>CM037917.1:247500-415000 GCA_021346845.1 Apeltes quadracus
TTTCTGAAGAGCACACAAATAATAACGTTAGCTAGTTGTAGTGGGGGCATATTAAACAAGCTAGTTAACACTACATTATATTACACTAGCATAGCAGACTTTTTTGTCATGACTAATTCATTAATTACTCAGCATCATTTGTATTTGAGAAAAGCAAAACTTCATCCGATGTTTAATGTGAATAAAACAGCCTTAGAACGCCTACTTACTACGTTCCTGTCACTACCATGTCATGAGTCGAGTGCAGATCGCATCGCTAGCAAGCAGCGGACCAAACCACTGTGAGGCAAGGGAGGGGGGACTCAACATGTTTCTAAACTTAAAAAGCGTTTTTGGGGCCCACTACTCTTCTGTGTGGAGTCTGCATGTTCTCTGCTTGTCTTTGTGGGTTCTTTCCGGCTTCCTTCCACAGTCCAAAGACTTCTAAAGAGCCAGTAGGTATGTGGATGTGAGTGTGACTGGTTGTTTGTCTCTGTGTTAGCCCTGTGATTGGCTGGCGACCCGTGTCATTGTGAACTACCTTTGTGCTCAAATATGTCGCACAAATAGTTGAATAAACAAAAACCAAATACAAGTTATGTTAATAGTATAACGTACATAACACAATGGGCATAATTTATTCCCTTTTCCCAGCACTTCATGACATTTATTCAACCATCATAAGTATGTGTAAGCATGTGTCATTTGAGAAGAAGAAACTGCAGTGCAAATTGTGATCAGTCATTGGATTTTATTTAATAGGGGGAACAGCACGAACACGTAAGGAAAACGCACTGTGGGGAGATTTGTATTTTGGGGGTAAAAATACAAATCCCTAACAGGCCAAATTTGTATACGTTTTGTGAAATGTTTAGCTTTGAAACAGAAATCCTCCTGTGTCAAGAGTTTGGCATTAAAAACTCGAATTAAAAAAAATATATCCCAAGCCACTTTTGTTGGATTTGTATTCTCAGAGAAAATCTGAGAAAATTTGGAAAGTTGGAACTTGGAAAGTTTAAATAAAGGTTTCTAAATAATTAGGGCTGTCAAATGATTAACATTTTTAATCAAATGAATCCGAATTTTCAGTGGATTAATCATGATTAATTACTATTTGCAGTTACACCTGAATCCTAACCATTTTTTCTTTCTGAAATGCATACCAAAAGCTAAATAACCAGACACAGATACATCATTTTCATATTATGTCTGTTTATTAAACATACTGAAACATTCTGAAACATACTATACACCATAATATTTGTCTTTGTAAAGACAAAGACTGTCTCAAGAATGTCTCAACGCTTTCTCTTTGGCATTCCTCTTAATCAGGATGTACAATTTACAGTATTCAATTGAACAGAAAGACTTTAATAGAAATCGGAATCCATTTACTGGTTAGCTGCATTGACATATAAAGCTCCGACATCTCTGACACAGTTCTTCTTAGTCGGCACCTCCTTAAAAAGGAGCTAGCCTAACTTTCTAAGCCTAGCTAGCTAACCGCCGACATGATGCGCTAACGTTAGCTAACAAAGAAGCAATTTCGAGGGGTGGCACGAGTTTCTTAAGCCGATATTTGGAGCCGATACTGCTTTTGCTCCCTCAATTTACATCCTAAATTGGTGCCCTGCCAGGCATAGTTCACCATCTTTCGGTCTCACGCTCCACCTCAAACGTAGTATTGTCACGTTTTGCCCCGCCCCCCCGAAATTGTGACACATTGTGACAATACTACGTTTGCCTTGCAACTACGTCACGTGACTATGAAGTTTCCCTCAGCTAAAAAAACAACATGGCGGACTGTCGGCGTATTAACTGTGAAAAACAATATTTTAAGAGAGCGTCAGCATTTGTCTGCATTTCGGTGGCATTTCTAGTGAGAAGTATGCGTTATGTTTTCATAATCTTCTATCAGAGAATGTAGACGACCTTCCGTTTATTAGCTTCTACGTTGCAGCCGGCGCTCGGTCGGCCCCCGGAAGCGGCGAACTGCGTGCGTGCGGGTGCGTGCGGGTGCGCGCGGGGAGCGCTGTGAAGCCGACGAGGTGCGTTCGCGGTAGCGCTGTAAAGCAAGCGATTTTCGCCGCGACCAGATTCGCCCCGAATGTTTCAAAGCCGAACGGGAGCCGGTCGCGGCGCACCGCCACGGAGGAAACGCACCACGGCACAAGCCAGCACCGGAGGCGGGGGAGCCCGAGGACCCCCCCCCCCCCGCATCGGCCAACTCAGCAGCCGTAAAAAGTGCAAATATCGGCCCGATCTATCGGCCGATCCCTAATAACCAATGGCACAGGTCCAAACATTGCTAAGGAGGTCAGTCCGACGCTGTGGGCGTGTCCTATCTCAAGAGTTGAAAAAGACGCTGAAGTAGTCGTTCAGCTTAGTTAGGCGGGAATCACTGTCGATAGCGAGCAGCAGGTAAACTCACAAAACTCCACCAGCAGGGGACTGAAGTTTGAGTGTTGAATGTTTTCTGTCACGTGTAATGAAGGATTTTTTGAGTTAATGCAACAGATGGTTTAAAATAAGTTTCTTTGGGCATTTAAGAATTTAGAAATGTAACATGTACTTTGTGCTTAACACTCACAATTCATTTTTTGACATTGTTGCTTCTCACACTGTACATCCAGTGCAAGGTGTAATTACTCTGTTTTCAGAAGGATGATCATTATAAATTCTACAAAGTATTCATATTTCTTGCTGTCACCCTACGTTGAAACTGGACTTTTTAAATACGCATTGTTCATGATTGTAATGTGTATTTATGTTGTAACCATTTGTACCAACCTGCTGCTCGTTGTGGTTATCTGCGTGAACAGAAGCCTCCATGAACCCATGTACCTTTTCCTCTGCAGCCTGTTTGTAAATGAGCTGTTTGGTAGCACAGGCTTGTTTCCATTCCTCCTGGTTCAGATCCTCTCGGACATTCACACCGTTTCGGCTCCACTTTGCTTCCTGCAGATTTTTTTAGTGTATGCTTACGGCAGTGTAGAATTTACTAACTTGGGCGTCATGGCTTATGATCGATTTCTTGCTATCTGTTGTCCTCTCCATTACATTACACGTATGACATACAAAAAGGCAGCCCTACTCATTGCTCTAACGTGGTTGTACCCTTTCATTGCAGTCACTGTTTTGATGTCATTATCCGTCCCTTTACGGCTGTGTGGGAACATTATTAACAAAGTGTACTGTGACAACTATCATGTTGTCAAACTGGCCTGTTATGACACAACAGTCAACAACATCTATGGACTGATTTACACAGCAACATTCATTGGTATCGTTCTTTTAATGATTTACTCTTACATTAGGATTCTTATAGTTTGTTTATCTGGTTCCAAACAGACCAGACAGAAAGCCGTCAGCACCTGCACACCTCACCTGACCTCTCTGCTCAACTTCTCCTTTGGGTGTTTCTTTGAAATAATACAGAGCAGATTTGATATAAAGAATGTACATAATGTGGTGCGCATCTTTTTATCGTTATACTGGCTGACATGTCCACCGCTCCTCAATCCTGCGCTGTATGGACTGAATTTGACCAAAATTCGCATTGTGTGTAAAGGTCTGTTTATTGGTAAATTGTAATCTCCGTATTCCTCAAATTCTGTAACATGAACAGAATCAAATTTAAATTATGAAAGTTCAGAAACAGCTTGTATGCATGTGGCTAATGTAGTTTTCACTCTGAAAATGAAATAAAAATATTGGTCATGTTAACATACACTTCGATCTTGAAAAAATGACAAACCATCTCGCGATGGGATCTCAACATCCACAATAAGGTTTGAGTGGTGTTCTCAAGGAAGAGTGTTGTTATGACTCAAACAAACAGAATCAGTTTATATCAGAAATATTTGTCTGTTAAGTATTTGGCAAAAGTAACTTTACATTGCTGATGAAAGGGTTAACCCTGGTTCTATGAGTCTTCACCAACTTGCCAGATGCTTGGCAATGCACTCCAAATGATTGTCGTTACAATAATAAGTGATGTGTCAAGTTAAACGTATCAAAGTCAAGCATGAGCATCTTTGTGATCCAGTTTAACTGATGGTAAAGTAGAGGACAGAAGAGTTGATTACAGTGAAGTAGACTTTTTGGGGATTCCTGTTAGTTTAGTTAAGTCAAGTCAAAGAAAGGTAAACTAAAGGCGAGAAGTGTATTGAAAGGTCCTACCGTACAGTGAACAGTACAGTGAATATGTAGGAGCTCTCAAGTCAAGTGAAGTCCTGTGAAATTAAGTAATTTAAATCTTCAGGAGTCAAAGTTAACTTGGATGTCTTGTTTGGAATGATGATATGTAAAGTAAAATACATGTCGTAAAAACATTTCTTTAAACATGTTTGATCATTAATAAGTATGAAAACTACAATATTCATTTTTATAGAATAAAAGTAGTCAATAATAACTTCCAAAATAAAAATAATGACTCCCACAAGACCTGGATCAGGGACCAATAAGCAAACTCTCATAATGGATGTTGAATAGTCAAAGTATTATTAGACATCAATACTAAACAGTGAAGGTTTGAGTTTGACTATTTCTATACAGTAGAGCTGTCAAAATGAACGTGTTAATCTGTGCAATTAATGTGGCCGATATTATTGCGATAAAAATATTTTAACGCAGTTAATTATTAACTTAACTTCTTCTCCTTTTGGTGATTCTTTGTAATAGCACAAGGCTGATTTGATTTGAACAGAGAACGTCTTCATACTTTCCCACTTGCCAACCTCTCTTCTACTTTTCTTTCTGTAGGGATGAAGGGGAATGTTTTGACATGTAAAAACCAGTTTATATGTTACTGGTGAAGAAATAAATATAACAAAAAAAAAATATCTTTTTGAATTTTAAGATTTACCAGAAATAAAATCACTAGCAGCTCGATCATCGAGAATGCTTAACGTCCTCCAAAAGCAACAAAAAGCTGTGACTTTTACACTGCAGAGTGCAGGTTTCTGGATTCATTTCTATAGTATTTTTTTCTTTTCGTTTGAAGCCAAACCTCGAACGCTTTGAAGGATGAGAAGCATTCATACATTTGTTTGTGACGGGTACACGATATATTCCTGTTGGAGGTTGGATTTTGTTGGATCTCGCTCCAGTTTGGCCCCTTTAATTCCTCAGTATCAATAACATGCTATAAAATGCTTTGTCAATAGTACATGTGGTCAATGGAATGTGTAAATATATATTTAAACAACAGTCTGAATCGTTGAGCGTTACGTTTTTTTAGATGCACGGGTCGTTTTATATCATATTTATTTGAAACTTTTATTTTTAAATCAGAAAAGCGTTTGCTTTCCAAGTGAAAACCTGCAAATCGTTCTACAAACATTGTAAACAGCTGAACCAGGTTGACACTATCTCTCATCTCTCATGTCTCTTCACCGTGTGGCCTGAAGGTAAGCCATTTCCTTTGGTTGTGCTTTTGCTGGATAGTAGGTAGGTCAGGTGGAGTCTCGTTCACCCATTCGAGCATGTCACTCATTTAATGACTTGGCATTTGTCTACGGTAAGAGAAAAACAGAAACCCAGCCATACCTCTCGTGGGCATCCTTTCCGGGTCCGCGTGGGAGTCATCCGGGGGACAAACCCACTCCCATGCTTTAGTACTGATTTGGGTTTTTGCCCTAGGACTCCTTCGGGAACAAACATGGTCATGTCTGAGTTCACAACTGAAATTTTATTTCATGTTATTCAGTGATACGTGTAGATTTTGACAAGAATGTTTACATTTTGCAGTTTTTTCATGAAGGAAAAAAACATTTTAATGCCTTTAACGCTATTGTAATGGATTTAGTGTCAACCTGTGGGATTCCTGTAACAATTCAATCTTTTATGACAGAGGACATGCTTACAAGTATTCCGTAACTTTGACATTTGCAATCCGAACATGATGGGATTCAAAAGAGGCTGTATGACGAGAAAATACAGTGAGAGGACGATACGCAGCACTGTGGGTACACGACTCATGTCAAACCGACTCTGAATGATTTCAAAGCAGCAGCCGAAGGAGAAGTTGAGCAGAGAAGCGAGGTGAGGAGAGCAGGTGCTGACGGCTTTCCGTCGGGTCTGTTTAGAACCAGAGAAACAGACCTTCAGGATCCTCATGTAGGAGAAAAGGATCGGAACCAGAGGGACGAAAATGGAGAGAACAGTAGCAGACAATCCATAAATGTTATTCACTTGAGTGTCAGAACACGCCAACTTAACGACCAGGTAGTTACTGCAAATCAGACTGTTTATGATGTTTCCACATAAAGTCAAACGGATGCTTAAGGATAAAGTAATTAAGAACTTCACAAATGAATAAATCCATATTACAGAGATAAAGGTAACCACCTTGTTAAATGTCATACGTGTGTTATACTGCAGAGGACAGCAGATGGCCACATATCTGTCGTAAGACATGACGGCCAAGTTAGAAAACTCGATATTTGCATAAGTGTACAAACAGAAAATCTGCAGGAAGCAAAGTGGAGCAGAAACGGTGTGAATGTCCGAGAGGATCTGAACCAGGAGGAATGGAAACAAGCCTGTGCTACCAAACAGCTCATTTACAAACAGGCTGCAGAGGAAAAGGTACATGGGTTCATGGAGGCTTCTGTTCACGCAGATAACCACAACGACACAAATGTTGACGAGGACGATAACAATGTATAACATTAAAGTTAACATGAAATACAAATATCTTAAAGTCCCTACGCGTATGTAAGTTCCAAGAATAAAGTCATTTAGAGTAGAATTTACCATTGTTCTACTTTAAGATAACAAACAATTGTAACAACGTCCGCTTCTCATTTTTCAAACCAATATAAGCTAGAAGACATATTCCTAAATAACAAAGAATATGACTGAAATAAATATGACTTAACACTGCCTCCCCTTTTTCATTGAAAATGATCAAGTAAAGACAAGATGAGAACTCACGAGCAACAACAATTACAATTTACCTCGATGGAGTAATAAATACCTTTGAATTGGTTTTCCTAAAACATTAATACAACACACAGATACATATTTGTAACAGCGGACGGAATTTGTCAGGCTGCTGTGATATCTGCTGTTTATACCTCTTCATGTAGAGAAAGGGCCTATCGTTAACATTCCCACCTACTTCAGGTCATGTGCCAACCAGAGATCTCCATCCAGCAAACTGGGAACTTCCTCTAAATCTACAGTCACAAGAGATAGAGAAGATCTAGTTCTAGTATCTCAGTTGTTTTTATAAATATATATCACATACATATATATACATAAATATGTCCAGTTCTCAGGTCTTCACAGGCTTCCACTCAAACAAAGAATTGACTTCAAAATCCTGCTGTTGGCTTATAAGGCACCGAATCTTCTACTTGGATCTGATTCCGAATAGGCTGTTACGGAAGTTTTTCCTTTAGTTAGCAAGTCTTTACTGATTCTTAGAATTATTTGAATCATTTCTGTTATAGGAATTGAATGTATTATACATCTGTATGAGTGTCACGGCTGTCACCGTGGTCTGTATTTCTTTGTCTCATCTCGTCTGTACCAAGTAGGCTGTGCGGCCCTGTGGACTGAAGCCCCGCCTACTTCCTGGTTTCTGTGGAGCTCTGTCAGGCTCACGTATTTCCTTTAGTTAGCAAGTCTTTACTGATTCAGTCAGCTCTTTTAAGATGAAGCTTAAAACTTTCCTCTTTGATACCATCTATAGTTAGGGCTGGCTTAGGTTAGCCTGGACCAGCTCTTAGTTACTGTCACGATCGTGCGGCTTGGACGCCGACAGAAGACGCGTGAGCAGGGTTTCTCACAAACAGGGTTTATTGGGCATGAGGAAACTCAGGACAACACGGGTGACATAAGACAAGGACCGACAAAGGAACAAACACAGAAGGCTTAAATACAGACGGGAGTATGGAATGCCGTTTTAGCCATAATTAAATAAATGAATAAATACATGAATAAATACATAAATATGAAATACATTTATTTATTTATAGACACTTTTATTTTATAATGCCAAATTTATTTATAGACACTTTTATTTCATAATGGCGTATTTCATAATGGCGTATTTCAAGACACATTTCACGTTCTTATATGCAAATCAGCGGGCGTGGCTATCTCACATTCTGTTCCCGAATGCAACAGAGCTGGGACAAGGGCTTCGGTGCGGCGTCTCCCCCGGATAAAGTGATTGATTTTCGGACACTTTGGGCAACCTTGCCCGGGGAGTGGATTTTTTTTCTCCTTTTTTTCTTGGACAATTGTTTGTGTTAACGTTCGAGGTTCGGCCCGAGTGTATGTGGAGGTTAGCGACCGCTACCAACCAATGTGGGGTACGGTCCGGAAGTCCGCTTGCCCGGAGTCCTTTTGATAGAGCAGTGGTCCCCAAACCTTTTCTTGTGAGGGCCGCACAACCTCTTTTCTCCTCTGTCGGAGCCGGGCTGACCGGGGGGAGGGAGGGTGTCGGTGTCGGCCGGCGGGCTGACCAGGGGGTGCTGTCGACCGGCGCGTGTCCATATGTCCGCGGAAGTTTGCCGGGCGGGCCACTCAACCATGTATATTATGTCTATGGGCTCAACCAGACGGTGTGAGGCCGGTAATGGCCACACGCGCGTATCCGCGGAGGTGCGCCGGTCGACAGCATCCCCCCCCCGGTCAGCCCGCCGGCCGACAGAGGAAAAAAGAGGTTATGCGGCCCTCACAAGAAAAAGTTTGGGGACCACTGCTCTATCAAAAGGACTCCGGGCAAGCGGACTTCCATGACCCAGTTGTGATTGGAGAGGCGGAGATGGAGTTCGGCGCGGCTTGAACTTTCCAGGGGGATGAAATCTAGGAGGGATGGGACAAATGCGGCTAATGCTAAAAAGGTGAAAGTGATGATCTTCTCTGAGGGACAATACGTAGGGCGAGGTTTAGGTGGCCCAGAAAATAAAGATATTGACGTTTGGCGCAGTGCATGGCAGGGAGGAAGTTTGAGATTAGAAGGTTGAGTTCTTTGGCCCTGTGTTGGCCCATTTTGCTGAGGTTGGCAGTTGTGAGCTAGCACCCCAGTGCTGTTAGCTTCAGCTAGTGTGAGTGGCCACAAACGGTGCGGCAGGTATGGCATCCCAGTGCCAGAAGGTCCGCCAAGCTGTAGTGGCTCGCCTAAGGTGATGGGGGGTGCCGGCATCTCGGTGCCATGGCCCCCTGCTGGAACTAGCTGGTGCAGTGGAGGATTATGGTTGTACACCAGCATCCCGGTGATAGTGGCTCCGAAAGGCATGGGTGGCCACGGATGGTGAGGGTGGAAGGCATTACAGTCTGGCATCCCGGTGCCTAGGTTTAGCATTGCTAATTGCTGGTACCATTAGCCCCGGCTAAAGCTGGGTGCTGTGGTAGTGTTCCTGCTAGTTGGATGGAGGAGTTGAGGATTGTTGCTGTGAGCTGGCGTCCCAGTGCTGGTAGCTCCAAATAGCAGGTGGTAGTGGTGCTTTCCATTTGGTGTTGCAAAGCACCATAGGAAGAGTGTTTAACTGCAACCAAGGCAAAGAAGAAGTGTTTTTTGAACAATTGTGGCGAAACGGGGTGTGGGCAGGCAGGAAGCGAGACTTCAAAAAGGTCAGAGAGAAAAAACAGTACGAGGCTGCATCTAAGAGACAGTGGGCAATACGCTGCTTTGAGCTGCTTCTACTGGGTGATTTGTATGCACTGTATCGTTAACTGGGTTGGTGACGCATTGACGTAGTTTTATGGCGCGATGACGTCATCGGGAAGCGTGCCAGCGGTTTGCAGTGCGGTTGGACATAACGTTTAGCTTCAATCCTGGTCAGAATTTGAGTCTGATACTGCTCCATTGAGCTGTGATTATGGGGCGACTTCAGAGTAGTTCGTGCTGGTCCTTCCTGGAGAGAATGTTGTTGTCGTTTGAAGGGGAAAGTGCGATGGCATCTCAGTGCCGGAGGTTAGATGACGTAGCGTAGGTAAGGTGGTTGTAAGTGACGTGAATTAAGTTCGATCATGTGCTACCTGACTGTTTTAGAACGTGTACCCACGAACGAGACGAGAGAGTTGAGCTGTATTTGTAGAAATACCTGAAAGAAGCGGGCTGGAGGCGTGGTCTTGCTCTCGAAATTACGCTAATTAGTTTTAGTTCCAGAATCGTGGCTATAAACTGCTGTGAAGCAAATGCATTTTATTGGACATCACACTCAGTCAGCGTCCTGTTCGCTTGTGTTGCACCTCCCTCGCTCGTGCCGCCTCCCTCTGCTTAAAGTAGCCGGTAGAGTTAATCAATGAATTCCCCCCAGCTGAGGCCCAATTGCCTCCACCTGGCACCGTTCCCCGAGCCACTCCCCTTCTCGCCCCCCTGCAGCCGAGCCGAAACCACGCCCGCCACCACAATTACATATATCACAACATATTACAATGCCATTATATTTTTTCCTTGAGAACAGGAAAGAAAAATTAAAATGTCAATATTAAGAATTCATGTGGTCTTTTTTTGTCTAGTTGTTCCATTATTGGCTTTAACCAGAATTAATTCATGGATTATTTTGGGATTTTACTAGGTGTGGGAAAAACATTGATACATTAAATATCAAGATATTTGGCGTGGCGCTATTGTATTGATAAACAGAAGCCAAGAATCTTGTATTATATTATTTAGAAAACTTTATGTAAACTTTCCACATTCCAACTTTCCAACTTTTCTGCTTCAGCTGTCAAGAATGTGCGACAACTTTACATGTGAGCAACTGGAAGAGTCAGTTTATTTAAATAGTTGTTTGCACAGGACTTTAACGGTCACTACCACTTCAAAAGCAGCAACTGGAACATTTTATAGTTGTAAAAGTGTAAATGCTTTACTGTTTTGAGATTGTATGTATGAAAAGCTTTCCCAATGAATATATTTCACAATTCACTTTCATCTCAAAATATATCCTCTTTGGAAACTCAATGAAATACAAACATGACATTTGGACATTCAAAGATTGCACCCACATTCCATGAACACCATGGACTGATGAAAATGTATTTTCATGTTATTGAATAAACTACATCTGTCTTTCAACAGTATGTTACATTTTAGCAGAGACCAGACTTTTACATATGATGCGTATTTTTGTCAAATTCAGTCCGTACATTAAAGGGTTGAAGAGAGGTTGGCAAGTGAGAAAGTATAATGACAAAAAGATGCGCAACATAATAGGTGCTCTGTTCATATCAAATCGGCCTTGCGCTATTTCAAAGAAAGACCCAAAGGAGAAGTTGACCAGAGAAGCCAGGTGAGGGAAGCAGGTGCTCACGGCTTTCTGTTTGGTCTGTTTGGAACCAGATAAACAAACTCTGAGGATCCTCATGTAGGTGTAAAAAATCAGAATTGCAAGGCCAGATAATATAATGAAAGTGTACATGAGTCCATAGAGGTTGCTGGCTGTCGTGTCAGAGCAGGCCAATTTCACAACAGAATAATTGTCACAGAACAATCTGTCAATAATGTTGCCACACAACTGTACAGATGCACTCAAAGATATCATGATTACAATATTTAAAAGAGGGATTAACCAAGTTAGAACAATAAGCATAATAACCTTGTTAAATGTCATGCGACTGTTATATTGTAGAGGATAACAGATGGCAAGATATCTGTCATAAGACATGAGGGCTAAGTTATAAAACTGCACATTTCCATAAGTGTACAAACAGAAAATCTGCAGGAAGCAAAGTGGAGCAGAAACGGTGTGAATGTCCGAGAGGATCTGAACCAGGAGGAATGGAAACAAGCCTGTGCTACCAAACAGCTCATTTACAAACAGGCTGCAGAGGAAAAGGTACATGGGTTCATGGAGGCTTCTGTTCACGCAGATAACCACAACTGAGCAGCAGGTTGGTACAAATGGTTACAACATAAATACACATTACAATCATGAACACTAAGTATTTAAAGAGTCCAAGATCAAAGTAAGCACCAAAAGTGAAATATGAAACCTGTGTGAAGTTTAACATCATCATCTGTTTGTTTCACAACAAGCAACTAACACTGTCTACAGTGTTAGTTTTACTGATTTACTGAAATCAAACTACTTTCGATTTACCTTTTGGCTTTTTGTGGACTCCCTCCATGAACAATCATTCAGCCTTTGAACAGTAGAAGATGTCAACTCACACAAATAAGATGTTTAACTTATAAATGACATAACAATTGGTGACAATGTTTGTTGAATCCTTACAATGATCTGCTATGTAGTCCTGACGGCTTTGGAATCGAGGCAAAGCCTTTTCTCTGCTTCTTTAACTCTTTATGGTGAACTGATGTTGCATCATTACCACAAGACACTAACTGATGTCACCAGCTATTATCATATTACATAACAGCAAAGGTCCGTTAAACCAATCATAATTATGTGCCTCTCATTAGCTATAGCTGTAGTCATCAACCAATTTATCCAATAGTCAATCAATACAAAATGGATTTTGGTAACCGAGTAATCATCATTCATCTGTTTATGAAGAAATAGGTGTTCACTTGTGTTATTTCCATTTCTTACACAGTAGGTGGTGTATGAAATATGGGTAAATACTCTACTTCAGTTTATTTCACTTAAGAACCCATTACTCCTTATTCTCCTATAGCGGGCATTGCCTAAGTGAACAACGACCCCCAGAACATCCTAGTAACGTTGCGTTAACCATGTGTGTGTGGCCCTTCCCCCAATAGAACTCTGCCTCCTCACCTGCCTCACCCACCCAGCTGCATCCAATCGCCTAATCACCCCACCTATATATACTCCCCAGTCCAGTTGTCAGATTGTCTTACCGGTGCCCGCATGTGTCTCCTGATCGCTTATCCTGAAAGACAGTGACTCCCTCGGTCACGCTTTGTGCCCCGCTCCCGTTTGGATTATTTTCAGTTAAGTGACGACCCCGTTGTGGACTTTACCTCGCTCCCATGAGGAGTTGTTTTGAGTTGTTTTTTTTATCATTAAAGAACCACCTTTGTCGTGACAGGACAATCTGACCATCGATGGGCTCAGCAGAGGACAGCGCTGCGCTCCGCTCTTCAGACGCAAGGGAGGAGACTACACGACTACGCAAAGCTGCTCTCCGGGTTGGACAGCGGGGTCCAGGCGCTCCATGCTCGCCAGAATGCGTTCCAGACCACCATGACGGACCAACTGCAGGACCTCAGTCGCCAGATGCAGCAGTTGCTCGCAAACATCAACCAGCAGCCGTCTGTGGAACCAGCACATTGAGGTTTACTGGCCCCAGTGACTCCATTAGCTTCCCCCGGGTTGCAGCACAAGCCCAGAGTTCTTCAGATTAAGAGGTATGATGGCAGCGCTGAGACGTGCCGCTGCTTTCTATCTCTATGTTCACTCACCTTTGACCTCCAGCCCTTGTCATACCCCACCGAACAGTCCAAGGTGGTATTCATTATTACAAACCTCTGAGGGAGGGCAGGGGAATGGGCTACAGCAGAATGGGACAATTGGGCTTCCATTTGCCGCTCTGTGGCGGAGTTTGCCGGGGCCCTAAGAAGAGTGTTCAACAACCGGGTCCCAGGTACAGAGGCAGCTCGAGGACTTCTTTCCCTCCGGCAGTGGGACAGCCAGGTGTCTGATTACGCCATTCGCTTCCACACCCTAGCCTCAGACAGCCAGTGAAAATTTCCTTCCCTGGCAGACGCCTTCTGGTTTGGACTATCTGAGGAGATCAAGGACCAATTGGCACCTCTGGACATACCCACAGACCTTGAGGCCCTAGTGGCACTGGTTGTCAAGATTGATAACCGGCTCCATGCAAGAGAGAGGCACCCGACAAAGAGAAAACCTTTAGAGCTCTAGGGGCCACCCTGTCCATCATACCGAATGGATCTATGCTGTAATCCTGAGTCGAACCGCTACTCCAGTTCGACTGTGCTCCCTGATGTGCAAGAGGAGCCCATGCAATAAGGCCGCACTCATCTCTCACCAGAGGAGCGCCAATGCCGACTAAAAGAGGGGAGGTGCATGTACTGCGGACAACTGGGACACTTGTTGGCTAGATGCCCGCTAAAAGACCGGGCTCACCACTAAGAGGGGGAGTACTGGTGAGCCAAACTCTTTCCCTCTCACCTCCCTCCAGACCCACGACACACGGCCTCCTATCTTCTCCCACTAATTCTCTGGAACTAGCAGTGTTTATTGACTCAGGCGCCAGACGAGAGCTTTATCAATCGAGGGTTGGCAGAGCAACTACAGTTATGGTTAGAGCCCCTTGAGACTCCCCTACAGGCCAATGCTTTAGACGGCCGCCTGATCACCACTAGGCCTTCGCATGTCCGGAAACCACAGAACACCGTCCACGTCAGAGACTCTCCTGTGTTGCCTATTGTTCTTGGCTACCCTTGGCTACAGAGACACAACCCAACTATAAACTGGGTTACGGGTTCCATTGTGGGCTGGGGTACAAGTTGTCACTCAATGGTCTGCTTCTTCTGATGTGCCTTCCAGACCTCCCGGCTCAACAACTCCATATACCTGGACCTCAGGGAGGTTTTCGACAAGACCTGGGCAACCTACCTGCCCCCGCAGCGTTCCTACGACTGCGCCATCAACCTCCTAAACGGAACCTCTCCCCCAAAGACACCTCCACTCACTATCGGCTCCTGAGAGGGAGGCAATGAACGAGTACATAAAGAACTCCCTGGAGCCGGCATAATTCGCCCCTCTTCATCTCCAGCGAGCGCAGGGTTTTTCTTTGTGGGAAAGGACAGGATATTACGACCCTGCATCGACTACCTCAATGACATCACGGTAAAAAACAGATACCCCCTTCCATTACTTTCCTCTGCCTTCGAACTATTGGACGGGGCCTCTATCTTCACCAAACTCGACCTAGAAACGCCTACCACCTTGTCAGAATCAAGGAGGGGGCCGAGTCGAAGACGGCGTTTAACACCCCCAGTGGCCACTATGAGTACCTGGTTATGCCATTGGCCTCACTAACGTTTCTTACACAGTAGGTGGTGTATGAAATATGGGTAAATACTCAGTCTGTACTATACTGTACTATACTGTACTAAACTTCAGTCTGTTTCACTTAAGAACCCATTACTCCTTATTCTCCTATAGCGGAGCGGGCATTGCCTAAGTGAACAACGACCCCCAGAACATCCTAGTAACGTTGCGTTAACCATGTGTGTGTGGCCCTTCCCCCAATAGAACTCTGCCTCCTCACCTGCCTCACCCACCCAGCTGCATCCAATCGCCTAATCACCCCACCTATATATACTCCCCAGTCCAGTTGTCAGATTGTCTTACCGGTGCCCGCATGTGTCTCCTGATCGCTTATCCTGAAAGACAGTGACTCCCTCGGTCACGCTTTGTGCCCCGCTCCCGTTTGGATTATTTTCAGTTAAGTGACGACCCCGTTGTGGACTTTACCTCGCTCCCATGAGGAGTTGTTTTGAGTTTTTTTTTATCATTAAAGAACCACCTTTGTCGTGACAGGACAATCTGACCATCGATGGGCTCAGCAGAGGACAGCGCTGCGCTCCGCTCTTCAGACGCAAGGGAGGAGACTACACGACTACGCAAAGCTGCTCTCCGGGTTGGACAGCGGGGTCCAGGCGCTCCATGCTCGCCAGAATGCGTTCCAGACCACCATGACGGACCAACTGCAGGACCTCAGTCGCCAGATGCAGCAGTTGCTCGCAAACATCAACCAGCAGCCGTCTGTGGAACCAGCACATTGAGGTTTACTGGCCCCAGTGACTCCATTAGCTTCCCCCGGGTTGCTGCACAAGCCCAGAGTTCTTCAGATTAAGAGGTATGATGGCAGCGCTGAGACGTGCCGCTGCTTTCTATCTCTATGTTCACTCACCTTTGACCTCCAGCCCTTGTCCTACCCCACCGAACAGTCCAAGGTGGTATTCATTATTACAAACCTCTGAGGGAGGGCAGGGGAATGGGCTACAGCAGAATGGGACAATTGGGCTTCCATTTGCCGCTCTGTGGCGGAGTTTGCCGGGGCCCTAAGAAGAGTGTTCAACCACCGGGTCCCAGGTACAGAGGCAGCTCGAGGACTTCTTTCCCTCCGGCAGTGGGACAGCCAGGTGGCTGATTACGCCATTCGCTTCCACACCCTAGCCTCAGACAGCCAGTGGAAATTTCCTTCCCTGGCAGACGCCTTCTGGTTTCTGGTTGCCCGTATGTGTCTCCTGTGACTCCTGATTGCTTATCCTGAAAGACAGTGACACCCTTGGTTACGCTTTGTGTCCCGCTCCCGTTTGGATTATTTTCAGTTAAGCGACGACCCCGTTGTGGACACCAATACGGTGAATTTGTGCCGCACTAGTGGTCGCATGTTACAGCAGCTCCTGCCCGTCGCTGGGTTTTTCTTATCCTTTTTCTTTCTGTTCTTTTTCTTTTGAGGATTATATACCATAATCAATTGCAACAAGATGGACAAAACTCTGGTTCTGGTTTTTCTGCAGTTATCGACTCTGCTGTCTACGTCTGTGACCGCAGAAGTCTTTTGCAGCAGTGACCCCATTGTTTACACCCATGAATAGCTGTTAGCCCTTCGTAGCGCAGCTAAGCTAACCGTTGAAAGACCCGATATCCCCCCCGAGCTGAAGAGAAGGAGACGAGGATGCCGTGCCAGGGTTAAGTGCCGCAACAAGAGAAGACGCTTTAAACCTGTCCTACCATCGGTTGTCACCGGGAACGTAAGATCTCTTCCCAATAAGATGGATGAGCTAGCGGTGCTAAACCGGCATCAGAGGGAATATCGGGAATGTAGCCTTATGCTGTTCACGGAGACCTGGTTAACGGAGCCAACACCGGACTCTAACGTTATGCTGGATGGTTTCCAGCTGATGCGGGCAGACAGGACAAAGAGTGGTAAGAGGGCTGGCGGTGTTTGTGAATGATAGATGGTGTAATCCAGGGCACATCACCATAAAAGAACAACTTTGCAGTAAGGACATAGAACTGCTAGCTGTTAGCATGAGGCCCTACTATCTGCCGCAGGAGTTTTCGCACGTCATCGCGATAACTGCGTATGTTCCCCCTCTGCTAATGCCAGCTTGGCTTGTGATGTCCTACACTCACTCACCAACAGGCTGCAGACACAACACCCGCAGGCTCTCTTCATTATCATTGGGGACTTCAATCATGCCTCTCCTTCCTTTACTCTGCCCACCTTTACACAATATGTCACCTGCCACACCAGAGATAATAAAATACTGGACCTTTTCTATGCCAACACCAAGGAGGCATACACCTCATTTCCTCTTCCTCCCCTTGGAAAATCAGATCACAACCTGGTGCACCTCCTGCCTGTGTACAAACCTCTGGTACACAGACAACCAGCTGTGACCCACACTGTCAAAAGATGGTCTGATGAGACTGAAGAGGCTCTCAAGGACTGTTTTGAGACAACTGCGTGGGAAGTGTTCTGTGAAGATCACGGGGAGGACATTGACAGTCTCACGCACTGCATTACAGACTATATTAACTTCTGCGTGGATTACATAGTACCCACCAAGACTGTACCAAGACATATCAGAATGCAGCATTCTGATCTGGATCCAAGGAGGTATACACCAGGTATTCTGGATTTGGGCTGTACGCAGTATGATGCTCAAGAACATGGTTCGGGGGCAGCTGGTAGAGGTAAAGTTGATTGTCACATCGTACACCCTTACACATTCAATTCATTTTATTTTGTATAGCCCAAAATCGCAAATTAAAAATTTGCCTCGGAGGGCTTTACAGTCTGTACACATGCAACATCCTCCGTCCCCAGACCCTCACATCGGCACAGGAAAAACTCCCCAAAAAATGAAAAAAAAAAAAACCCTTCCAGGGAAAAAAGGGAAGAAACCTTAGGTAGAACGTCAGAGGAGGGATCTCTCTGACTGCAGACTGCAATGGATGTCATGTGTACAGAATGACTCATACAGATGTAGAATACATTCAATTTCTATAACAGAAATTAATCAAAGAATTCCAAGTAGCCGGCCAGATGTATGACAGGACCACTGCAGGGGCCACCACCGTCAGATCGAACCACCATCCACAGAAGACTGTGGGGAGGGAAAGCAAAGATTTTAGTGATATGAATCATATTTAAAAGTGATGATGATGATGATGATGACGGCAGCAGCAGGTGCCAGCAGGGCCACGGCCAGAGTCAGGACCAGGGTCCTGACGGAACTACGATCTGCAGAGACCTGCTCGGCGAGAAAGCACAAAGAACTCCCGGGAAGGAGCTGAATTAGTCATGTGCATTAATGCAACGTGGATTTTAGTAAAAGGGGAGAGAGAGAGAGAGAGAGGAGTTCGGTGTGTCCTAAAAAGTCCCCCGGCAGTTTAAGCCTATAGCAGCGTAACTAAGAGCTGGTCCAGGCAAACCTGAGCCAGCCCTAAATATAAGCGGTATCAAAGAGGAAAGTTTTAAGCTTCATCTTAAAGGAAGTGACTGAATCTGCCCCCCGGACTGAAAGTGGAAGCTGGTTCCACAAAAGAGGAGCTTGATAACTGAAGGCTCTGCCTCCCATCCTACTTTTAATAACTCTAGGAACAACAAGTAACCCAGCATCTATAGAACGCAGCTGCCTTGCAGGGCAGTACGCTGTTACAAGCTCTTTAAGATAAGAAGGTGCCTCACCAGCAAGCGCCTTGTAGGTGAGGAGAAGAACCTTAAATTCTATTCTTGATTTAACAGGGAGCCAGTCCAAAGCAGATAATACAGGCGTGATATGGTCTCTTTTATTAGTTCTTGTTAATACACGTGCTGCAGCATTCTGAATCAACTGAAGAGGCTTAAGAGATTTACAAGAACACCCTGCAAACAAAGAATTACAGTAGTCCAGTCTGGAGGAAACAAATGCATGAATTAATTTTTTTGCATCACCTTGAGACAGGAAATTCCTGATTTTCGATATATTACGCAGATGAAAAAAGGCAGTCCTTGAAGTTTTCTTTATATGAGAGTTAAAGGACATATCCTGGTCGAAGAGAACTCCAAGATTCTTGACGGTGCTGCTGGATACCAGAGAAATTCCATCCATAGAAACTGTATCATGTGACAGCTGACTTCGAAGGCGCTCTGGGCCTATCAAGATAACTTCTGTTTTTTCTGAGTTTAGCATCAGGAAGTTGCAGGTCATCCAAGTTTTGCTGTTCGGTCTCCTCTGGCTTGATCGACAGATACAATTGAGTATCGTCTGCGTAACAATGGAAGTTGATGCGGTGTTTTCTGATAACGTCGCCCAAAGGAAGCATATAAAGGGTAAATAAAATGGGCCCAAGCACAGAACCTTGTGGGATTCCGTGACCAACATTGGTGGTCTTCGAAGATTTTCCGTTTACAAGCACAAACTGGGATCGATCCGATGAATAGGATTTAAACCAGCTAAGTGAAGTTCCTTTAATACCAATCAAATGTTCTAGTCTCTGCAGCAAGATACGATGATCGATGGTGTCAAAGGCGGCACTGAGATCAGCAAGACAAGAAAAGAGACAAGTCCTTGGTCCGATGCAAGTAGGAGATCATTCGTAATTTTCACCAGGGCTGTTTCTGTGCAATGATGCACTCGAAATCCGGACTGAAAGTCCTCAAACAAAGCATTGTTTTGAAGAAAGTCACATAGTTGATTTGCGACGGATTTCTCAAGGATCTTCAAGAGGAAGGGAAGATTAGAGATCGGTCTGTAGTTAGCCAACACCTCCGGAGCAAGAGTAGGTTTCTTAAGAAGAGGCTTAATTACAGCTATCTTGAAGGACTGTGGTAAATGTCCTGTCAACAAGGACAGACAGGAAAAACTTCCTTAAGCAGCTTCGTTGGAATAGGATCCAAGAGACAAGAAGAAGATTTAGACTTCAAAATTGTGGAAGTCAGTTGATCCAGGGTGATGGAAGAGAAGCCATCCAAGTAGGCATCAGGGCCCACTGCTGCACCCAGGGTTCCTACATCCGAGGACGGGTCGGCACTAGTTGAGGGCAGGAGACGATCAATTTTCTCTTTGATAGTCAGAATTTTATCATTGAAGAAGTTCATAAAGTCGTTACTGCTGAGGTCCAGAGGAATACATGGCTCAACAGAGCTGTGACTCTCTGTCAGCCTAGCCACAGTGCTGAAGAGAAACCTGGAGTTGTTTTTATTTTTCTCTATTAGTGATGAGTAGTAAGATCCTCTTGCGCTCCAGAGAGCCTTCTTATATGTTTTAAGGCTGTCTTGCCAGACTAGCCTAGATCCTTCTGATTTAGTGGAACGCCATAGTCGTTCAAGCTTCCGTACAGTTTGCTTTACGTTGCGGGTTTGAGGGTTATACCAAGGTGCAAACTTCCTACTTGTTGCCATTCTTTTTTTCAGAGGAGCAATAGCGTCCAGCGTCGCTCTCAGAGAGTCCGTAGCAGTATCGAGAAGATTATCGATTTGGAACGGACTGAAGTTTTCATAGGAGTCGTCCGGTATCTTGAAACAGGACACTGAACTTAGAGCAGAAGGAATCGCTTCTTTAAATGAAGCTACAGCGGTATCCGATAGGCATCGACTGTAGAAACCTTTGGCAGGAGGAGGTTCCGGTAGTAGAAATTCGAAGGTTATCAGACAATGGTCCGACAAAAGCTACTCCACCCCCTCGGTTTGTGCCTCGAGGGATATGAGTATTAACATGACTCGGAGGAGTCGCTTCATTTAAGGTAAAATATTCCCCATCTGACATCCATGTTTCAGTAAGACAAAATACATCAACATGGAGATCAGATATTAGTTCATTTACTAAAACAGCTTTAGATGACAGAGATCTAATATTCAAAAGTCCCCCTTTAACTCTCCCATTTTTTTCATTGTTGCATTAATGGGTTTAACTTTAATTAAGTTATTTAATATAACTCCTCGGTTGTTTACCTTTAATTTAACAAAAGGTGTCCGTGGGGCAGATACGGTCTCTATAAGGTTAATTATAGGGTTAATTATGGTTTGGGTGAGTGACCGCTCAGATGGAAGCGCAGAGAAGTGTGTAAGACTGCGACTCTGCTTCCTGGTCTGAACTCTGGGTCATGGATTAAGTCCACTAAGAAACTGGGTCAGATTGTTAGAAATGAGTTGAGCTCCATCCAGGGTAGGATGGATGCCGTCCCTCCTAATCAGACCAGGCTCTCCCCAAAACGTCTTCCAGTGATCAACGAAGCCCACATTATTTACTGGGCACCACCTCGACAACCAGCGGCGGAATGACGACATGCGGCTATACATGTCGTCACTGATCAAGTTTGGGAGGGGGCCAGAGAAAACTACGGTGTCCGACATTGTTTTAGCGTATGTACACACCGATTCCACGTTAACTTTAGTGACTTCCGACTGGCGTAACCGCGAGTCGTTACCGCCGACGTGTATTACAATCTTACTGTATTTACGTTTATCCTTCGCCAGCAGTTTAAGATAAGACTCAATGTCGCCCGCTCTGGCTCCCGGTATACACGTAACTATGGTCCCTGGTTTCGCTCACTTCACGTTCCTCAGAATGGAGCTACCTATCACCAGAGTTGGCTTCTCAGCGGGTGTGTCGCTGAGTGGGGAGAAG
This sequence comes from Apeltes quadracus, assembly GCA_021346845.1. NCBI lineage: Eukaryota > Metazoa > Chordata > Actinopteri > Perciformes > Gasterosteidae > Apeltes > Apeltes quadracus. The sequence continues at coordinate 269,030 of CM037917.1, forward strand.
TGGTTTGAAACGTGAAGTGGTTGGTGGTTAGCCGTGGGCTTCGACTTAGACTTATGCTTCCTCCGGACAGTCACCCACCCTCCCGGCCGCTCGGGGGTTGCCGGGGGACGGCTATCAGGAACGAACGCTACGTCTATGTGGTCCGCACCGGCTACGGGTGAGGGCAGGTTAACAGTAGCTACCGACTGAGCTTCCATGGTGCGGAGCCGTGCTTCTAACTCACTAAGCCTCGCCTCCAATCTATCAAATATACTACACTTCTTACATGTACCATTATCCGTAAGGGAGGCAGAGGAATAGCTAAACATGTGACACACCGAACACAAAGAAGCAGGAGAGGTAGCTGCTAAGCTAATGCTAATGGAGGTAACGTTGACGCTAAACAACGTCTAAGCAACTATTTTGATCAAAACAAAACACTTGCAAGATGGTGAGGCGTTTAGCAACGCTTCACGTAGACAATAGATAATTCGCCGTTTGTACTGAAAAATACCACGGCACAGTCAACTGAGCTAGAGCTACGAAAAGTTAGGTGAGATCAGGCACGCTGCTAGCAGGAAGTGACGCAACACGCTTACCTTGATGAGCAGCAGAGAGTTGTTGACGGCTAGTTGGTGTCTTACCACAAGTGAAGGAGACTCGCAGGTGCTTCCTGGTGCCGGGGAAGCAGGGGTCACATATGTATGTGATATATATTTATAAAAACAACTGAGATACTAGAACTAGATCTTCTCTATCTCTTGTGACTGTAGATTTAGAGGAAGTTCCCAGTTTGCTGGATGGAGATCTCTGGTTGGCACATGACCTGAAGTAGGTGGGAATGTTAACGATAGGCCCTTTCTCTACATGAAGAGGTATAAACAGCAGATATCACAGCAGCCTGACAAATTCCGTCCGCTGTTACAAATATGTATCTGTGTGTTGTATTAATGTTTTAGGAAAACCAATTCAAAGGTATTTATTACTCCATCGAGGTAAATTGTAATTGTTGTTGCTCGTGAGTTCTCATCTTGTCTTTACTTGATCATTTTCAATGAAAAAGGGGAGGCAGTGTTAAGTCATATTTATTTCAGTCATATTCTTTGTTATTTAGGAATATGTCTTCTAGCTTATATTGGTTTGAAAAATGAGAAGCGGACGTTGTTACAATTGTTTGTTATCTTAAAGTAGAACAATGGTAAATTCTACTCTAAATGACTTTATTCTTGGAACTTACATACGCGTAGGGACTTTAAGATATTTGTATTTCATGTTAACTTTAATGTTATACATTGTTATCGTCCTCGTCAACATTTGTGTCGTTGTGGTTATCTGCGTGAACAGAAGCCTCCATGAACCCATGTACCTTTTCCTCTGCAGCCTGTTTGTAAATGAGCTGTTTGGTAGCACAGGCTTGTTTCCATTCCTCCTGGTTCAGATCCTCTCGGACATTCACACCGTTTCTGCTCCACTTTGCTTCCTGCAGATTTTCTGTTTGTACACTTATGCAAATATCGAGTTTTCTAACTTGGCCGTCATGTCTTACGACAGATATGTGGCCATCTGCTGTCCTCTGCAGTATAACACACGTATGACATTTAACAAGGTGGTTACCTTTATCTCTGTAATATGGATTTATTCATTTGTGAAGTTCTTAATTACTTTATCCTTAAGCATCCGTTTGACTTTATGTGGAAACATCATAAACAGTCTGATTTGCAGTAACTACCTGGTCGTTAAGTTGGCGTGTTCTGACACTCAAGTGAATAACATTTATGGATTGTCTGCTACTGTTCTCTCCATTTTCGTCCCTCTGGTTCCGATCCTTTTCTCCTACATGAGGATCCTGAAGGTCTGTTTCTCTGGTTCTAAACAGACCCGACGGAAAGCCGTCAGCACCTGCTCTCCTCACCTCGCTTCTCTGCTCAACTTCTCCTTCGGCTGCTGCTTTGAAATCATTCAGAGTCGGTTTGACATGAGTCGTGTACCCACAGTGCTGCGTATCGTCCTCTCACTGTATTTTCTCGTCATACAGCCTCTTTTGAATCCCATCATGTTCGGATTGCAAATGTCAAAGTTACGGAATACTTGTAAGCATGTCCTCTGTCATAAAAGATTGAATTGTTACAGGAATCCCACAGGTTGACATAACGTTTTCCTAAACCAATTTAAATGTCTTGAACTGAATGTTTGTGTATCAGTCCAGACCTCGGGGAGGGCGGGGGAGCGCAGTTTGATACTAAGAACTGTGGATTAATGAACACATACAATGACGTAATGTCTTCATTCATCATACATTTACAGTCGAGGAAATAACTGGTTGGAATTTAGCCAAATGGCTCTTCCAATGTGGAGGGTTGCCCACCCCTGGTTTAGAAGTTATAGTGGGCTACGATATGTTTTCAATTCAAGTCAAAATGTCGGAACATCCAATCCATTTTTCACCAGTCCTGATATGCATGTCAAATTTGCAACTTGTGGCATATGATAAATCCCCCAAAAAGAAAAAATATTCCTAGAAATACAATAGGTTCCTCTACGACTAGTTGCAAGCACAGGGAGCACCCTAAAAATGCAAAACATCCCCTCATATAGAAGTTATACATTGATTTGCATCTGATTGTGGGAATTTGATCTAACAAAACGTGACTTAGTTGGTTCACATGTGTTGGATGTAACAAGTTTTCCTGTTGATGCCACCTGAAACTGAACTGAAGTATAAGAACGTCTTCGGCTCGGTGAGGGGGGGGGGGGTCTAGTGAGCAGTCTGCAGAGCACGTAGCTGTTGTGACCTTTTTCCCTTGCAAGGAAATAAACGGAGAAAGACATATTTGATTCAGAGCCTTTGCTTCTTATTCTACGATTGACTGTGCAAAAACTTCCCATCACGTACTTCTTTTCCTTAACAATATACAATTTCAGACAGGTGCTTTCTTTGTCCATTTTTCAGTCACCAATGTAGTCTTGGTACACATGATATTCAGGTGCTATTTACAATGCGCAGAAATAACAAGAAAAACTAACTAGCAGCCCCCCCATTGGAAGATAATTCAACGTCACAATCTCTCTGAGAGTCTCTTTATTTCCATTTTTGCAAACCATAACGTTCCTTCGAAAGTTTAACAACAAAATAGTAGGGCTGTCAAATGATTACAATTTTTAATCAAATTAATCAGAGTTTTCAGTGGATTAATCCTGATTAATCCTGATTAATATGACACATATGCAACGTTTCCTGGGAGAAATAACAAACCGGGAGTTTTCTAACTTGGCCGTCATGTCTTATGACCGATATCTTGCTATCTGTTGTCCTCTCTACTATAACACGTGTATGACATTTAAAAGAGTTACTGTTCTTCTCACTGATCTCTGGTCTTATGCTCCCATTTTATGTTTTGTTCCTGTCATGTTGAGCAGCTCTTTGCAGCTGTGTGGGAACATCATTAACAAAGTCTACTGTGTAACTACTACTACCCAGTAAACAAACTGGCCTGCTCTCATACAACAGCCAGCAACATCTATGGAGTGTTTGCTACCTGTTTCACAGTTGCATTTCCTGTTTCTCTAATCCTTTTCTCCTACATGAGGATCCTGATGTACCCGACAGAAAGCCGTCAGCACCTGCTCTCCTCACCTCGCTTCTCTGCTCAACTTCTCCTTTGGGTGTTTGAAATAATACAGAGCAGATTTGATATGAACGGTGTTCCCAATGTGATGGGAGTGTTTTTATCCTTATACTGGCTCACCTGCCAACCTCTCTTAAACCCTTTTCTACATGGCCTGAATATGAAAAATATCCGCATTCAATGTAGAAATCTGATTTTTTAGAATCAGAATCAGAAAACATTTATTGCCACGGTATGGTTAGACATACAAGGAATTTGACATGGCGTTTTGTGCATTACAACAAGACAACAGACAACATAGACAATGTTTTTCATTGAATATCGATGACTTACTATCCTCCCGCAGCTTTCATTCAAATGCTTTACCATAACCATAGTATGGATTATATAAAAAAATGCCTATTGTTCATGTTATTCATGTCATGTCAACATGAGTAATATGTACTTGACTTAAAATGAAGAGGGGTTAAAACAATTGTGTAGTTTGTGTGAATCTTTATAAACTTTGAAAGAAACAAGTTCCACTCAATAAACAGTTCAAGAATGCTTTTAGTTGTCATGTGTTTCTTACCGGACCTTTTGGTAAAAGTACAGCAGGGAGGCAAAGCAAGAAGGCTGAACATGATGGACACTTTGTAATGAGGTGCTTTACTCTAGCTAACCATTAGGGCTCATTTATTTAAACCCCACAAGCCTAATGGGTGAGCAGCAGGTCTACTGGAGTCATTCCTGAGGAGGTAACTAAACCCCACTTCCTCCCGTCTCCCCTGTTTCCCTCTGACCAACACCCCGAAACGATGAACTGAAGGCAGTCAGCAAAGAGGAGAATACATTGATTAATGAAATAAACAAAAGAAGGGGAACAACAAAACAGCTCAGTTTACCGATAAATCCATATTAATGTACACACACACACATATATATATATATATATATATATATATATATATATATATATATATATATATAAACATAATAAGCAAACAATAATGTAAATGTATGTTACGTACGTATTAGTGTGTGTAACATTCTGAACAAGTAAACTAGGAAGAACTCTGCCAGCTAAGACACGCAGGTACAATGCCAGGTACAATGAGTAAAATGTAAGAAAAACATATTTATGGAGCAACTTTTTGAGAAACAAAAGTACTGAAGAAAATATAGTTCACACAAAGCGCTCATACAAGAGCCAATAAAGTACAGAAACTAAAATGAAACGTGATAACCTCAAAGCAACTCAATATATTAGTATGAGTTTTAATTTTCCTGTTTTAGTCTTAAGTAGCACATTCCCTTCTGATTTTTTGTGCGATAATGTTGGTTTGCCACGGCGTTAGATTGATCATTATCACTGCTCAAAAGTCTGACAATCACATTGCATGGCACCTGAAAAGACCAAATATTTGAAATGTGATTTGATGTGACATTTATGGTGGTTGTTTTTTTAATACAGAGGTTTCATAATGTCCTCCTACCCTCTGCATCTAGTCCACATATGTCAAACATCTAGCCCCTGCCTTTCTAGCTTACTTAGTTCTCTGCGGACCTTTCAGTAAGTCTCCAGGTCTCTGCAACTTCAGCCTTTCGGCTCTCCAGACCTTTGCAACACCCAGAGAGTGAGACGAGATAAAACCTCAGAAAGAGTTCAGCTCTTCATTCATAGAAGCAAAGTAAAAGCCCCCCCTACCCAATATACCGGAGTGCATTGCCTCATTTCCATGACCCGTCTTCTTCTTGGACAATTCATCTGGAGTTGCATTATCTCCAAATGCAAAATGGCTGAACAAGTTGTCATAATATGTCAAACATATTCTATAAATATATATTTTTTGCAAATCTGTCCTATATTGGTGAATTGTTACCAGGTGAATGTTGACTTTCAATACCAAAGTAGCATCTCATGAACCATCAATTGGAACAGAATTCAATTCTGTTCTTGAATTTATTGTTTGAAAAACATGTGGTCTGGATTTGATCTTTGAGTAGAAATAAGGACGAGATCACACACCAGTGTCATTCACACACTCACACACTTCCATAAAGTCACGTCCCGCTTCTAGTGGGGGACAGACCGGTAGACAGACAAGACAGGTAGATAGACAGGCAGGTGGACAGACAGGTGTGTAAGGCCAGCTGATCATCACTAGGAGGTCATCACACAGGAGCCAAAGCACTGCTGTGTTTCTCCTAGTAACCACGGTGACAGGAGCGCATCCTCCCATGATGCAGTGCCTGGTTGCTAATTGGGCCCTTAGTTAAGCCAGTCTGAGCCTCTAGAGCGCCCGAGTGTCCACGCACTCCTCCGGGACTCATTACCGTCCAACGATACAGTAAACATGTTGTAGTACGTATCCATGTCCACCCCAACAAGGACAATCAGCAGAAAGAGCGATTCATTCATACTGGAAACTAATAAATATACGTTGTATAAACCTGTAGAAGTGTAACGTAGTCATGGGAAGTTGGGGAAATAACTTGTTTCTATCCAGATGAGCTTGAAACCTCCATCAAACTAAGTTAAAGGATTTATATCGCCGTAATGGACACACTGATCTTTGACATTTCTCTCCTATAATATATTTTCACTGGGTCTTCACTCCTCCCGTCTTTTGTCCTCCATCCTCTGTTCCTGTGGCCTGAAGACTAGCTGAAAGTTCCATGGACAAGTTGCAGAGGAAGTGCAGGGGGTAATTGATGAGACACGGGTACACTAAAAGGTCATAGTACATCAATGAAAAGTCATAAGATATATCGTATTTCTGATTTAACTAAAATATTTCTCAAACTTCCTCATAAAAGACATCATAAAATGCCCAATTTTAATTAAAACTGCTAGCATACGGTTAAGTCCCTCATAATGGGCAATGATGCGCACTAAAACGGCGTTGGCACTGAGATGCCTCATGGTAGGGCCTAGAGTCCTTAATAGAGATGGCTCTAGTCCCACATGGTGATAGCACTGAAGTCCCACATAGGTGCAGAAGTCCCTCATCAGAATGGCCCTAAAGTCCCTTTTAAGGTCGGCGCATGCTTCTGCGTTTGCGTCTTGCGTCGACGGACTCGGTTCAATTCATGGTTCTAAAGTCTTGCGCGTGTTGCAAAACAATTCACTAGCAGACCACCAGGCGGAGCAACGTTTGCTGTCTCTGCTTTAGAGATGGCATTTAAGTTCCCTCTAGTTGGAGCACTAAAGTCCCTGATAGTGATGGCGCTAAAGTTCCTCATAGAGACGGGACTAAAGTAATGTGTATTCACACACAGTAAATCCATGAGTTCATAAATAATGTTATATAAGTACAATACAAATGTTAGGCTACAACTTAGCACATTTATATGTGATTAACATAGTTCTGTATTTATATTTATTGATATTCAATGAAAATAATTAATCCATTCATTTATGTTATTCATGGTTCGATGTCAGGTGTGTAACCTTGGAGACGGATCTGTGTTCTATTATCAGAAAATTAGGTAGAACACAGACACAAAACAGAATTTCCATTGCAACCATAGAGGAAATGTATTAAAAATATCTCATGGTGTTTAGCTCAACTTTATTTTAATTATTTCATTTGAAGGGTTTTTTTTCATCATATAATACAAACATTGTCAATAACGACAATTTCGAAGTCTAAATCTTCTTCTTGTCTCTTGGATTCTATTCCAACTAAGCTGCTTAAGGAAGTTTTTCCTGTCTGTCCTTGTTGACAGGACATTTACCACAGTCCTTCAAGATAGCTGTAATTAAGCCTCTTCTTAAGAAACCTACTCTTGCTCCGGAGGTGTTGGCTAACTACAGACCGATCTCTAATCTTCCCTTCCTCTCGAAGATCCTTGAGAAATCCGTCGCAAATCAACTATGTGACTTTCTTTGAAACAATGCTTTGTTCGAGGACTTTCTGTGCTATGATGCACTCGAAATCCGGACTGAAACAGCCCTGGTGAAAATTACGAATGATCTCCTACTTGCATCGGATCAAGGACTTGTCTCTTTTCTTGTCTTGCTGGACCTCAGTGCCGTATTTGACACCATCGATCATCGTATCTTGCTGCAGAGACTAGAACATCATTTGATTGGTATTAAAGGAACTGCACTTAGCTGGTTTAAATCCTATTTATCGGATCGATCCCAGTTTGTGCTTGTAAACGGAGAATCCTCGAAGACCACCAATGTTGGTCACGGAGTCCCACAAGGTTCTGTGCTTGGACCCATTTTATTTACCCTTTATATGCTTCCTTTGGGCGACGTTATCAGAAAACACCGCATCAACTTCCATTGTTACGCAGACGATACTCAATTGTATCTGTCGATCAAGCCAGAGGAGACCGAACAGCTCGTTAGACTTCAAGAATGTCTTGGAGACATCAAAACTTGGATGACCTGCAACTTCCTGATGCTAAACTCAGAAAAAACAGAAGTTATCTTGATAGGCCCAGAGCGCCTTCGAAGTCAGCTGTCACGTGATACAGTTTCTATGGATGGAATTTCTCTGGTATCCAGCAGTACCATCAAGAATCTTGGAGTTCTTTTTGACCAGGATATGTCCTTCAACTCTCATATAAAGAAAACTTCAAGGACTGCCTTTTTTGATTTATGTAATATATTGAAAATCAGGAATTTCCTGTCTCAAGGTGATGCAGAAAAATGAGTTCCTGCATTTGTTACTACTAGACTGGACTACTGTAATTCTTTGTTATCAGGATGCTCATGTAAATCTCGTAAGCCTCTCCACTTGATTCAGAATGCTGCAGCACGTGTATTAACAAGAACTAAAGCCCTCTGAGGCAAATTTGTAATTTGCGATTTTGGGCTCTACAAAATAAAATGAATTTAATTGAACTTCACAGCAGAGATTAGGTGAAGCTCACAGAAAACAAATAATCATTATTGAAAATACTTCTCTTAAAATCCTAATGTCAGGATGGAGAAGTATTTCAATCCAAGTCCTTCTATTCCTCATTAATGAAATCTGCTAATGAGGTAGAGTCAAGGTGAGCTTGTTAAACTCAAAATCCCAGCAGTCCGACCGAGAGGTCCTTAATCCCGGCGTCCTCCCATGTACAGGACTTGTGGCCAATCAGCATGTAGGAACAACGTCAACAAGTGGAAGGCCTCCACGAGAGGGATTTGATTCTACAGCGTCATGTTTCCGCTGAGATACTGCTCGTTTATTGCCAAGGATTCAATATCACAACGTGTTAATTGTTTGATTTCTCTACATGAGTGCTGCTGCGTTTAGGATCAGTCTTCCTGTGGGATGTTTGGGCTTGGGGTATAATAAGAAGACCCGAGTTCCTCCTGACAACCATCTGAGGAACTTCAGCAGGTAGGAATGTTTAACAATCAAAATTATTCATAGATATTATAATAATAGATCAGTTTGGTATATTCTGATATTTACTGTGTTAAATAACTGACCAGACCTGGCTTCTTTATTAGATTATATCAAAGTAGTACAATTTTATAGTAAACAACATACTGCTTAATTATGGTTTTCATTTTTATTATAATTAAAATGATGTAATTTAACTACAGAGAGATAGTTCACTTTATTCATTTTACTGCTTTTTTATTTGCGATTAAAATTTCACCGAAAAATCAACATTTTGATGATTAAAAAGTAGATTCAGAACTTGAGTATTTCCTTTTGTATGTCTCTACTGTTAATATTTTGTTTGATCTTCAATTTCTTTCTTTTGAAAGATCAAACGTTCTGAAAAGACACAATTTTCAAATTACAAATAACAAACACGTTCTAAACATTTCATTCCTCCATTTTCTGTCATGCTTTTATTGTGAACTATTACTTACCTACAAGTGAATAATTGGATTAGATTAGAAATGTGTTGAGAACTCACCAGTGCTTTGATTAATATTACATTTTAAAGTTAAAGGTTTTTAAACATGTGCACGCTGAAATATTAATGTCTTGTTGTTTAGTAGTTAATGACCATATGCTTTCATTCAATACAAATTCAAATAATTTATATATACATATTATAAATATCTTTTTAAAATACAAACTATTTGTACTGTCACTAAATATATTTTAGATAGAAATAAAAGACTTCTTTATTAGATAAAAGTGTATTTATGTTAGTGCTGTCAAAACAATAAAATATTTAATCATGATTAATCGCATTTATGTCACAGTTACCTCAAAATAATCACAATTAAGCACAAAATGTCCCTTCATTTATTTTTAAACCATGGCTTAATATTTTCTTTTTTTCAAGCTTACTGTGAACGCAGTCAGTCCTCTTATTTCAGATGAATACTATGAACCGTAACAGTTAGGTTATTAATAAAAGGTAAGCCTACTACTTCTTTGCTTTTAGCCAACTACTCAAACAGACAAGCCTCTTAACATATTCAGACCACAGTCATCCATCCTAAAAAAAAGAAAACGTTAATCTCACGATAAACAAATTAACATTGTTAAAATGGGTTTGCATTAAAGTCGTTAATAACGCGATTAACTGGCATCACTCATTTATGTATCACTAAATCTGTTTAAAATATTAATGCTAATGGAGAAGATATCTAATAAAAATAATACATTTTATCTATAACGCAGCCAGCAAAACATAGGTAAAACTGAATTAAAATAAAGTAAAAAGCTAGTAAAACATAGGAGTTTTTAGGCCGCCCTTAAAACCTTTTCAACTCTAGCCTCTTTTATGGCCTCTGCTCCGAAAATGGCATACCCATAATAAAAATGTGAATAACTTAGTCTATTTGGACAATTTCTGTTATCTGCTCATATTCCCGGACTCTCATCAGGATCAGGGCAGCGCTGTTTTGGATGTATTGTAGTTTCAGGATATTCTTGCCAGCAGTCAATGGGATCCAAAGTCCAACTGGCTTGATGCTCACTTTCACGCACACGGACGGTTTGGCTACGAGGAGGAAGCAGAAGCACAAAGAGGGAAAACCGATCCGCGTCACGCGCACCCTGCAACACTAAAACGTTACGTTACGTTATGTTTTTGTGTTCGATGACGTTCAGAAATATGCGCCGTCTGCCAGAAGGTGGAGGTGAAAATGCATTGTAACGCGCGTTATTGACCTTTGTACCGAGTAAATATCACCCATTTTTTTGTGGAATGCCTTACATTACCACGTTACAGCAGAAAGCAATACATTACAGTAATTACATTACTTTTGTAACGCGTTACTCCCAACACTGCTTGCCAGTGATTCCAGTGAAGAGTGACTTACACTAGTACAGTCTTGAGGAGATGACGTGGACAAGCTTCTCTGCATCTGACAGGGGCAAAGTGGGGCAGAGTTTAGAGATGGTTAGAGATTGTGATGAAAAGAGGTTTTGCAAAGGTATTTGATACGGTCATTAAAGGTCAGGTGAGGTTCAAACTTAACTCCCAGATTGTCAACTGTGGAGGAGAGGGGTATGACCTCGCTGTCAAAGGTGAGATGAGTAATGGATGATGACTGAACCTGGTGTGGAGTGCCAACAGGAGGGCTTAGGTTTAGTTTTTTGTTTAGCTGGAGAAAGTTGTTGCTTTTTTATCTCCCCAAGACAAGCGGTGAGACAGGACATGGCTGCAGATGGGCTCGGAGCGGTCTTGATGAGCTGTGTGTCGTCAGCATAACAGTAAAAGGACATTTCACATCAGCATATAATAATAAACTTAATATAAAATATTATATAATATAAGCAATGCCTCGTATGACAGTTTTTACCGTAGCCCTAACCCTGAGTCCCATGCAAAGAGATAACGTAATCAGTCCTCTGAATGTTCTTGTGTTGCCTCCTCTCAAGCCACCGCTCTGAGCTCGGGCCAAAGCAGGCGCCGTGATGGAGGCTTCTCCGGGCCGGAACTTCTCGCACGCCTCCTTCGTGTTCCGAGGTTTTGACAGGCTGCAGAAGCACCGGGAGCTGCTGGCGCTGCCACTCTGCGCCTCCTTTCTAGCGACACTGTTGGGGAACGGCCTGGTCCTCGTGGTTCTCTGCACGGAGAGCCTGCGCGGCCCCATGTACGTCCTTATCGCCGCACTGTGTGCAGTCGACCTACTGGCGGCGACTGCCATCGTGCCCAAGATGCTGCTGAGCCTCCTATTCGACTGGGACCGCATCTCATTGGCTGGCTGCCTGGTTCAGATGTTCTCAACCCACTTCCTGTCGTCCCTGGAGTCCACGCTGCTGCTGGCTATGGCGCTGGATCGCTACGCAGCTGTCTGCCGGCCGCTGCGATACACCGAGTTGGTGGACGTGTCCGCCTTGGCCAAGCTGCTACTGTTCGCCCTGGTGCGCAGCGGCTCCATTATGGCCACGCTGGTGGCACTTGCGGGGTCGTTGCAGTTCTGTGGCTCAGACGTGATCCACCACTGCTACTGTGACCACATGGCGCTCGTCAGCCTGGCGTGCGGTAGCACAGAGAGGAACGTGTCGGCAGGCCTGGCCGTGATCGTGTGCTTCGTGGGTGTGGACATACCACTCATCTTTTTCTCCTACGTGAAGATCTTCAGTGCAGTCCTGAGGGCGGCGTCCGCCGGCGAGGATCGCAGGAAAGCATTTCACACCTGCGGAACTCATCTGATGGTCATGATATGTTTCTACCTGGTGGGGAGCGTCACCTTCCTCTCTCATAACCTGAACATCCCCTTACCGGCCGACGTTAACACTCTCATGGGCGTTGCCTACATTCTGCTACCGGCCACCATTAACCCTGTCATCTATGGCGTCCGGACCAAGGAGATCCGTAGCGGCTTTCAAAGACTTTTCAGAGCAAAGAAAATAACCATGTTGAGACTTTCTGCTGCTTGCACAACCAAGACGTGACAAAGACGTTCTGTTCCACATTACTAAATAAATTACTGCTACAACTAACGATTTATCAAACTGCTCTTTAATCAAACTTTCCAGTAGCTTTGTTGAGCATTAGCATTAGCTTGACAACAAGTTTGTAAAGTTAGCCATTGCTTTATTAAGCATTCGCTTTGTTTAGTTAGCCATAGCTTTATTACGCCTTTGTCATGGTCAGGGTTGTGCTCCTCCCCCTAATTGACCGATACATCTGTAAGGCATTCACTAATCAAGCTCTAGGCTTCATATCAGAGGTCACTAACTGGCGGACCGCAGTCCGGATCCGGACCCAGAAGCCGTCCCACCCGGATGCGGACCAAAAGCTAAAAGGGTCCAGTCTACATGCAGGACATGGTCGAACCCTAATCCCAACCCGCGCACTTCGCTCTGCATCTGCCACCAGCGCTGCCAACCAGCGCTTTGCATCAGGACGCGTTGGAACTGCTTGTTCATCCCTCACTAAACACTAACTAAATTGCAGCACATTAATTGTATTTGCTCTTAAATTGTACTTATCTATAATAAGTTGTAAAAAGTGCTTTGTTTCTTGTTCTTTGAGTTTGTATCCCCATTGGTGAAATGCCCTTATTGTATGTCGCTTTGGATAAAAGCATCAGCTAAATGACATGAACACTGAACCAGTGTCTCATATGCTCAGAACCCAATGAAAAGTCATCATGAGGCTCAATGAGCTCCTCCACGTGAGGAGGCGAACGGCCTGATGCATTCAGGTACACGTCTAACATCCTGGCAGGAAAAGCTAAATCTTAATTCTCCCACTTACCAAAACAGTGGGGGTGAGTGGATGTGTATTCTATTCAATTAATTTCGTTATCAAGATAACTTCTGTTTTTTTCTGAGTTTAGCATCAGGCTGTAGCAGGTCATCCAAGTTTTAATGTCTCCAAGACATTCTTGAAGTCTTAACAAGCTCTTCGGTCTCTTCTGGCTTGATCGACAGATACAGTTGAGTATCATCTGCATAACGATGATAGCTGCTCCTCAGCTGAGATGCTCCTCTTTAGCGTAATGCTCGTTCTTGATTCTCACTTCATTCACAGATGTCTCCTGTTTGTCCGGTGCTACAGCGGTATCCGATAAGCAATGACTGTAGAAACCATTGGCAGGAGATTTCTTATTTGAAGCACTGTATTTGAACATTCAGAAATGTTCACTTTTTTCTTTTAATGCAGCCCTACTTTTATTTAGTTAATTGAGAGAACATTATATATAGTCACACATAAATGTTTAGTTCTTTGTTACGTGACAATAAAAAAATCGTACTGAATTCATTTGAGTTGTTAGTCGTGTATTGATTAAATGCAAATGTTAATACAACTCTATCCCTCTATTTAATTTAGGTAGTCACATTATGATCTTCTGGACCTTTGCTTCAAGAAATGTTCTCCAGCTGGACCTCTTCACATTTTAGTTGAATACCCCTGCTTTATATTCTCCAGCCTTCCAAATCGTCAGTTCACAAACCCGGAACTTATGCTACGGCTAAAACACTTACCGATCCTTGCCATGTTGTTAACGTCTGCCTCAGCCTCAGGTTCTTTACCCCTCTGTATTCCCCACAACCTCCATAGTGGACTTAAGCCCGATCCAGCCTGCCGACCATCCCTCCAGCCAGCTCACCCTGCAGCTCCTGGCTCTTTACAATAAGACTATTGAACCATTTCTGCTCTGTGTTCTTGGGTCTAGCACGACAACCAACATGACAGCATTAGCTTTGTATAGTTAACCATAGCTATATTAAGCATTAGCTTTACAATACCTTTGTATAGATAGTGTCACAACCGGGCTCATGGAAAGTGACAAACAAGGAAGTCCATACGTTGACTTTAAGAAATAACAAAGGTTTTATTCGAGAACTAACAAAATATGAATGTACAACGGAAAATAAACTGGTGAAATGTGAAAGTAGGCATATGAGGCAGGGCTCTCACGTGTCACGCATTGAGCGTGGCAGTCACTCATTTCGGTCTTTTGTCACGCACTCCCGACACACATTGTATTTCTCACGCAGAAAAACTATTTATAATAAATTGAATATGCCGCAGGGCCCAAAATCCCTCTGCCGGCGCCGCTCTCACTATGGAACCGGCAGGAATCAAGCGCGTCTCCACTGGAGTTCTTATGGTGCTTTCCGGTTGTCTCGTAAATCCGCTGCCCGAGTTCGAGCTTTCTTGCGGCCTTTTACGCAGACACGCCCCCTTTAGGTCGGGCTCCTCAGAGTACTCCGAGCTGAACCAGAAAGAACGCACAACAAAGATGTCTGCGCCCACATTTCATGGAAGTTGATATGTATTGTCTTTGTATTTGTACTAATTGGTCATTTTAACATTGATTTTAAATGCTCTTACACACTTATTTACATTGCTGCTTCAGTCCGGTCACCAATGTATGCAATGCACGGTTTTGCTTTTGTTTTGTTTTCGAACTGGTTTGCTAAAAGGCTACGTTGCTAACAATAACAACAACTAGCCTGCCACTGCCCCCTGGTGGCTCGAGAAAAACGCGACTGCACTTGTTATAAAATGAAATAGGCGAAAATGGCAAAATATTACTAAAATGTAAGACTTGCAATTAATGGAATTACTTAAAATGTCAGTGTTTCTGTAATACCTCCATAATATCCTAAAGTCGCTATAGGATTTCTATAGTAGTTTTATAGTACTTCTATGGTATGTCCCAAAATACAATAGTATTCCTATAAGATGCCTATAAGATTACTATAGTATTTTGTCGAAAACGTCCAGCATCAGCATGGCAGCTGCTGCACCATGTTCTTTCCAACTCGTCCTGTAGCAAATGCCCAAAAAAGCATTTGGAACACTATAAGTACGAGCCAGGCAATGACGTCACTTTCCAACGCGGCGGATTTACGAGACAACTCGAAAGCACTGCCACTTATCAGCCAATCAAAAAAAAGAAAGGGGCTACATAATAGCTAATCAGAAAATAGCACTATCGTATCTGGGTAAGATTTAACGCAACAACCAATGAAAAAAAAAGCATAGCCTGGAATTTTACGTGATTCGGCTACCTCTTCCAGAATGTTTCGTTCAGCCACAGAGGAAACCACTGGAGCTACGAGCAGGGGTGTATTAATTCATTAAAATGTATGAATTTATCATTGACGTGAATAATTGTCATATGCACATTTAATTAAGCTGCTAGGCTGTGCACTGTGCAGACTCAGATATAATTAGAAAAGCTGATCTACAGGAGAATAAATAGATGAAAACAATACAGAATGCATGAGAGCCTTACTGCAATATATTCCATTATGTTTATCTTTACGTAAAGATTTACTAAATAAATACTTTGTATGCTTGAATTGCCATTTATCAAATATTTTCTTGTGTAAATCTGAGCAATTATTAATAATAACAAAAACACACTAATAATAATATTATTAATGAAACACCCCATATTCCTGCGACTCGTCCAACCCGCCACCAATCTATGATTATTTTATTTTGGGGGGGGGGGGGGGGGGTCACTGTCGCCTGTCATCAAAACTTGAGAGCCCTGATGAGGGATGTAATGGAACATAGACAGAGCAGACAGGGGGAGGCAGAGGGACGTAGCATTAGCATTAGCTCTGTCATGCATTAGCTTTACTATAGCCTTACACAAGGCATTATTTTTATCGAACATTAGCTTTACAATAGCTTTTATAGTTGGCATTAGCTTTATCAAGCGTTAGCTTTACAATAGCTCTGTACAGTTAGCGTTAGCTTTATCAAGCGTTAGCTTTACAATAGCTCTGTACAGTTAGCGTTAGCTTTATCAAGCGTTAGCTTTACAATAGCTCTGTACAGTTAGCGTTAGCTTTATCAAGCGTTAGCTTTACAATAGCTCTGTACACTTGGCTCAGCGGTAGCTTTGCCAAGCTTTAGCTTACAGTTTTGTAAAGGACTTTAGCATTATTAAGCATTAGCGAAAGGTGTAAATTTTCCGTGTAAATTCCCTTTACATTCTGTGGTGATGTCACGGGGCACTTAAAGAATATTTTCCATAGACTTAAATAATTAGGTGCCACAAGTTGTAAATGATTTACCTTCCCCTGTTCAAGTGAAAGAGAACAAAGCATCTGAGAAAACTGCACGATTTCCACCGTATAATAATGTTCTTTAAGATTCATTTATTGGTATTATTCCATAATAACCTTTCAAATTATTCTTAAACACACACAAACAGGTAGCCATAAACGTCCTTTTATTAAAGATGTAGTGGAATAACATAGAATAACATGCAATTGACTGGCTACCAGTGCAGGGGGAACGTTGCCTCTCGTCAATGTCCGCTGGGATTGAATCCAGCCCACGCCTCCCTCTATGGCCTTTATGGATTGGAACGGATTGCAATAAAATACAGGCCCTGTCAAAATAAAGTGTATCGAGCTATTGCTAAAAACAAAGTTTTGATCTTTATCCTGTGATGTCACATTCAGTTAAACACACACACACGCAAACACTCGTTATACCTGGATTCTGAGATAAAAGACGTATTTTCTTAACTAAAAGTTGTTTTAATTCCATTTAGTCCATTAAGTCCAATAAAGGACCATTTTAGTGTTTTTGCACACTTTTTGTATCAGCCGATAATTTTAGGTTGTTGAAAATAGATCATAGACTTTATTTCTATTAAATTCCTCCGTCAGAGCAGCTCGACTAAGTTCTTTCACTTCAAAGGGATAAATGAGGGAATTAAATGAATGTATTTTAATGTTTGATCTTGGTGAAGATGCTGAGTTAGATAATGGCATAGGTGGATGGAGAGATAGATAGGTGGGTCCATCGGTTCATCTCTACTAGCTAGTAGCAAAGACAATTATTATTGATTATAATAAGGAATGATAAGGATCTACCTAAAAACTAGCTACCAATAGCAGCTATTAGCGACTCGCTAACACAAAGATGGATGTTGTCATTTCAGATTGGTATTGGTTCTTCGGTTTAGCTTTAGCAGCATCATCTTTATTAACAGCCAGCAGAACCACATCCGTCATCATCCATCAATTATGTGAACATGTTGTACGTTAGTTGTATATTATCTGCTAGCTAACTAGCTATGACTAAATTGTTGGTTATTTATTGACTGAATAATCTATTGTGAACATAGCTAAAAAACATGGAGTTCAGCCAGTAGATCTACACAGTCACTCCCAATGATCTAAGCTTAACAACTGTTATGTTGATTAAGGGACACAAAGTGACCCCCTCCGTCCCGGGAGGACGTGAGAGGGGCCGCTCCGGTTCAGGGACGGTGAAGGTGAGTCCACGGTGGAGATCCTCATGAAACCCCTTTAAAGCCACGGCGGTCCTCTGTGAAGGCTGATGATGATGATATTAATGAACGGCCACGGGCTCCATCTCAGCCAATGGATCTGCTCCCTCTGACGGCGTGCGGGTGGTCACGGCGTTTCCATGATTTCTCCCGGCAGTTCGATGGCTGAACTGTTCCAGAGAGCTTAAGGAAGACCCTCGGACACAACACACAAACTACTCTGGACACAACGTTACTCCGGCTCGCTCCCTAGTGGAGAGACGTAGGACAAAGGGACATTTTGGAGGCATGCTGTTGGCCCCGGTGACGTGCACCGCCTAGGTCGGCCGGGGTCGAGCATCTGGCCGGCCGTCCGGGGGGGGGATTGGCGGGGGCGGAGGAGCCGCCTCTCTCTGAGAGACAAGACGAGGCGGCGGTAATCTAGCTTTTTTACACCTCCAGCAGGACGCAGGAAAGTGTCAAACATGAACGAGGGACACAAACACGGCACCGCCGGGTGTTTGGACGGCGTCCGGACGACCTCCACCAGCTCCATGCCGGTGGAGGCGGCGAGACGACAGCGGCGCGGCAGGCGGGCCTTTATCTGTCGTCAAGTTTGGGTGAGTCCACCGGCTCCTTGTCTTCTTCCTTGTCTTCTTTTGCTCCACCAATCAGCCGCTGGCGGGCGAAGTCTTCGAAGATTATGTCATCGTCGCTGGGAAAGAAGGAGGGGGGTCATAAGGGAAACAAGAGTCCAGAAGTGAGGAGAACTCATGTTAAGTATATACTACATTTGATGGTCATTGGTCAGTTTAAAGACTGAGACGAGGTTTAACAGGGATTGTAGTTTGGGTTCAAGTCACATACAGAGGAATTAAAGTCACATACGACGAAGAACACCTTTCAAAATGTACAGAATGCTTCTGTCATTATTCGCAGGTTTGACTGGAGCTATGCTTCATCAGTGAGGGATACGAGTGTGTCAGATTCCATCTCGCTCCTCTCTGAGCCGACTGACTTCCTCTCAGCTCGTTTCCTGGGAGCATTAAGACGCATTAAGAACTCTGCTAGTGAAACGCTCTCTGCTGATATCGACAAGGCAGTAAACCCCGGCAGAGACAATCGGGACAGACTGAGGGACGGGAAGACAGAGATACAAGAAGAGAGGGAGACAGAGAGCAGAGAGACAGGAAGAGAGACAGACACTTACTTTGTGTCAAACTCAATCAGGTTTGTGTCGATCGGAGCTTCATCAGGAGCTGGAGAGAGAGAGAGAGAGAGCTTTTAATCAATATACTTAGAGATGACAATGATGAACAAATGTGTGAAACTCATCAGTCGGAATATGTAAGATCACATCTGCGATCCAGTCGACATGTTTGGGACTGAATGAAGGATTCAGCTGTCCGCCAATCTGTGACGAGGAGCTTCAGTTAGAAGCTGATCAATTTCAATTTGGGTGGTTTGTCTTTTTTTTAAGAGATTAAATTCAGTCCTATGTAATAAGAAAGTAACGTAACACAACTGTAAGTGTGATTTAGAGCTGGGATTACAGTCAATGAATTGCAGTCATTGGAATTTCTGTGAGTGGTTCAGAACCAGGACGTGATCTCGACCCACCGTCCCTGTAGACAGACTCTTCCAGCGGCTTCGGGTGCATCAGCGTGAACGGGAGCTCCACAGAGACGTCACTGAAACACAAACCATCCGCTGTAGTCATGAACACAACGATAACTATCGTAAACATCTGTCCGTGAGATGTTTAGGTGACCTCGGTAAATCTGATCATCGTTGACCTCAGAGGTGTAACAGAACATGAGCAGTTACCTAGTTGCCAGATCTCCCAGGAGTCTGAAATCAATGAATCAATAAAAATCAATAAACATGAGACACTATCATCTTCAAAGAGATTCTACTCATTCAGTCAGTGACATCACCAACGGGCGGGGCGGGGGGAGGAGTCACACAGCTTTGAGTCCTCTTCACACAGTAATCGCAAGAGTAACTAACAAAGTAACTAACGTCACTGTTTCCTAAGCCGGGCGCTTGCTGCGAGACAAACTTTAATGTCTTCTTCGGTGATCTCCCCCAAAACGTAAGTAATATTTTCACACATGTCAAAGACTCGACGTGTGGAGTTTCATGAACATGAAGGAACATCTACATGAGGGGGACTAGGAGATGAGAGCGAGTTTCTCTGTGTTTGGAAGAAGCTTTTTTGGCATGAGCTCTCTCATTTTGAGGCTCCCGATGTGTTGACACCTTTGAGGGTTTTTTGGCGATTCTGGAACAAGTCAATATTCCCCATAAATTGTGTTTAGATCCACCATTGAGGTCTACCCGAGTAGGGGCAATGTTAGTGCACGGCTAATTCATCGGCGTTAGCGTGCTAGGAAAGGAAATGCTACCTTTTTTGCAGTATAGTATAGTAAGTATTTAGCGCGTAAGGTTAGAAGTTATGCTTTAGTTTAATACCATTAAATCGGATGGAATAATTACATCATAGTATTATCAATAGTTTCATTGGAGTTAAAAACTGCCTGATTTAGGAAACAGTGCCGTGAATGACATAACATAGTAAATAAAAAAGTGAACAATGAGCTAAGCAGAGTAGCTAACAGCATAGCAGAGGATCGTTTAAAGTCAGGACTAACATAATAACTTAGTCCGCTGACGAGTTCTGGATTGACATAAAGTAGTATGATATAATAAAATATTTGAAGTGGCCACACAGATTTTTGTTCATGAATCAACTAAGTTAAACCCAACGGAATTTAGATAAACAGTTGTCTTATTATATTACTGAATATTATAATAAGTGAAACACTGACCCGCCTCTAGACACCACCAGCTTCACTTTGACTTTGTAGGACACAATGATGCCGAGGATCTCCTTGTTGGCTCCGTCTCTCAACCTGACGCAGACAGACATCCATCAGTCACTGGCTGTCCATCACTGCTGGAAACATTCCCGCCTCCTTCCACCAACGTCCTCCACATCTTCTTGAGGCTTACGCTCCACCTGAACCCTCTAGACTAAACACCACCTCCTCTTCAGTAACGTTCTCCAACCCTTCTACTCTGCCTGTGTAATTTCACGCCTGATGGCAAGCCAATCAGAGGCCGAGTAGGAAGTCCTAGTAGGAATCCAGAAGGTGTACTCAGCATAATTATCGATGTGCTTCAGATTGTGCAGTTTGTTTTTGAGGTTGGCTGTCGGACAAATGGGCTTTGTCTCTAGTGGGATATTTTTGGATAATAGCCCTCCTCCTGGCCCCTGGATCAGGACCGGTTCATCAAGATTAAAGACCTACATTACTTAAGAAAGGTCCCACATACGCCCCAAAATATCTCCAAAGCATCCTACAATGTTTTGAAATTCTTCAGTCATCCAGTTGTGACCCTCTCATACAGGCTACGAAGCGACACGAATGCCGCCGGACTCACAGGGTGCTGGAGGCCAGGTTGGTGTCCTCGTGCTTCAGTTTCCCGTCCAGAGCGAGGCCTCGTTTCTCTCGGTTGTTGGCCAAAAACGGGGTGAGGGTGAAAACTTTGCAGAACGTCGAGCTGGGAGCGACGACGTCACTGAAGACAGAAAACCCACGGAGATGAAGCCAGATATAAACTTCTGCCTAGATCCACTTTTAACTGGGCAACCAATCCTCCGTGGACCTTCAAGGGCCCAGGAAACATCACAACATCAGGATAAACTGAGGAAAGGTGACTCTACAGAAAGCTTTAGAACAAGTACTCAGTGAACCTTTGGAGAGTTCTATCTAAGTGGAAGCAGAGAGAAAAGAGACTGACTCGGACTCCTCGGTGGCCACCGGGCATTTGTACTGAGCCGTGTTGAAGAGGCAGATGTCTGCATACTGTCGCACTGTGGAAACACAAATCAACAGATCGATCAATAACACAAACCATACGGATCAATAGAGAGGGGACTGGTGCCTTCAAGTACCTGAGATCTTCATCTTCTTCACAGTCTTGTTTGTATTGTTGGTGACGTGGACGTTGACGCTGATTGGCTCTCCGTGGTAATAAATCTGAGAGAAACATATTATTACTGTTATTGTAATTATAATTATTTGTAATTATCATTGTTATTATTTGTATTATCATTATTACAACTATTGTAATTAGCAATTGTAATTGTTATTATTACAGCACGAGTCAAAGGTTTGGACACACTTTCTGATGGAATTGAATGAGAAAATATATGTAAATTTAATGAAACAAGTTATTTTTCAGCTTCATCCTGTAGTTTGACTAAATAAAAGAATATTAATATCATATAAATGAGGAACAATGTTGACACTGGTATGTATGTACAGTTGAAACCAGAAGTTTACATACACTGCAAAAAGACACATAACACTTTTTATCTCACTGTCTGTAGTTAAATCCGACCAAACCTCTCCCGTTTCAGGTCCGTTAGGATTACCAAAATTATTTAAATTTTGCAAAATGTCACAATAATGAGAAAGAAAATGTTTTAGAGAATTTTTCATTCCAAGTGTTTTTCTTCCAAATGTAACGTGGTCATTATGGCCAAACAGCTCTACTTTAGTTCCATCAGACCACAGAACATGTCTCCAGAAGTCAAGGTATTTGTCTTGGTGTCTTTTTGTTTCTTTGGGAGCAATGGCTTCCTCCTTTCAGCCCATGTCGGTGCAGGACTCGTTTTACTGTGGATGATGACACTTTCTTACCAGCTTCAGCCATCATCTTCACAAGGTCTTAACCTTTTGTTCTGAGGTTGATTTGCTCACATCGGACCAAAACACGTTCATCTCTGGGACACAGCCTTAAAATACATCCCCAGGTGTGCCTTCAACTAACTCACGTATTGTCAGTCAACCTATCAGGAGCTTCAAAAGACATTATAATCTGGACTTGCCCACGTTGTTTAAAGACATAGTACTTTTGGTGTATGTAAACTTTTGACATTGAAGAAAGTAATGAAACATTCTCTAAAAATGTTCTTTCTCATTATTGTGACATTTAGCAAAAGTTAAATAATTTTGGTAATCCTAACGGACCTGAAACAGTAGAGGTTTAGTCTGAATTAACTTCAGACAGTGAGAAAAAAGTGTTATGTGTCTTTTTGCACAGTGTATGTGAACTTCTGGTTTCAACTGTATATACATGGATATATATATATATAAACACCTGGGTGTTACCTCTTTGTCCAGAGAGGCCTCCAGGTGTAGAGGTTTGTCGGACATAAGAAACTGTCTGGTAGTTTCCGCCGTCGGCTGAGGGCCGGCCTTCTCCGGAGCGTACTGAACCTTTCGGATGACCAGACGCACTGAGTTCCTGCAATAACACAACGCTGATGATCGTACTCCTCCTGGCAGAAGAAAACCCGAGGAGGAAGGAGGTGTCTTTTACCTGACACCCCCCTCCTCAGGGACACCTTGGTCTCGTCCATGCTCCATTTCTTCATAAGAATTTGACCAACCGTGACATAAATGTCATGAAGCTAAAGACTCTAGAAGGTCTCTTGTCACTTACTGACCTCTAGAACTCAGCGATACTGGACCTGACTCCTGACTATGAGCAGCACAGTTCTGATCTGGTCTGGTTTCCTCTGTGCTGCAGGCGTGTTCCCCTCTCTCTGCAGTAAGCTTTCTCCATTTTTTTCATAATTTGTCTGTTGATTTTGTTAAACTTGTACCTTTTGTGAATCTTCTCTTCAACGTTTTCGGCACAGAAAGCTTTCACCTCAAAGTCGACTCCACAGGCCTGAAGACGAACGAAAACATTGAAGATATTGAGAACACTGGCCTTGTATCTCCAGCTGAGGAGCTCCTCGCTGATGTCTCTACCTTCCCTGTGTCCTCGGGGCCCGGCTGTAGGGTGACGGAGCATGGCAGGTTTAAAGGAATCTGAAAACACACGAACATTCATTGTCTCCATCGGTGGATACCGACAGTTCTTCTGCGTCAGACCCTTTTCAAAAGGGTCCTCCTCCTGTGCTTGTCTGTGAGTCACATAAAGGCGTTATAACTGCATATGCTGGTGTTAAGGGAACTCAAGCTATAGCCTGGTTCCTGTAGGTCTTCCTTAGTGTTAGAGTTCTTTAGAAGAAATTACTTGTATTCAGACCAAAGGAACATTCTTCCTGGGACAATGACACAATAATACACTTCAAATATATTGACAACACTGGATACTGAAGTGTCAATGAGGGTCTAGTACTGGATAAACAAAAAGACAAAAAGGAAACAGATTTCTAACAGAAGTTCATCCCCCTATTTGTGAGTCATGCAGCTTTTAGACATAAAGTGTCAATGCCTAATTATTTTCTCAAATCAGAAAATGTTTTCATAATCCTGCTTTCTGAACGAGGAAACGCACAGTGTTCCAGGTGAAGGCGGCTTGGTACCTCAAAGGTGAACGGGTGGGCTTGTTCTCCCAGTTTCTTGATCAGCCGCTCCTGAAGACGAGTCAAAGTCTTCTTCTCTTCGGCCGGGGGAGGAAACGCCTGTACGTTGGCCACAAACAGGTCTTTCCGGAAGGTCAGCCCGAGAACATCCAGGTCCTCTCGGCCATATCGAAAGGCACAGGTCAGAGTCACAAACACTGAAGAGAACGAAAAACACAACAATGACCGCTGGACACATCAACAATAACTGATGTTGTATTATTCTCACAGTATCACATCTTGTGGCTATAAAAGCCGAAAGCAAATTAATGTACTCATATTTGATCTAATAAGGTTTGATATGAAGAACAGACACTCTGGTACGCTTCCCTGAGGAACTCCAGAAGGTGTTTAAGATGAAGAGCAAACAGCATATTTGAGAGGATTTTTATAGTTGAACAATTCCTGAGGCCAAACAAAGCTCTAACAGGCTGTTTGTTATCCACTAAAAACGTCAAGAGACTAATAAGAAACACATGTCATTGTGTCAGTAATGTTAACTGCTGGTTTTACACATAAAGTTTAAAGTGATCTATAATAACATTGTGGACATCTCATCCCAGTCGAAGGATTATATATCAAGAAACAATTTTCACAACTCTGTTGGAAAAGTTGTTAAATCTTTGATAGAAAATAAAAATCTGCATTTAGATCTAGAGTTAGCAAACAGAACCATGGTCAGTATGTTGTTGCTTTGAAGTGGCTGCAGGCTCAAATGTCTCACCTTTCCTCTCCTTCAGGTACTCTGGGTCGATCAGGACAACGCCGTCTGCAGGAAAAAGATGAAGGATCGGCTGCTATCAAAGAGTAAAGTCAAAAACAGAAGGTTCGATGGAACAACAAACCAAACACATGGAGATCAGTAACATGGAGATCTCACCAACTGGCTCCACCAGGTCCACGTGGTCCACAAAGTCTCTCTTTCCCAGATAGACGGTGAGCTGAGGGGGAGAGCAACGGCCAATCAGAGTCAGGAGAGCAACGGCCAATCAGAGTCAGGAGAGCAACGGCCAATCAGAGTCAGGAGAGCAACTGCCAATCAGAGTCAGGAGAGCAACGGCCAATCAAGAGAGTCTATTTTAGGACATTTATCCAGGAAACCCTTGATCGTGTCCTGATTAAAGTCAAAACTAAACGTTGGTCAGATGTTTCAAATGTTTCAGGTGTGTTTCATGTCACACTGAAACACTGTTTCAGTTGTTTCAAGTGTGTTACAGGGTTCTCAGGCATATTTCAGGTGTTTCAGCGGTGTTTGAGGTGTCTCAAGTGTGTTACAGGTGTGTTTCAAGTGTTTCAGATATACCTTAAGGAGAATATGACTCACCTTTCCATTGGGACTGGCTTTCTTAAACACCCTGAAAAAAACAGAGAGTAAACCAAGCTTAACCAAAACAATCTTAATTTCATCATCAGAGCAACAAAACATCTTAAAAACGTCCAGATGTGATTCCTGATGTTTGGTTGCTATTTAAAGTCTGCTGAAAGTTATTGTGCAATGCTGGTCTCTGATTGGCTGATAGGAGCGGATGCTGACTGAATTATGAACTGTTTTTGTATATTATACATTCCTATTATACTTCCTGTTCCTGATCATGTCACAATCGATGACATTAAAACAAGTTTCTCAAATGTTTATGACTTAAAAAAAAGAAATCATCTAAAATGAATTTAGATATATAGTATGTGATATATATTATATATGTGATATATATTTTGCCATATGATTCCACATAAATATAGCTGGCGTTTGATTGGCTGTCAATTCCGATGTCAATCATCATCAGCATCAGCTTCCTGTCTGACTTTCCCCCTTTCCCTTGTGTATAAATTAGCTGCCACAGCTCCATTAGCTCTCAGCCTCCTCCTAAATGGTCCTTCATCAATCAGAAGCATCAGGACTCCATTTTAGTGGAAACCGCCGAGGCTCCTGGAAAAACCTTCGATGCGCTGCAAGCTGTTCGTCATCGTCTCTACAATTAGTCCAATTAACATTTGTGAGGGAATCAGAATAAACTATCAAATGATCAATGATCATAGTCATAACAATAATAAAGTGTACGGTAGACAATAAACATGTCCTTCTAAATGATTGGACTAATCATTCTCTTAATGTATAATTACTGTTATTAAAGGTAAAGCTTGGATGTGATGAACATAATATTGTGTTAAAAGGCGAATAAAAAAATAAATGTTAAAAGGAGAATTGGAAAAGCTCTTCTCTCAATCGAATTGAAACATGAACTGACTGATCAATATCTGCTTGTTGTGTCAGTTCGCTGCCTGAAGACTCCCTCGACACCATCGTCATCATCATCATCATTATCCCACCTGGACACTATGACATGATCACATCAAAGGTACTAAAAATGTACTTAAGTATTCAGTCTGCAAAATAACAGATTATATACTACAGTATTATTATTTCAATTGGGTCCTACTTGCGCCACCTCAACGGTGACCAATAGGCTCTCACTTTATATAATCTACACGTAGAGAAAAGAAAACATTTTAAACTTCCACTAATAAATTGAAAATGTAATTTAATTTTAATTAATTTATATTTTTTATATCTCCCCTTTTAATCTGCAAGATACAATCCAATTTATCCTGCTTTATTTAAGTTAGTTTATTTAGTCTTCTCTCATTTGTGAAATGAAAGAAACTGAAAATAGATGGGAGCTAAAGTTTCCGCTCAGATGGAAACTTAAAGTTCACAAACACTGATCTTTAGGCCTCCTCACTGGGTTTGTTGTGGAAGGGGACGAGGAGAGAGCTGCTCTGTATGTCCGACCCATCACACTCTTCTCATTAATATTCTCCCCATTCAGCCTGCAGACACACAAACACTCTGACACCACGCCCGGAGGTTCTGTGTGGAACCTCAGTGGCCTCCGTTTGAAGGAATGCAGGTTTTCCACGTTTCCACTTTAACCACGTTTACCCAACATTCTGCAACATTACCCAACATTTGTCAAGTTTGATCCAATTTATCCTGTATGTAGTTTACTACACCTTGGGTAAACTACATATACCCAACACCACCCAACGTAGGGTAATATTGAGTTATGTTGCATCATGTTGGGTTCAGTTCATTTTAAAGTATCCAGCTCAAGTAAGTACAGGTAAACAGGGTTGACAGTAGAAATTACAAATGCTCCTTTCTGACTGAGCGAGCTAGCGTTAGCTGCTAACTGTTGACATCATCAACACCGCGACATCACCAAAAAAAAAACACAACATCATCAACAAACACCACGATATCATCAACAAACACCACGATATCATCAACAAACACCACGACATTATCAACAAACACAACAACATCGCCAACAAACACCACGACATCACCAACAAACACCACGACATTATCAACAAACACAACAACATCGCCAACAAACACCACGATATCATCAACAAACACCACGACATCACCAACAAACACCACGACATTATCAACAAACACAACAACATCGCCAACAAACACCACGATATCATCAACAAACACCACAACATCACCAACAAACACCACGACATCACCAACAAAAACCACAACATCATCAACAAAAACCACAACATCATCAGAAAAAAACACAATATCATCAACAAACACCACAACATCATCAGAAAAAAACACGATATCATCAACAAACACCACGACATCACCAACAAACACCACGACATCATCAACAAACACCACGACATTACCAACAAAAACCACAACATCATCAGAAAAAAACACGATATCATCAACAAACACCACGACATTATCAACAAACACAACAACATCGCAAACAACCTCGCACAACAACATCGCAACAAACACCACGATACCACTGACTGAGCGAGCTAGCGTTAGCTGCTAACTGTTGACATCATCAACACCGCGACATCACCAAAAAAATAACAGAACATCACCAACAAACACCACATTATCAACAAACACAACAACATCGCCAACAAACACCACGATATCATCAACAAACACCACGATATCATCAACAAACACCACGACATCATCAGAAAAAACCACGACATCATCAACAAACACCACGACATCACCAACAAAAACCACAACATCATCAACAAAAACCCCGACATCATCAACAAACACCACGACATCACCAACAAAAACCACAACATCAGAAAAAACCACGACATCATCAACAAAAACCACGACATCATCAACAAACACCACGACATCACCAACAAAAACCACAACATCAGAAAAAACCACGACATCACCAACAAAAACCACAACATCACCAACAAAAACCACGACATCACCAACAAACACCACGACATCACCAACAAAAACCACAACATCACCAACAAAAACCACAACATCACCAACAAACACCACGACATCACCAACAAACACCACCACATCATCATGTTGTAGTGAATTGGGTCTGAGAAACACTGTTAAGCGGCCCTAATGCAAACAAAGTTTAAAACTAGACATTAAAAGCAGATTGATCACAGGTAAATCTCTCAGTTAAAACACATCTGAGTCAGACACACAATTCCGTGAAAGAGAACCATTACACAGTATTACAGATTATCAATAAACAACAATACAAATACTTCATTTCAGAGTTTAACACTATGTGATCCACAAACTCAGAGAGAGTGAACTGCAAAAGGTGTCTGATAAGATGAGCATCAGGACTCCAAGTGGTTCTGTTCAGGATTCATAGTAGCTTTGAAGGGAAGTGACTTTCGCTAATCAAGAATGAGTAATATGATTACATCCTATCGGAGTAATTTGATTCATCTGTCACACTCCTTTCCGTCTTTTTCCTGTCTCTTCATACTATCAAAATAAGAGGCCAAAAAAAAGGAACCGTGATAAAGAAAACAATCAGTGCTGCTCATACCGACGTTACAATGCTGGAGGTTCTAACAGAACGTTAAGTGATGTTCTACCAACACACACACACACACACACACACAACAGCAGAATGACGAAAAGGAACAACAAACACAGACTAAATCAAATTACCTGGTTCCTTTATCTCCCATCTTGACGACGCTGACAAGTCGACAGACGGAGAGATGATGGAGGAGGAGGAGGAAGAGGAGGAGGAGGAGGAGGAGGGAGGGAAGCGGTCACCGTGGAAACAGAGGAGGATGTCTCGCTCTCTCGCTCAGGAAGTCGTCGTCATGCCGTCAGATTCTCTTCAGCAGGAGGAAAAACCTCTATCTGAACAGACGACTGATTCCAGCACTCTGCCCCCCCACACCTCCTCCCTTCCTGTGCGCTCTCCCTCCCCCGCTCTCTATTCACACTCATTAGCAGAAGAATGTGATAAAACATGAAAACTGCCAGAGGGCTGATTATATTCCAGTCAGATAGACTGACCTTCAGCAGCAGAAAAATAAATATGCGTCACAGAGACAGACGTCTGTACGGAGGCTGGTAGCTGCCAGATGGCCATTTGATCAATTACAATCCTATGCAACACCTCAAAGTGTCAAAAGGCTCACACTCAAGAATCAATATCCTGACGCTCACACTGTAGTGCGCCTCCCAGATTTGAAAAAGCTTTTATTTTGAAAAACACCCATAGCCTCCATCAAAATTAAAGGGCTAACTTAAGTCATGCTTCTAAGAGCCAAAGAAATAAATATAAATATATTTCTGCTAATTATGAATCAATATTTCCTCATTTCAGATCAAAGGTCAGAACAAAGGCAGCAGCTGCTTCCCGTTTCCGCCTGGAGCTTCATCATCTACACCTTCTTATTCATCATCATCATCAGTGCAACATGTCGCATACGAGGCTTCAGACCTCAAATAATCAGAAACAAAAAGCAGACGAACATCTACGGTGTCTCTGCTGTGTGAACCCAAAGTGTAATATCGGCTTATTGTAGAGAAAATAAACATTATAGCAATAATGTATATCTTTTTCTCTTTGAAAATATTCAATAACTGTTCCTCATTATTTAGAAAAACTGTATTTTTTTTTTTTGTCATTAAGTAAACAAATGGCATTAATACACTTTCTCAAAATAAATAAATATTTGTCAGTTTTGATGAAGTTTGATAAAAAACATTACACTTTGGAATTGGAAAAAACTAACCCACTTTTATGGCAGCTTTTTCTAAAGTAACAAGCCCATCATGTAAATATCATGTAAAATAACACACGACGGATAAATGTTTGTCCCTTTGTTTTGTTTTTACAGTTAAAAAGCTTCCATACTTAACGTCAGAAACCACATCCATTTCGTCCAATCAGAAGACAGCTTATAAACACAATTGTTCCCTTTGGCAGCTTCGAGCAGCTCAGTTTACGGCGCCATTGGTGCGTCGCTGTGACGACCGGACATCTCGACTGGTCTGCTCAGATGTCACTCCAGAGGACGGCCCGCCTACTTTTATCCACGCTGACGACGTATTCGCCGGACAGCGACCAGGCCACGGCGCTGACAGCACAACTAGAGAAGAGAGAACAAATATATCACATCCCATCCCTTATCATACACCAGGGGTTCCTCGGGGAGGTTACCTGTGTCGGTCGAGGAGGCGGGTCTCCAGGTTGCCCGTGGATACGTTCCAGATGTAAACAGCACCGTCGGCTGATCCGGCCGCGAGGAAGCAGCCGTCCGGACTGAAGAGGGGACGACATTTAAATACCGGCGCTCACGTGTGGAACTAGAGAACTAGAGATGATCACATGGCGCGGGTTCTACTAGTTTTATTTATTTGGTTTCTACTTCAAATTGTTCTACTTCTGCTGGCTTGGTTTTGACTAGTTCTCATGCTTCTACTCCGATTGGTTCTACTTCTGTTTCTACTGTTTTGGACTGACATCATATTTAGTAGTTTCTATAACAGAAGGAGGTGAAGCATCTTTTCTCTGAATGATTTTGACCTCAAACATCAATTGACGTTGGATCAAAATACAGTAGATTTATGATGAATCTCTTGTTAACTTTATCAGGAGCTCCACGCGATCACAGGTGAGAAGAGGAGGAGCCTCACGTGTGATCAGGTGAGAAGAGGAGGGGCCTCACCTGATCACAGCTTTGCTGCTGTCGCTGCCACATTTAAATCCCTCGGCTCTGAAACACAAACACACAATCAGTGAATATGATTCATGATGAACAATAAATGACATCCTCCCAGCGGGACGTTTGCTCCTCACCTGAAGCACACACGCTCGTTGCTCCGCCCCCTCAAGTCGACCAGCTGGAGGGAGTCGTCACGGCAACAGCTGAGCAGATGACGATGGTCGCAGCTGATGTCCAGCGAGGTGACTTTCCCCTGAGCGGGAAGCTCCTGAACGCATCGCAGCAACCTGAGGACAATAAAAAAACCACACTAAGAACATTACAAAAATACTCCACCAAGACAAAACAAAATGAAGATGAAAAGATAAAAAAATGGACAGAACGTAAACAAAGACGGCGGCGCCCGTGGAGAGCAAGTGCCAGTAGGCATAAAGACGCCGACTGGGAGGCTTTTCATGCTCAGTTCGAGAGTAACGCGAGTAACAAACTCATTTACATTTTAGTAATTGTAACTGCGTTACTTTGTAACGCGTTAGTCCCAACACTGCTAATAAATGAACCTGAGATCGATGTAAATATACATTATCAGTGAATTGAATCAAAACTGATCATTGATGAGCCGTATCAACTATGGGAGATGCTGGTGTTCGATTGGCGGACAGAGCTGTCAATCATCAGCCGGTTCACACACCAAAGGCCCAAAGGGCGAGGGGGAATGTTGGCTGAGCTGTTGCTAAGTAACAAGAGTGAGACGAGGAATTGCCTTGGCAACGGCTGCTGAGAAGAATGAGAGGATGACAGGGTTCAAATCTACACTTCCTGCTGTTGTGGTGAAGAGACGATGAAGAGGAGGAGGAGGGATGGGGATGAAGAGGATGTGACGAGGAGGTGGTAGGTCGTGATGAAGAGGAGGAGGTGTTGAAGATGAGGAGGAGATGAAGACGAAGAGGAGGAGATGAAGAAGAAGAGGAGAAGATTAAGAGTAGGTCATGATGAGGAGGCGTTGAAGGTGATGAAGATGAGGTCACCTGGTGTCCCACACTCTGATCCGGGAGTCAAAGTGTCCGCTGATCACCGAGTTCTCAGAACAAACCAGATCGCTGCAGGAAGACGACACCTCAAGCACCTCCACACCTGGAGGGAGGAGGTATTGATCAGGTACCGATTAGTCATTGATCGGTGATCAGGTACCGATTAGTCATTGATCGGTGATCAGGTATTGATCAGACTCACAGGCGGCTCTCTGCAGGTCCCACATTCTGATGCTTCGGTCTTCGCTGCCCGTCACCACCTGATGAAGACAACCACTGAACCTCGCTGCTGTCACCTTCCTCCTGTGACCCGTCAGGGTCAGCTGGGAAGGGGAGACGCACTGGTGAGACGTGACGGGAGAGCAATGTGGAAGTCGGCATAGAACAGATGTTCACTCTCTGGTTACCTTGGCAACAGAGTCGTCCAGACGCCACAACAAAGCCGACTTATCGTAGGAAGCCGCAAGGACCCTGAAGCCCTAGAAACGTGTCCACATGTCCAGAGCGAGTAACAGAGACACAGAGGGAGACGTTTTCATGAATCGGCATCATTCAGAATGAGATTATTTATGCTTGGTGTCGAAAGAAGCTAAGCCCCTCCCCCAGACGGGTGACCTCACCGCGGGGTCGAACTCGATGCAGGTGATCCCCCCGGTGCTGCCGTCCAGGGTGGCCCTGTGAGTCAGCGAGCCTGGTGACATCATCACTGGTCAGTGAGGTCATCACCATGACAACACGTCAGAGAAGTGACCACACTCACCTGATCCGACCTCCCACACTTTGACCTCTCGGTCCGTCCCCCCCGTCGCTAGCAAGTGGGAGCTGGAGCTGAACCTCACGGCGTTGATGCCCTGCTCATGGGCCTCCTGATGGGGTAGACACACACGTCTGTACTGAGCGTGTACTGGGTGGGCAGTATTTGGATCATTTGTATATGAAATACTCAAAATGCAGGAGTTCAGTCTTCAGGTGCTTCTTAGCCTGCTGGCTACATAGCCTATTGTATATGGGGAAAATATCAAGCTAGCAATCAATGCTAACATGCTAATGGCGCTAGCATGCTGGTGTTTAGCAAGCTAACGTATCAGTGGAGTAGCTCGCTAAAGGAAGAGGGAGATGTGATGTGAGAGTCATAATGCATCAGTTATGTCCAGTGGTTAAACAGTGACGATTTTTGAAATGAAATAAATGGGATATTCAAAGTATTGTTAGTTGTATTATTTCATACATCCTACAGTTGGCCTGGTGAACAACAAAAAAAGTATCTCCTATAGTTGAAATACATGTAGTGTACATCCATCACAGGAGAGGAAGGCCGTCTGGGACTTGAAATGAATGGAATATACAGTAGCGACCCTGTCGCGTCATTCCCTGCGCTCCGGCCAATCAGACGGGACACGGGAGGTGAAGGCGGGTCTTCCGGTGTGGGAGGGTCTGGCCGGGGTAGCATGACGTTGTTCCTGTTGTTGTGGGTTACCGAGTGAGCTGGGAATACCGCGTCCGACGCTGTTGTGCTACGCTAAATAAAAGGATCTCTGCCCCTGCAACTAATCGCCTGAGCGTGTTGCGTAATCCACCACACCCCGACGTTACAATACATATAGTATATACAGCATAGAATATATATATATATAGTATATTACCAGTACTTGCAGCGCCCTTACAGGCACTCGAGCATACAGGCTGACCCTCACAGGCAACAACAGGTCCTCCTCCATGCTGCAGACCGAGTGGCCCCGCCTGCTCCTGCTGACATGACAGTCACATGACTCATCTAGGTCAAACCCCACAGAGAGCATCAACGTGGAAGGAGAACTCACTGGAAGAGGTCTCTGAAGGAGGACAGGATCCTGGGAGAGGACGCAGACAAGGACCTGAGACAACCACATGAGACCCGCGATGAAGACGACAATCAAAGAAATCCGTGATAATCAATAAGTTCCCAAACGTCCGTGTGAACCTGAACAGTCTGCTGTGACCTCCCTCTCTGGACTCCAGCTGGGCGCCACACTGTGGAGACGTGGACCTGGAGCTCGGAGCGCTGAAGCAACTGGAAATATTCAACCAGCATCAGGCACGTTGCCACGACAACGTCAACATATATAATTTGAATATTCTGTCATGAGAAATGTATTACATATTCCATCTTGAGATATTCAGACTCAAGTAAAATGGTTCAAGGTGGATCTCACCTTTCCACAGTGACCTTTGACCTCGTAGCAAACTGCAACTCCTTCTGCAGGTGAGCTTCCCGAGCCCTGGTGACCACCAAGGAGGGCGGGATTAGATGGGAGAGGCGGTTCAGGTGCTGGAGGGGATTCAGGTGTTAAAGGAGGTTCAGGTACCTGGACCTGCGTTGGTTGCGGCTGTTCATGTGGGCGGCGGCCTGCTGTTTCTCCTGGATCATGGTCTCCAGAAGACCATCACCACGGAGCTTCTCCTCCCGGAGCTCCGCCTCTTCTCGTCTCTGAATCTCCAGCAACTCATCGTACTTCGTCTTCAACGCCGCGTTCTCCAGCTGAACCCGCTCCACCTGCTGCTGCAGCGCCGCGCGAGAATCAAACGCACCTGCCAGCCGGAGCTCCTCCTCCTTCAGTCTGACCACACAGGTGAAATGTGTTCATATCAAAAAATACTAGAAGACGCAAATATTTTAGAATTGTGGAAAAGTTTCCAATTTCAAGATTTCAAATGAATGAAGACGACTAAATAAGCTGATTATGTTTTACAATTTATAATTATGAATTATATATTTGTGAAAAACTAAAAAGTACGAGACTTTGAAATAAATGTTCTGTGAAAAAAGTTAAATAATATTACAGGTGAAAGTTTTTTTTACATTTAAATGGTGATTTGACGCGTTTCAAGTGGCAACAACGTCCCACATCTAGCAGGACGTTTCCACTCCACGGTCTTTAGGGACACAGTGGTGGTCCTCTGCAGGGAGCTGTTGAGATGGAAGTAGCCTAGCAGCTAGCTTAGCTTAGCATCTAACTGCCTGCAGCACGCGGCGGCTTCAGGGGTCAAGGGTCAACGCACACCGGGGGGAAACAACGCTGCATTCAAATATTTTATTGCGTTAATAATAATAATCTCATAGATTAACACTTTAATTTTGACAGCCCTATTACGTGTGTGTGAAGCAATTCAACAAGTGAGCCGATGGACCGATGACATCACCTGTGCTGCTGCTCCTCCAGAAGACGTTCTCTGGTCCTCGTCTGCTGCTGCAGCTCCAGCACCTGATAGGCCAGCTTAGAACAGGAAGCACAGAGAGACGTTATCGGCCCCTGGAGCACATTCAATATTTTTAAAATGGTATCAACATTGATGTTATGTAAAAGTAAACGTTCATATATTACCATATAATGTACTATTTTTCCCAACATATTTTGATATTTTGAAATAAATTATTTCCCCAAATATTATTGTTACTTCCGTCTTTCCAAACAAACCGACGCCCCCCTCCCATAAGGACTGGATTAATGAATTAAGACAAAAATATTTCAACGTTTCTAAACTCTTTTTGAGAAAACGTCCCGTGTGCATCTGCACCTCTCCAGTAGTCTTTTTCAGCTGGTCGTTCTGCTCAAGCAGAGACGAGACGGAGCAGCAGCCGTCAGAGGAGGGACATCTGGAGGCACAAAACAAACACACCATCATCATCATCATCTTCGTTGTGTTTCAGAGGTCAGGGGACTGCAGGTGCGTCAGCAGGTGGGCTACCTGAGGGAGCCGCTCAGGATTCCTTTGGCCAGACGTGTTTTCTCCAGCAGCCGAGTGTCTGAAAGCAGAGCGCAGTCAGAACGGGTCACAGGTAACACCTGCTACTACTAGCTACGTTACCCGCAGCTAGGCTACCATCAGCTGTGCTACATGCTAACTTCAGCTATGCTACATGCTATGCTACCATCAGCTATGCTACTAGCTACGTTACCCGCAGCTATGCTACCATCAGCTGTGCTACATGCAAACTTCAGATATGCTACATGTTATGCTACCATTAGCTATGCTATATGCTACGTTATCCGCAGCTATGCTACATGCTGTGCTACCATCAGCTATGCTACTAGCTACGTTACCCGCAGCTATGCTACCATCAGCTGTGCTACATGCAAACTTCAGATATGCTACATGCTATGCTACATGCTACATTACCCGCGGCTATGCTACATGCTATGCTACCATCAGCTATGCTACATGCCAACTTCAGCTATGCTACATGCTATGCTACCATCAGCTATGCTACATGCTAACTTCAGCTAAGACCTCAGCTAGATGCTACATGCTAGATGCGACCCTTGCTACTTTAAATGCTACATCAGCTATGCTACTTGCTACCATCAGCTATGCTACATGCTATTCTACGTGCTACCACCAGCTATGCTATGCTACATGCTACCAACAGCTACGGCTGGTGAAGTAAAGCACCGATGCTCCTTCACACCAGATTCCATTCAAAATGACCATTTTAAGATTCATCCGATTTGGATATTTTAGGTTCAACCTGCACTTTGGGGTGGAATAACAATAAGATGCTTGTTACACAACTTATTATTAATGATCTGTTTGAAGAGTCACTGGCAGAGGAAGTGGAACGCTTTGGGTTTCTGACCACTTCCTGTGTGTCTGCCCAGGGACCGAAGCAGAGAAATGAACTGCTCGTTCTGGATGGAGTTGGGCTCGGAGGAGATATGACGATCCATTGGGTAAAGATCAAAAAAATGTACTGTGCTAATCAACGCAGTGGATTAACAGTGAAACTTCCCCAAAGTAGTTTGGCTGTTGAGTCAATTAAAAGCATCTCACAGGACGTGTTGTTACGCTGAGGAAGTTCTGACATAACAGGGAGGATTTCTCCAAACTCCAGAAGTTAAACTTTCCAGAAGTTCTACACCCCCCACCCGGGACCCACCCGGGACGGTTTCTCCCCGCAACCCTCCTCTCATCGACTCAGAAACGGATAAAACGTCTACTTGACCGTACAGAAGCGGATCAGCTCCCGGTACCGGTCGTGCTGGCTCCGGTCCCGGTGCTTCAGCTGGCCCACGATGTGTCTCTTCCAGGCCTCCACCGACCGGCCCCGGCCGCTGTTGCGCGCCACTCGGGGTGAATCCGTCATGACTGCGTCGACGGTCACAGCGGCCCTGATGCCCGCGGCCCGGGCAGCCTCATGCCGTCCCCCCGCTGACAGACGCTCCAGAACGGCCCGCAGCTACAGGTGGCCGCGTGGTGACGCTCCGGTTCTCCTCGCCGCCGCCATGTTGCTCGCTGCTCTTCTTCTTCCTCCTCCTCCTCCTCCTCCTCTCTGGAGTTTGTTGTTGTTGTCCTCACGAGCTTTCCTAGAGATGTGTCTCTTTGGCAGGGGGTGTGGCCGCAGACTGCCGGGTCTCTAAGCCAATCAACCCCCGCTGTTCGCTTCCGGGTTAAATTTGAGAAGAACAGAACACGCCCCCCGGAAGGAGACACCCGTGTTTGTTATTGTCTATTTTTGTAGATTCAGTTTCGCATTTAAGTTTCATAAAAATAAATATTTGTTGGTTAGTAAAATAGAAGCTGTTTGGCAGTATTCATTAAAAAAAAAAAAAAAAAGAATCAGTGAGGCATAAGCAAGACTGTTTGAGAAATAATCAACTTGGGGAAACATTAAACGTTTATTAAGGAACATATAAAACAAGGTTCTATGTACAGTGATCATGATTCAAAACACTTAAAAACAGATGAAATGTCACAAAAACTAACTCAAGGTGCTTTAAATCCAATACTGATGAAGTGAGTCGTACCGAGTCGACCCAGATTACAGCCGGTTCAGCTTGTTCTGGGTCATCTGAACCAGCAGCTCCGAGTACTTCTCCAGCAAGGACGTTGCCCCGTCCTCCTGCAGCCCAGCGGACGGAACTCCACCCCCCCGCAGCACTGCCTGCAGCTCGGCGTGAACGACATCAAACGCACCCTCCAGGACGGAGGACATCTGCAGACACCGATGGGCGACGCCGTCTGACGGGCCAAGCTGGGGAGGACATTTATTGTAGAACTGATTACGCAATAAATTTCATATTTATGTTCATCACAAAAAGGTTTAAACCTGTTATTATACTGTGGAGAATTCAAATTATATTTAACAAAGCCTCTACAAAATAAAAAAAACAAAACCTTTCGTTACTAAATGAAACAACTTCTGTAAATACGTACAATTTTCCTGATATTTAGACTTTTCTTAAAATTATGACTTGTGACCGACTCCCACATTACAACGTTTAGGTCTCCCTCCAGTCTTCAGACTCCCACCCCCTCGAACGCCGACCGACCAATCACAGCGCAGCATCTCTGCCTAAGTGTCGCTAGGTCGCATTAAAATGCAACGTTAAGTAATAGAATTCACTCAAATATCTACAGACAGAAATGTTATACTATCACATCTTAGTTTATGAAATCACTTCAGTTACATTTAATTACACATAAGACACTAGAATAAACTTGTTTGCTGTTGTGATTTTTATTGACAGTATTGGTACACGGCCTTAATGTGAATGTAAAACTATGAGCATTTCAACAGCTCAACCGGTCGCTCACCTGCTGGTACAGGTGCACGGCTCGTCTGGCCGTCTGTCTCAGCTCGTTGGCCACCTGCTGACACTGCTGAAGACTGACAGACTCTTCCTCATCTTCTTCCCCTGTAAACACACAGCGTTCAACACGGACAGGAGCACAAACGACCCACTCAGCCCATGTCGAGCTGTCCGAGTGTGGGAACGATGCACTGGAAGTTACCCGTCTTAAGGGGGCGGGACTTCTCTGACAGAGGAGAGGAGGAGGAGGAGGGTGGGACATCTCCAGAAGGCGCGTCTGTTAGACAAAAAAAAAAACACAATATGGAAGGTGATCATTTATGTATTAATATATTTGTATTATACAATAAAAATGTATGAGGAAGATGTACCAGTTTGGGAAAAGGGATTAATGTAGGATTAGTGTGAGCAAATATTTGAACGCAGCGTTTTTTCCCTCCGCTGTGCGTTGACCCCTGAGAACTTTAAAACAAAGTGCACGTGTCCAGCAGAGCCACTTTAGGCACCGCTACGCTAAGCTAGCTCCATCTCAACACCTCCCTGCACAGGACCACCACGGTGTCAAAAAATTGACATTCATTTCAAAATGTGTGATTAGTTATTTTTAAAAATTTTCAGGTGAAAATCACAATGAATATTTTCATTGCATAAAAGTTCTGCCGTACCATCATCAGATCCTCCGGAGCTGTGACCCCGCCCCATGATGATGTCACAGGCTGTGGGCGTGGCTGTAGCGGAGGAGGCGGGACTGAGGGTGAAGGTCTGGTTGTGACTCGTCAGCGTCTCTTCAACGCTGCTGATGCTGCTCAACCTCCCGACTCCGCCCTGTGACATCACCGCTGTGGGAGACACCAGCGGGCTCCCTGCGGGTCGCCGTGACGACAGAGTGACGCTGACGGATGAGAGACAGGGATTGAATACGTTTTAAATATTACAATGTTTATGATAAAACATAGTCCAAAAATATTTTTCACCCAATTTCAGAACCATTTTAACTATTAACCATTTAAGAGTCTACATTTTGACATCGGAATCACTAGAAAGTGTATTTTACACACTTGTTTGTACAAGCGACACAATCCAACTGACTGCAGCACAGCGGTCAAAGGTCAACGCACACCGGAAAGAATTACATGTCATTTTTATCCAAAGCGACATACAAGTTAATTTCATCAAAAAGGTTCATTAACAACTTGCTACAAATAAATTGTGCTTCTAATGGCGGGTAAGTATTGCAATGTGTTACTTTGACATTAGAGACATTTCAAAGTCACCGGCTGGTAATCCATGTGGATCCAGAACCAGGAGGTTACCTGCT
The DNA here is from genome assembly GCA_021346845.1 of Apeltes quadracus. Taxonomy (NCBI): domain Eukaryota; kingdom Metazoa; phylum Chordata; class Actinopteri; order Perciformes; family Gasterosteidae; genus Apeltes; species Apeltes quadracus. The sequence continues at coordinate 309,110 of CM037917.1, forward strand.
GTTCTGGTCCTGATGGGGGTCCGGACCAGCAGGAGAACAGAGGTCTGAGGGGCACATGTTCTCCTTCTCCTCCCCTTGGGGGGCGAGGCCGGGGGGCGGGTCTTGGATCAGTTTGGCCCTGGAGCTGGCTGTGGTTCCAAGGTAGCCGAGCCGAAGCGCCCCCTGCTGGGCCGATGAGGTCAGCTGACAGCTGGAGGTGACGTCTGGTTGGTGAAAGGAGACTCAGGTAAGAAACAGGTGAGCTTCCATTCCTCAGTGTTCATACACCGTCAGGGGAAGACAGACAGTTTGACCCTTGAACCTGTGAAGAAAGCCCGAAAACTGAGCACCCGTGTGTGTCTCCTCCACACACACACACACACACACACACACCTCGCAGCGCTTCTCTGCACTGGACGACCACCATGGAGTGTCGGCGGCGGCGTGTTGGGCGGCGAAGGGGCTGATGGGAAATGATGGAGGGGGCTGTACGACAAAGTTTCACTGATGAGACACACACACACACACACACACACACCTCTGAATATGCCGCTATGACCCAACGTGTTATTTGACACATATTTGACTCCTCCCACTGTCGGCGGGGCCTCCGGGACCATGACCCGCCTCCACTGGTGCTGTGCTGTCAATCAAACAGCGGCATGGAATGGGAGGGGCAGACTTCCTGTTGACTCACCGTCGTTGCTGCTGCTGCCTTCTTTCCGAGGTGAATCCGTGGAGGCGGCGTCGCCTCTCGGCTCGGAGGTCACCTGTGGACAAACACCAGGTGTCAGGGAGCAGCAGATCGGGGGCGGGGCGTCACAGGGCTTCAGGTGCGTTCTACCGATGTGTCGCTCACGCCGCTCTCCTCGGAGACTCTGGACGGGATGGAGACGGTGGGCGGAGCTCGGCTTGGCCACACCCTAAAAACAAGGAGGAGAAGGTCAGTTATCCCCATGAGGACGGTAAAAGAGGGCTCACCGCCCCTGAGCATTGTGGGTAGACTGACCTGATCCGGTCCTGGAACCGAGACAGGAAGCGAGTGGAGATGCTGAGTCGAGGGTTCAGGTAGTCCCTCTCCTCCTCCCGGGCTTTGGGCTGCAGGGCCCTCAGGTCCGTGTCAAACTTCTCTGAAAAGGTCAAAGGTCACAGGGACACATGAGTGGGCAGGTGAGGGAGAGGTAGGGGTGATGAAGAGCGTCTGGTACCGTCGCTCAGGCTGGAGGACAAAGTGTCAAAGTGGTTCTTCAGAGAGTTCCTGTCCTCCTCTTCGTCCTCTAGAACCGAGCTGCCCACAGAACTTCCTTGGCTGAGCGAGTCCGTGTCTGAGGGCGGGAAACGCGCCGTCAACAAAAACAACAACAACAACAACAACAACCTACAGCGCCGTCCTCCTCCCCCTCCCTGACCCGCGTCCTGCGGCTCCGTGCTCCCCGCCGAGTCTGGACTCAGCCGAGTGCTCCACACAGTCTGACCTTTGACTTGTGGCTGGGGGTCAAAGGTCACTGCCCCCACCTCGACCGCCCTGAAAAACAAAGCGGGGGCAGTGAAGAAGAAGAGATGCAGACGCAGCTGACACAGGGGAAACCTCACCTGTGGGTTGAGGTGGTGTTTGGGTGGAGGACGTAGCTGCTGATGTCCCCTGGGATCTGATGAGATAAAACAATAATGTCCGACGGCCCCTGAACGCACCGTGTGACCGCAAAGCTAAGAATTCACGCAAAACAAGATTCTTTATGTTTTACGGTTTGAGTTTTTAGTCACCGTGGTTCTTTTTACAAAGACGTTTATTTTGAAGAGGGGAGCTAAATTGTCTCTATTTAAATTAGTTAGTAAAGGAGAAACATCAGTGAACTCACCACCTCCTCCTCCTCCTCCTCCTCATCGTCTCCCAGCCGACTCTCCAGACTCTGAGGGTGGAAGTCTCCTTCCTCCTCCTCCTCCTCCTCCTCCTGACTCTTGGTGGGACTCGGGGACAAGTTGGCGCAGATGGTCAGAGGGTTCAGATGTTCCGCCCACCGATTCCTGGCCTGACTAGGCTCGGCAGCTGATAGGACGGCTGTGGAGGCTCCGCCCTGCCCCTGCTGCGCGCACACACACACACACACACACACACACACACACACACACACACACACACATTAGTAAAGGGGCGGATACAAAGACACTGGAGCAACGGGTACGAACCAGTTTCCTGAACCACATGGGAAGCTTCCCGTTGGTCTGCAGCAGCTGAGCGTCTGAAACAACAACAACAACAACAGATCGGCTTTGTGTCTCGAGTCTCGATTCGATGAGGACATCGACTGGATTATTTAACTGGACTTTTTACCCCCAACGTAGAGCAGCAGTGAAGTGTCCAGAACTTTGACCCCCCCCCCCCCTCACCCTGAGCACAGTCCGGCCTCGCTGGAGTCCCGAGGTCAGCCTCTTCCATCTGAGGGCGCCGAGAGGAAGGTCTGGTGATGAACGTCTCCCTCCTGAAACAACAACACAGACTGAACACCTGCCCCCCCCGAGCCCCCGGCCCCCCCTGGTCCTCGGCCTCCCACCCACCTGATGCTCTGCTGGCTGCGTCGGCAGGCTCCTGGGGCAGCGGACAGTTTAAGGCCCCGCCTCTTCCTCATGGTGCTGGTCATCTCAGAGTCCAGCCGCCAAACAAACACACAACTACACAACGGAGGAAAACGTTTGCTCAGCTGGGCGACCAATAAGAGGACGGTGAGATCACCGATGACCCCCACCTGTCTCCCGACGCCGTGATCAGGTGTCTGCAGTCCGGACTGAAGCGCATGCAGGTGACGATCTCTGAGGAAACAAGCGGCAGCACGTCTCACTCTGTCCAGCGCTGCAGCCAGAGGAGCATCTGGGATTTACTCACCCGAGTGTCCCAGCAGGGTGGCGACACACTCGCCGGACTCGTAGTCGAAGATGGAGATGTTCTTATCGGAGCAGCTGGTGGCGAAGAAGGAGCCGGACGGATCCATCTGCACCTGCAGGGCGATCAATAGTCCATCAACGTGATCAGCGAGCATCTTCAAGCAGGTTCAATCCACCATCAGCACCTTCAGCAAGGCTCCTTCATCACTGCTGGAGCCCTTCAGACACTTCTTCAGCTTGCCCGTCTCCACGTTGTAGACCCTAGAAGAAGAAGAGGAGGAGGAGTCAGCGCTTCTGCTCCATGAACACACGCACTCCTCTTCTACGCCCTCCGACCTGACGTTGCGGTCCTGGCAGGCCACCGAGACGTGAGTCCTGGAGCAGTCCAGGTCCATGTCGTACAGCGTCGTCTTCTCCACTACGTGGTGCCTCCTGGAGAACCTGAGCCCCCCCTCCACCTGCGGCGCACGGAGGGAGCGTCAGACACGATGACATCACGCTGCCGTGTTCCCACATCGCAGCTTCCCCACCTGCTCCGCTGCCATGAAGTAGATGCTCTTGTCGGCTCCACAGCTCACCATCCCGACGTCGGGACTCCGGCCTGCACACAAGGACCACCAGTCAAACCCCCCCGCCGCGCCGTGTGGTGGGGGCGCAGCAGCTACGTCACCTGTGAACTTGACGGCGGTGATGGAGGCCGAGTGGTCGTTGAGCGTCTGCTCCAGCGTGTAGCTCTTCGAGTTGAAGATGTGGATCAGCCGATCGCGGCTGGCCGAGGCCAACAGCTTCACACCTGAAGGAGCCAATGAGGAAGCAGCTTGACCGACACGCGGCCTTCTTGGGATAAAACACACTTTTGGGCCGTGTCTCATTTGCTGGGCTGCTACGTGTCCTCACAGTCCGAACCAAGCGGTCTCTGTCCTACTTGCGTAATCAGCTTTTCTTTTGCTTATCCTGTTGCCTAGCAACACGCGGCGCTTCTTCACTAACATTACATTACAGACTGGACAGCAAATATCGTCTCATCCACTCACATTGTTTTAATGTCTGATTTCTCCAGGATGAACCGGAGCGGCTTCCTGTGGCTGTGACCTTTGACCCCAGCCCTCCTACCTGTGGCTGTGACCTTTGACCCCAGCCTTCCTACCTGTGGCTGTGACCTGTGACCTTTGACCCCAGCCCTCCTACCTGTGGCTTTGGGGGAGAACTCCAGACACAAGACCTCGGAGTCGTGAGCCTCGATCTTCACCAGCTGGTCGAGGAACTCCAGACTGAAGATCCTGAGATAATGCACAGAAATCGGAGGGGGGGGGCAAAGTTAACGGGTCAATCTGTGAGATTATGGCCGACATTAAAGGGGATCAAATATTTTAATTCCTCCACATGTCGAACAGAAACGGCCCACTTTATATGATCATGATATTAATCTCACCGTATGTTTCCACAACGGTCTCCGGCTGCCAGATGTTGTCCATCAGGACTGATGCTGAGAACTCTGATGCCCGCTTTCCCATCAGCCCCGGGGGCAGAGGCATGGACAGCCTCCCCCCCTCGCTCACTCTCGGCCTGCAGGTGCTGCGTGTTCTCCTCCACGTACAGAATCCTCTGCAGGTCCTGCAACGCCAACAGGAAGTCAGCTGGAGAACCGATACTCGTAGAAGACGACTCGACCTGAACCTTCAGCTCCGCTGGTCTTACGTGGCTGTACTGGTTTCTGAGTCCAGTGGGGGGGTCGAGGTGCCACAGCCGGATGGTGTTATCTGACGAACAGGTGAGGAAGGAGGACGGCGCAAGAGCCAGAGACCCACCAGAGAGCTCCGGGTACACCTGAGGACAGGTCCACCCGTTTACATGTGCATGCGGGTAAATGTGGGTGCATGCGGGTGCAGTACCTCCACACTCCACACGCAGCTGCTGTGGTACAGAGCAGAGTACAGCTTCCAGGCGCTCCGGACGTCCCGGACATCCCACACGTAGACGCTGTGGTCGTTGTACACGCTCGTCAGGAGCCGTGCGGCGGGGTCAAAGGTCACAGCCACGGTGTCGGGGTACCGGGCGGGGCCGTCGGGAGGCGAGCTGCCGTGGAAACAACAGAGACGTGGTCAGTGGGTGTGCAGCCGGCGCGTCCTCTCAGCACCAGGAGGGAAGGTGGCGTGGCCGCGTACCCGTGCGGAGCGCTCTGCGCGAGCTCCACCCCGAGGCAGTGGGGGCGCTGCAGCGTGCTGACGTACTGCAGGCCGGACGAGGTGAACACCCTGATCGCCCCGTCAGCACAACCGCAGAAGATCAAGTCTTCGCTGACCGCCAGGCAGCTCGCCGCCACCGTCTGTCAACAACAACAGCAACAACAACAACGTTTACTTCCAAAACCAACCAGCGGTGATGTCACACGCTCTTCCTTTATCCTGCTGGAAGTCTCCTGCCCCCCACTGACCTTGAGGTCGACCCAGGCCTCCAGGTTCCGGCTCCGGTTGAACACACATAGCAGACCCGAGCTGGTAACGCTGTAGGTGCTGGACGCCATGAGGCCACGCCCACACGCCACACCGCTGAACACGCTGTTCTTGTGGTCTCCGAGCAACCCTGATCGGCCAATCAGAGGCACCGTGCTGTTCACCTGGACGTGGGATGAAAACGGAGAGTTCAGAGCACCGATTGGCCGAGCAGAGGAGGTGAAGGAGAGCAGCGATTGGCTGGCAAGAAGCTGGTACCCGTCGCTCTTTGGAGGCGTTCAGGTACCAGAACTTGAGGTGTCGGTTCCCCGCTGTGACGAAGTAGCTGTTGTCCTGAGAGAAGGAGACGGCGAGCACTCTGCTGGACACCTTGTTGGAGGCAATGACGGCGCCTTTCTGCTCAAAGGCACAAGGTCAGGAGGACATACATCATCACGTTCGTCCTTTCACTGCCTGCAGACAGTGGAGATGCTGCGCTGCCTCACCCTCCAGTCCCACACGCTGACGGTCATGTCATGCTGGAACCCCACGGACACGATGTAGCAGCTGTTGGTGGAGAACGCCACGCAGGAAACGCCGTACTTATGAGTCTGGACCTCGGCCACCTGACCTCTGCCCAGCTCCCACACCCGCACGCAGGGCATGTGGCCGCTCTGTAACGCACACACACACACAACCTGCTGTAGCCTCTGTGGGGACCCCAGGGAGCGTGTGTGTGTGTGTGTGTGTGTGTGCGTGCGTCCCCACCTCTCCAGTGACCAAGTACTTTCCATCATGGGAGAAGGCCAGAGTGCTGAAGGGCTTCCTGAAACACAAACACATCCGGAGTCTTCCCGAGGCTGCAGTAACAGAGAGAAAGCTGCGTGCAGGTTAAAGGTGGGCGGATCTCAGGGTTACTGGATGATTGACAGTCGGACTCACCTGGACGTGTTGATGATGTGACTCTGTTTGTTCTTCTTTGGGTGAAGCAGCACGATGACACACCTGAAACACACACAGGTCTTCATCTCAACGACCTCTGCCTGAAAGTGGGTCAGAAGAGGCGGGGCTTACTCGAACCTAAAGGTGAGTCAGAAGAGGCGGGGCTTACTCGAACCTAAAGGTGAGTCAGAAGAGGCGGGGCTTACCCTGCGGGGTAGGCAATGAGTCCGGACTTTGGGTTGCAGGTCAGACCGCTGCTGCTGGCTGTGCTGATCCCCAAAACTTTCTCCAGAATCACCTGAAACACTGTAGTCAGCTGATCTGAGGTCTGCACCAGCAATAACTTTATGACGTTAGATTCTACCTCTTCAATCAATACAATTTACTGGGCAACAATGATCCGGGTTTAAACAGCTTTGAGGACAAACATCGAAGAACATTTGGAATAGTTTACAGGAAAACAACTATTGAGGCCTGAATTATATCTGAAGAAAAGAACAAGCGGCTAACCAGTCTGTTAGCTTGTTGCTATAAGCAGTTAGCAAGTTCCTCAAATGTTGACTTTTAGGAGATTGTCTCCATTCGGAATGAGTTTGTTAACCGTTCGCCTTCAAACTTATTTAACAGTTTAAACGTCAAACTCACCAGTAGAGCTGGCGACACTGTGACGCCGTACCGTTAATGCTAATGCGGAGCTAACGACGCTGTGGTGCTAACGGCTAGCTGGCAGTTAGCTTGGACGTACCCGGCTGCTGGTGCTCTTCTTGTGGCTCAGACGGCTCTTCCTCTCCGCTGATTGGTTCCTCTTCGCGGGGTTCGCCGAGCCGCTGTCTGCTCCTTCCGCCATCATTTCACCGTAACTTTAAAATATACGGCTCAATTAACGGATCGCAACCCCGGAGATAACGAGCATCTACCCACCGCGGAGTTGGTCCACGGAAGCCGGTCGGTTGATCAGAACTCTCCGCAGAGGATAGCGATGGAGGGCTGGCTTAAGTTCACGCTCTCTGCCAAAGGAAACATGACACTTGCGGCGGGACTCGAGTTCGAACTGAGCCCCGCCCATACTAATGGACCAATGAACAGCGTAGCTCCACCCTACAACCTCATAATACCCAATGGACAGCCGAGGAGAGGCTTAGTACCGCCCACCGTCGGCAAACCCACTAACACACGATACACAATGTAAACAATACACAAAATATAAACGTGGTTAAAAAAGGTCCAAAACTCGTAAAGCCAATATAATTCGCAAAATAAAGGTACCATGTACCATGAAAGTGGCTCGGCTTCAATCGGTATTCGTTGCCATGGTAACTTACGCTGCACGGCTCATTTCCTCCGGGGCAGGTTATGTTCTGGATCCGAGCTCTCAGTCAGAAGTTTGACCAATCAGCGGTGAGCAAAGAAACAGCTGACGTAGTTAATTCCCAGCTTCTGTTCTCTGTTGCGATCATTGCATTGAGTTTTTAGGGACAGACAAAATCCCCTTGACTCATACTTCCTTGTATGAAAGATAGATATACCCCGTTTCATCCAGTTTTCATATTTTATATCGCGTGCGCACACGCGCCGCCTCCCCGGGACGGGCCGGCTCTCACTTTCATCGCGCCACGGGGTTTCGTACCGAGACATACAACATGCAAGCAGCCTTCATGTCCCAAGTGAGTTGTAACCATGTGTAACCGTCTTTATGTACCATTTAGAGCAGGGGTGTCAAACGTACGGCCCGCGGGCCGGAAACGGCCCGCCAGGTGGTTCAGTCTGGCCCGCGGGATTAATCTGTATTATTGAAAAAAAATAAGAATACATTTCATTTTCTATAAAATCTGCAGTTCCTATATTGTCCGCTAGTGGCGCTGTTTCACGTCTATCGCTTTACCCGCATTTTCTGTTGACCCTGGCACCCTCTTCAGTGAAATTGAAAAGTGGACACAATGTCGGATTTTTCAAGAAAAATGGACCTCTTCCTACATGTTCATGGAGGTGAATCACAATCACTGTGATCAGTTTTTATGCATAATGCACTTAAATAAATGTTAAACTGGGTGAAAATGTTGTTGAAATTGCACATTACTTTTCTTAAAAACTCTTAGGTTGTTGATAATATATTTATTAAAAGGACAATTCATTGCATATAAAGATTTTTATAATTTACTTCTCTGCACTAATACAAAGAAGAAAGTGGACTTATTGTTAGTTCTATGTCATTTTGGAATGAGTTCACTGGTCCGGCCCACTTGAGATGCGATTAAGTTGTATGCGGCCCCCAGACCAGAATGAGTTTGACACCCCTGATTTAGAGGTTGACTGTATTAACTTGTTACGATGTTAATGAAATAAAACAGGTTTCATGTCTTCTACCAACAGAGTGAGAAAAGGGAAAGAACTGATAAGATGAAGTGATGAAGACTGGACAAGCAAGTGGAAGATCATTTGTTTATTAGAAAATTTGTTCACCAAAGTTCACCATAAAATAAAGCTTTTACAAATTCACGTTTCATTTGAAACAGATTTTAGTGAAGCTTTAACAACATCACAAAGCATCTGATATTGCATTAAAGTCAGATTATTCAGCTTTATTGTGTCTCACTGAGACGAAGACAGTAAATTCCAAACTATTCCCAAAAGTTAGAACCCTAAAACCACTTTGATCCTCAAACTACACAAACAGGCAAGAAGCCTCAACACTTCCGACTTGGAGAGAAACAACGAGATGTTAGCATGTTAGCACGTTAGCCTCCAGCTGTGTTGGTCTCTGCAGACGGTAACGTCGGATAGAACTCACAGTAAAGGGATTATCATGTTATTTACGTATATTCTATCTGAGGAATCAAAGCGCAGGAAAATAAAGGTTAAACTCTTTAGACAAACAAGGTCGTTAACAGCAACCATCATTTCAGAAAACAGTAAACAGTAAAATATGTCCCTCCAACACAATAAGACTAAAGAAAAGGCTCAAAGCATCATTCAGTTAACTTCAAAGCACACAGACGATGTGGAGCCTGAAAGCACAAAGTGAAGTAAAGTCTCCGTTTAAGGAGCATCGCAGCAGTTTCTCTCTTCTCACACTGATTTAATAATAATTGTTAAACTTTTACCTGAAGGTTTGGCCTCCAATGAACCACTAAGCCACTCAAACATAAGGAGACATTTATTCATTGTTTAGCGTGAAATGTTACTCGTGGTTGGTTGATTTTCTGTGATGGACATCGTTTTAAATGTAATCCTTTAAAGTTTTAATGCATGAACGTATATAAAAACACGTTGATCTTGTTGTTCATCCAGTAATTAAAGGTTTTCAGTGACTTGGAGGATCTGAAGGGAAAAAGCAGCGTTCAGATCGATGTTCTTCTTTCTGCTCACCTGAAGGTTAAACGGTGTGATTAACAGGTGTAGCACCAATCGGTTAAGGCTGGGGGAGGGACTCGGTATGTGTGTGTGAAGAGTGTGTAATCTGATCTTAAAGCCGTTTACAAGCACGTTGACGCCCCGTTTCTCATCGGATTTTATTACCACTGAGGCGGTTCAGCTTCCCCACATCCAGGAAACTCAGTGTAAACAGAGCAAAGGCCCAGCTCACCTGTCCAGGAAGCGTCTCTTTGGAACGTCCTTCCAGAGGCGGGAGGCAGCTGGAGGTTCAATTTAGCGACTCATGTGAGTGTACATTCGGTGTTTGAGTTCAAACGTAAGGCCACTTCTCACATTCCTCTTCTTATTCACACTAGAAAAGAATTACCAAAATAGAAACATCTGTGGCGCAGCAGACTTGAGGAGAGTTTAATTCCTTCGATGACCTGTGAGAGAAAAGAAAGATTCATTGACTAGAAACAAGAGTTTGGTGACGAAGTCAAAGTGGGGCTGGAGGTTTACCTCGGTTCAGGTCTCTGGCTCAGGACCGGAAGACATGGACGGCTCGCACAACGTACTGGCGGCAGATGGGACACTCGCTCATCCTTTTGCCGCACTTTGTGCAGGTGATCATGTGACCACACTCGAGCAGGACACAGTCAATGGGACAGTCCATACAGATCTTACAAAGGTTCTCCTCCTGGCCCGGAGAACCACCAACACCACCAGACTCTGGAGGGAGGAAGCGGAACCCGTTCACATCACATATTTGATCCATTTATCGTTTGGTCTGTATAACGTCAGGATTTAAATAGCTTTGAATCTATCAAATACCTTCAGGAAGACAAATAGAAATATATAAATTAGAAAAGGTATTTTTGGTCATATTGGTTCATATTGTTGATAAAATGTGGGATCTGTGTCAGTAAGACGTTAGGTGAAAACAGAAAACAGCGAGTTCACAGCTTTGGCAGCTGAAAACAAAACACGTTTGTGAACAAAATTCAGTTTAGGTAGTGACCCTCTATGGTCCTAGTTATGACCCTCTATGTACCTGGAAGTGACCCTCTATGGTCCTAGTTATGACCCTCTATGTACCTGGTAGTGACCCTCTATGTACCTGGTAGTGACCCTCTATGGTCCTAGTTATGACCCTCTATGTACCTGGAAGTGACCCTCTATGGTCCTAGTTATGACCCTCTATGTACCTGGTAGTGACCCTCTATGTACCTGGTAGTGACCCTCTATGGTCCTAGTTATGATCCTCTATGTACCTGGTAGTGACCCTCTATGGTCCTAGTTATGATCCTCTATGAACCACTTACCCAGTAGGTTCTGCTGGTCCTGGTAAAGCCGGCTCACTCGCTCCATCAGCTCCCACTTCTCACAGCAACCTTTGTAGTTGACGAAGTTCCTGGCGAGGATTTCCTTCAGCTGTCGGACGCTGAGCATCTCAATGTCATCTGGGCAGCTCAGATCCGAAAGAGAAGCCCGACGGCCTGAGACCGGAGCGTCCTCCGGATCCCAGTTCTGAACCAGACAGACAAAAGACACTGAAGACCTGAAGACTCCAGACTCAAAAACAAGACCCTGGCTTGAGTCTCCCTCCTGGTTTTACCTGGTCGTTGTCCGCAGGATTGGGCTCAGCAGGCGTAGGCGCTTCTGTTGGCGTGGGCAGGGCCTCGGGCTCGGCAGACTGGGGCTCCGGGATGGAGGCAGGGGAGTCGGGAGTCGAGGAGGACATGCATGGGATGACGTCGGGGGGGTCGGAAGTCACGTTGGGGGTATCGGGGGTCGAAGTCTCGGGGGCGGACCCGTAGGTTGGCAAGGGCCGCTGTCCGAGGACGAGCTCCACCAGCTCTTCCTGAACAGGACGAACACACAGGTTTAGCTCTCAAACGCAGCGGCTGGATTCATGCTGCCAGGAACAGGACAGGAAGTGACCTTCTCTCTGCACAAGTGGGTTGAGACCTCATGCAGGTGCAGGTAGTCCCGCAGCTCCTTCACTTTCAGCTTCATGAGCTCCGCCCGCTCCAGCAGGTTGCCGTAGAAACGTTGACAGGTGTGACATAGGCGGGGGCGGGGCTCTAGCTGGGCGGAGCAGCGGCAGCAGAAGTCCTTCTGGCAGTCGACACAGACATGCTGGTGGAGAGAGAGACAGGCACCTGTCAATCACATCAAACATCTGACAAAACTCCTCCTCCAGTAATAGTATAAATAAAGTTTTCTCTTCGAAAATTCAGTAGAATCATTGATTAGTTTCTAGGGGTGTAACGATTCGTTTTAACGATTCGATCACGATTCGTGGTTGTCGATGCGATTCAAGGACGATATTGGTTCATTTAGAACGATACGATCGGAAACGATTCAATGACTTGAAATCGATTCAGTAACTTTTTAGCCAAAAATTCAACCAGTGTGACTGGTTTTCCTAGATTTCCTAGATTCCTGTTGTTTCTTGTAATGGAATCAGGCATCAATTAATTATGAATATAAATAAACAAGTAAACAATGAATGGCAAATGCATTCACATTTTATTTGAATAAAGTGCAAACACTGCTGTAGCAGTGTAGCAGAAAAAACCTGTATTAGTGATATACACAAAAAAAACCTGCAATAATGGTTCAGCCCTGCCAACCCCCTCTATTTCGCCGTGAAACCCGGAAGTTGAATCGGGGCTCGGGACGGCGGGACCTGCGTACTGCGTGAGCACACGGCTCAGTCCGCGACAGCCTTTATCATTAAAAGTGCTAAGAAAAAAGTCTGACGTGCTTAAATCTAATGGGTTATTTCCTAGTATCGATACAATCGATTTGTTACATTTTAAAACGATGTTAGATCGATATATGTCGTCCATCAGGCCAACTCGCCGAGCACAGATCGATGTAGTTGGATCGGAGGAATATAAATCGATACATCGATGTAATAGATGGATCGTTACACCTCTATTAGTTTCTGATCTAATTAGTGCAGCACTAGGAACGTTAGTAACTAACCCACTAGACCAGGAGTTCTCAACCTTTTGCAAGCTGGGCCCCCCAAAGCTGGTTCATGGTAATCGGGGCCCCCTTCCCGCCGCCACCCCCATCTATTCACCACCTTGCATAGATAGATAGATAAATAATAGCCCCCAGGGCTATTATTTTTAGGCCCACACATTCATTATTATTATTATTTTTATGTTCATCCTCAGTAGCAGTAGGGAAGCCTATTATCATCACTAGTCTATAATAATTGGGAATTGGCACCAGACCTCTGATATGAATGTATTACCTTCATTTTTTACAGAAGCCTGCAGGCAGGCGATGTTGATGTGAGACCTGAACCTGCTTTGCCTTGCAAAGGATCCTCAACTCTTGGTGCAATGTCTGATAAACATCAAATCATCCTCGATTTGTCATTTGTGAGAATCCTGCCTCAAACAAACATGGCGACGTGAAAGGGAGGAGAATCTTCAAGGCGGCGTCACAGAGTTGAGGGTATTCGTGCATCATTGCTGCCAGAATGAGGAAAGAGGGCAGGAGGTAAAGAGCTCCTTCAGCCTGCTGACGTCACTCTGCAGCTCAATAAGCCTTCAGGGCTCAAGTCTCACGCATTCAACCCGTTCACGCGTTCACACGCCGCACAGTGGATTTCTCACGCAGAGAAACTGACTTTGGTCCGAGCCGCGTAGGTTCCTCTTCCAACCGGCGGCCGCAGCTTCCGCCCGCAGGAGAAATAACAAACCGGGTGTCCGGGTGATATAAAACGGGAAACTCTGTAGTGTTGACAGGTAAAACTCCCCAAAACCTCGCTGAGTTGTCTCTTTCCCCGACACACACAACACACACACACACAGCGCAGCAGGCGGAGGGGGAGAGAGCGACACCGTTTCTCTTCACTTGTTTAAATGATGAGAAACATGCTGTATACGTGTCACTAGATTTGTCTCTAGTTGCTTTTGACACAAAAGTCGGCAGGAGGAGGATTCGTTTGTCATAAGAGTCCAACCACAACCGCATTTCAACATTTGGGAATTTCCGTGAATTTTTTGGACACTTTCCCTCCGGTTGAGTACCACTGCACTAGACTAACGGAGCGATCTTCAGCTCCGTGTGGGAACATTTGGGCTTTAAGCCGAATGCGGCAGGAGAGCCAATAATGTGAACTACTGCGGGTCGGTCTCTTTGGCCGGGAGGACGGTCCCTCCAGCCAATGACCAGAAAGTGACCACATGTGGCCTTTTATTAGAGCGCTGTAGCGGCGCCGTGTTTGGCTCTGAATGGACCCTACCTTCCTACCGTCCCCCCCTCTGGGCTTACCTTGGTGGCAGGTGTGTCGAGTCTCCCCCCGCAGGCCTTACAGGTGTGTTGGGGTGGCGCAGGTGGCTGGCTGCTGAAGGCCGAGTTGGTGTAGGACCGGCGGCGTCGCTCGGCTCCACTCTCCGGTTCTACGTCAGCACCCGGGTCCAGACACAACCAGTTACAGCAGGATGCAAACATGCCTGAGAAATACACCATTTAAGAGGTATTTTATGAGGTCCAAGACCACAGCATTTGAGATTGAATTAAAAAAATGAAAAAGTATACTGTTAAATGTTTTGTACATTCTTGTTTTGTGTACAAGTGTCAGCAGACAAGAGTACGATATGGAGTTTTATGTGTTTGAATATTTGCGAACTTATTGATGTTCACGATAAATTTGGCAAAACAGGACGATTATTTGATAGATAATACGTCATAAAAACAAGTCAGCCATCCGTTTTCTTCACATGTAATGTGTCTTTATGATTCATGGGAAATGTTAAGTATCATAATTGCCGGAGACTGGGAATAATTCACATGATCGACACGACATGGTCGAAAGTAGGAATACTTTCTGCGGAGTTCGACTCTTTACTAAATGATTAGCAGATGAATGTTGACCTCAGCCAGCTGGAGCAGTTCAAAGGTCACATTTAAGGGAGATAAATGCGCTCATTTGTTGCTAGCGGACGGCCGAAGGAGAGAAGGTGTCTGGGCAACGCGTAAACATTACACCGGGATCGTTTAGAACCGTTCTCCGGTCCACCGGGCATCGGAATCCGTTAAATCCCGCATAATGTGAACGGAGTCTGGCGTGTGGAGTCTGGAAAGTCCCCCGGGCTTATCAAGCTAACGACTAGGCTAACCATAAGCTAGTTAGTAAAGTTTAAATAAAGAGGTAAACAAAACACAAACCATCACAAAAGAAAAGTTACAGCGGATTCGATTAACTCTGTTAACAGTTTAAACGACAACTAGCCGAGAGAAAGATCAACGTTGTGACGCGTCTTACCTGTAACGACGGGCTGCGCTGCTAGCAGGGAGCTAACGCGCGGCTAACTAGCGTTAGCTACCAAACAACAACAACTAGTTGCTTAGTGGGTTTAAGATCCGGCTGTTAGCGGGTCAACATCGTTCCTCCTGACGCAGCGACAGAAGCAGCCCAGGAGGAGCAGAACCGAGAGGAGAACCAGGGAGGGAACCAGGAAGAGCGCGACTACACGCACGCGCGCGCGCGCGCGCACACACACACACACACACCACACACACGTAACGTACACGCACACACACACACACACACACGTAACGTACACGCACACGATGGGAAGGGACAAAATATTTTGACACGTATTCAAGTTGACAGCCAGAAGTCAAATATCACTAGTGAATAGTTTAAATACCGGTAAGATGCAAGTTAGTGCGGCATGGCGGTAACTTCAGTACAAGTGACTCAAATAACAAAGTGCGCGACCGCAGACGCGAGCTGGCGACACGATAGGTGCGCGCGCGCGCGCGCGCTGGCAGCAGGTGTGCAGCGTGTGGCCGCACAGGTGACATTTTAAACCACACGCAGTGAACTGGGCAGAGTACTACCCTGTGAGCTAGTACCAAGTACTGGGCAGAGTACTACCCTGTGAGCTAGTACCAAGTACTGGGCAGAGTACTACCCTGTGAGCTAGTACCAAGTACTGGGCAGAGTAGTACCCTGTGAGCTAGTACCAAGTACTGGGCAGAGTAGTACCCTGTGAGCTAGTACCAAGTACTGGGCAGAGTAGTACCCTGTGAGCTAGTACCAAGTACTGGGCAGAGTAGTACCCTGTGAGCTAGTACCAAGTACTGGGCAGAGTAGTACCCTGTGAGCTAGTACCAAGTACTGGGCAGAGTAGTACCCTGTGAGCTAGTACCAAGTACTGGGCAGAGTAGTACCCTGTGAGCTAGTACCAAGTACTGGGCAGAGTAGTACCCTGTGAGCTAGTACCAAGTACTGGGCAGAGTAGTACCCTGTGAGCTAGTACCAAGTACTGGGCAGAGTAGTACCCTGTGAGCTAGTACCAAGTACTGGGCAGAGTAGTACCCTGTGAGCTAGTACCAAGTACTGGGCAGAGTAGTACCCTGTGAGCTAGTACCAAGTACTGGGCAGAGTAGTACCCTGTGAGCTAGTACCAAGTACTGGGCAGAGTAGTACCCTGTGAGCTAGTACCAAGTACTGGGCAGAGTAGTACCCTGTGAGCTAGTACCAAGTACTGGGCAGAGTAGTACCCTGTGAGCTAGTACCAAGTACTGGGCAGAGTAGTACCCTGTGAGCTAGTACCAAGTACTGGGCAGAGTAGTACCCTGTGAGCTAGTACCAAGTACTGGGCAGAGTAGTACCCTGTGAGCTAGTACCAAGTACTGGGCAGAGTAGTACCCTGTGAGCTAGTACCAAGTACTGGGCAGAGTAGTACCCTGTGAGCTAGTACCAAGTACTGGGCAGAGTAGTACCCTGTGAGCTAGTACCAAGTACTGGGCAGAGTAGTACCCTGTGAGCTAGTACCAAGTACTGGGCAGAGTAGTACCCTGTGAGCTAGTACCAAGTACTGGGCAGAGTAGTACCCTGTGAGCTAGTACCAAGTACTGGGCAGAGTAGTACCCTGTGAGCTAGTACCAAGTACTGGGCAGAGTAGTACCCTGTGAGCTAGTACCAAGTACTGGGCAGAGTAGTACCCTGTGAGCTAGTACCAAGTACTGGGCAGAGTAGTACCCTGTGAGCTAGTACCAAGTACTGGGCAGAGTAGTACCCTGTGAGCTAGTACCAAGTACTGGGCAGAGTAGTACCCTGTGAGCTAGTACCAAGTACTGGGCAGAGTAGTACCCTGTGAGCTAGTACCAAGTACTGGGCAGAGTAGTACCCTGTGAGCTAGTACCAAGTACTGGGCAGAGTAGTACCCTGTGAGCTAGTACCAAGTACTGGGCAGAGTAGTACCCTGTGAGCTAGTACCAAGTACTGGGCAGAGTAGTACCCTGTGAGCTAGTACCAAGTACTGGGCAGAGTAGTACCCTGTGAGCTAGTACAATGACTCCGAGGCAGCAATGATGAAGATGAGAGTTTTATTGCCATAAACAGTGTAGGAAAACAAAGTAAAGTTAAAACAGCCCGTTGTATTCTACAGTACAGAGCACAAAGCGCCGCGGGTTAGAACCCCGACCCGCTCACATCCGGACCAGGTTCAACGTACAGGAGGTACGGATGAAACACAGGAAATGGCAGCTTTAACTAAAAATAAAACTCCATTGATCGTATCGACAGTGACAATAATTTGGACTTCTGCGGTTCATTGAAAACTTCAATCTTTACAAAAAAAAAAATCTTTATTGGTAGCAGTCGGCGTCAAGATGCACACGGATCAAACAAAACAGCACGAAGACCTTTAGTTTCTTCTGTCCTGGTGGTGACACTGGGATGAGAGTGGGGGGGGGGGGGGGGGGGGGGGGTGTTGCTGATGGATCTCTATCAGTGCTGCATTCAAAGACAGAAAAAAAGGAACATTTAGCTCACAATCATGCTTTTGTCCTGTTCCTTTGACGGCTCGTTTCTCTCACCTCTCCTCCCCCTCTTCGGCCTCTTAAGGTTGTTCTGGGGGAGTCGCCTCCTCTCGCGGTTTGGCTCCACCAAAGATCGCAGAGTTCGGGTTGGCCACCTGGTTCAGCGGCTCAGAGACGGTCCGAGGCTTCAGCTGCAGCCGAGGCCTCTGCGCTCGCTCCTCTGCGTCAAAGCGCACACACACACACACACACACACAGACGTTAACCAATGGAACCAACTACTGAAACTATTGATTTAGTGTCCTGTGATTTATAGATCTCATCCCCATGAGAAGAAGTGGAATGAACCCCTAAGAACACGGCTACCCCTTTTTGAATTGTTGCATCCTATTGGACCCCAGAGAAACGGAGTAACAGCTTCCGTCGCCACTCACAGCGTAACACGACACTCTGAAACCTGAGCAAAGCATTCTGAAACTGCTCGCGGGCGCGTGAAATGGATACGTCACGTATTGCTGTGGAAAAAACGGGATTAAATCAATTTGCTGAACCCGTCTGAGAAATGGGACGTAGATCAGCGGATTGATGGCTGAACGGGCCGATGTTCGCTTCTCAGTGTGCACGCACCACCTTTCAGAACTGTAATATAGTTGGAGTTCATGAGGAGTCCGTGCACAGGTACCATTCAGGAACAAAGACCCCTCAGACGCCTCCTGGTCCACTTCAGATCCATTTAAAGACCTTTGCGATGAAACGTTCTAAAAGCAGTTTGATGAAATGGCGCCATCGCTCACATTAATGTGGCTGAAACCCCTTAAAGGGCCTCGTGTTTGATGACACCTGAGAATAAGGAGCAGCTCGTTTCTACTCAGCTATGCCGCCACCTACTGGCTGAAGGAATTCATGCATGTGGCTTATTGTATTTCTGCCAAACGGTGGGTGCAGGAAGTGATGAAACACTTTCGGAATGCATCGATTGGTAGGAGGATGCCGATCGTTATCATACTACGTTTTTGCGGAGAATATCCGCGGCCTGAGAATCCCTGACGGAAGCAACGTAAGTCGATGTTGATGAGTCGTGCTACCATCAGACGGTTCCCTGAAGTCCGGCGTGGCTCCGCGGGGGGGCCCCTCTCGGAAGCGAGCTGGTCCTCCGCCGCCAGGTCCTCCCGGTCCTCCAGCTCCGCCCCTTCTGTCTCCAGGTCGACTGCCGCCGGCGCCGCCTCGACCCCGTGATCCCATGAAGTCATCGTCTCTGAAACCTAGAGAGCAGACAGGTGAGACGGCAGGTGGACGCTCTCAGGTGTCCTTCAGCGATTGGAACCTGCGAGCTGACTGGTGGGCATGAGATGTTTGAGGTGAAAGGCATGATGGGAAAACAGCAAGGGAATGGTCCAGCTGGGTCGGCAGGTGAAGCCACACTATGGGGTCAAAGGTTAACAGGGCAGTGTGGGCGGAGCCGTTTGTGGCCGGCTAGAGACTTGGATCAGGTTAATATTGGTTCTGCTCGATTGATTCTTCTCATCTGTCGATCGTAGACTGCTGCGTTCTGATTGGGAGGGACTCTGATCGCACCTCCTCCTTGCTGCTCAAAGTCCTCATGGGAATCCCGTCCTCCTCTGGGAGCTCCTCGTGAACCTCCTCGGCCTGCAGGGGACAGGGGGGAGTTCATCACTGAGAGGGGGAGGGAGGAACGGAGAGAAGGGAGGAGGTGGGAGGAGAGAGCAGAGGTGCTGGAACTCCAGGGAGGAGTTGAAGAACATCAGCAAAGAGGCAGAGCTGGTTAGTGGTCAGAGGAAAAGAGAAAACTGCCTGAATATTTCACGTTAATCTTCAGAGCAGGTGGGGGTGGGAGGGGGGACAGGGGGTGAAGATGAGTTGATGAAGGGATGAAGAGTCCTCCTCCTCCAGGTCAAACATTCTGACGTGGAGGAGAGACTTGGACGGGTTGAGGGGTTGTCACCTACTTCCTGTCTGGTCTTCGGCGCTCATACCTCTGGCGTCGTCCTTCCTGAAGCCAAATCCGCCTCCACCTCCTCGCTCTTGCTTTCGTCCCTCTGCGATATCAACCCTCAGTGACCTCTGATCCAGCAGCTGCAGGGGTCAGAGGTCACAGAAAATCCACAACACCTTCAAAAAGGGTTCTCTTCAACACTTTAAAATAACAGAACTAGCATATGCACGTTTCCCTCAGTAGTTCAGTCTAAAGACAGCGGATGCTTCTTGTTTTTAAAAGGAGATTTTAGCTTCATTCATCGCCTTGCTTCACTCACATTGATCGTCTCTCATCATTTGGCTTAAAGCCCAAATGTTCGCACATTCAAAATCAAGTTTATCATAATTGTCAGTAGAAAAATAACACTTCATAACGCTGTTGGTGTCCGATGTGTGTGCGGCTAAGCAGGCAAGACAACGCGATCGACCAACATCAGTGTTTCCCACCTGTATAACAGCCCCCCCCCACCTGAAAAAGGGTGCAATTCAAACCACGCACGGCCGTTCCGTACCGACACCAAAATAGTTGCGCTCACTTTCATACATTGTGCGATAAGTTGCACATGACGGCGACGCATCACGTGTTCAGAATACAGAATACACGGTTGCCTTCAGGTTGGACTCTGCAAACAATTCAGTTTTGATAATCAAAAGTGAGTTTCCTTTGTGTCCCAAGTGAGATGCAGTTGTGCCTGTTTTGAGGAATGTCAGGTCAGAGGGCAAAGTGGAGAGCAGCCGTATCAGGCAGGGACATCGGGGGGTAGAGAGGGAGTTTAGATCCACACCAAGCGCCATCCAACACACACCGGTCGTGAATATTTACGATCGAGAGGAGTCCACTACATCGAATGTGGTTGGATCGCAGGTTGCCGGAGATTTGGCCAGGTCCGCCTCCCAGCTAGTTTAGGCCCAATAGAATCTTTCCTTTTGTGTCATTCAACGTCTATAAACTGTGTGTCCTCCCTTTGTGGGAGATGTTCTTCCAGCTTCATGCTGTTCAGACCTCTCACTGCCTTTGCAAACGCAGCGCCTGTTCTTCACATGTGATCTGACAATTAAACTTCCAGAACGAGAGAAGTTGTTCGGCTGTATTTGTATCTTCCTCATCCGGGCTTCCAATTCTTGAACACGGCGATTCTTTCAGTTTGTCGACTGAACGTTCATCTTATTAGATTAAATATTTAGAAAATTTGTAGTTGAAAAGTAAATCACAATACTCATAATACTACAGCATATGTCTAATATCGGATTTTAAATGTGTACTCGCTAAACAAGTAAAATCAGTCACATGCTCCATTTGATAATTGTGAAAATACAATAAAAAGGTTCCATAAAGACTTCTTTCTGTATCAGGATCAAAATATCAGGGAATGAACAAGTACTCAATCTGGTCCCAACAAAATCACATATCCTTGTTTATTACTATGAAAATGTATACTAGTATTCAGTACTGCATGAGGGAGGCTGCAGAACAAAGCGGCACACTCACAGCGCCGTCGTAGGTCAGAGCTTCTTTTAGAGATTCCACATCTTCAAACTCCACGTAACAGAACCCTGTGAGACAGAAACACACAGTGATGCTCAGCCGAGGCTCCGGACAACACAACACAACCACACACACACACACACACACGGCCTCTGACCTTTGAACTTATCCGTCTCTTTGTCTCTGACCAATCGGACGCTGCGTAGGTTGAGCTCTTTGAAGATGATGTCGATGTCTCCCTGCACCGTGTTGAATGGCAGGTTTCCCACGTACGCCGTGAACGGAGGCTCTGTGGGAAGCTCCTTCTGCTTCCTGGAGCCTCCGGAGCCGCCGCCGCCTCCTGCGCGGGGCCTGAGGGGGACAGAGAGCATCATAGAGATCTATACTACACTCGCTGGCCGTTCACTGGTTCACGTCTGTAGGGCTGTGCGGTACGGCCAAAAATCCATTATCACGGTATTAAAAATCATTCTGGCGGTATGACGGTATGTCACGGTATTTTTTTTATATATAAAGGAATCAGAATATAAACATCTTTTCTTGTGCAAACTGCAACGAATTTAAAACGGAAGAGATCTTAAACATGGCTTCCTTTTCAAAACAAATATTTTATAATCGTTTTATTAACATTATTTCTCCGGTGTGGTCGTCAGGGAAATATGACGCTTGCAAACAGTGATTGCGCTCCCAGTCATCACCGATGAAGCGCACCGTTGTGCGGAGGTTTGGCTCCGTTGTGCGACTCGACCGCAGGTCCGTTGTTGTTCAAAGTGGCCGACTGTACGCAGCTCGCTTCGGCGTTGCTCTACAAATGAGGGACGGCAGTTTGGCTGAAATACTTTCGCTCCGGTAAAATGTACCATGGATCCAATGCTTTGACCCGTCTTTATCTACGGTCCGTAGCGGGACTACGTCCTTGCAGAGGTGGAACGTTAGTTGCCTCCGTAATGTCGCTCCATCGCTTGCTTTTTGTCATAAGCGTCGCCTCGAGCAAACGCCTCTTTAAGCGACGTCTGACCTTCCGCTTCCCCGCTTCACTCGCTCCGCCGTGACTGGATGACGGTCTCGAATCCGAGGACGTGATCGCAAACACTCCAACACGTGTTTTCTGCTGCGGTGATGGAGTAACATGCTGGTGTTGCCACCAGTGGCGATAACAACGGCTCGACACACTTTACAATAAACGTTTTTCTGGCAGCAGACACGCCTCCTCTTTGGGTGCAAGTTGTTGGTGTGTCTCCCGTCTCTTGTTCTTCCTCCTCCTCCATTGCTCTTGTCCGTGTTTTCAGGTAGTAACGAGATTTGTGATAACTGTACCCAGCATGCAGTTCGGCGGAGATTATTTTTATAAAATGTACAATTTTGTACATTTATAATTTATTACAACATTTTGTAATACTAATAATTTATTAGTATTACAAAATGTCCCAAGCCGTTGTGTTGTGGGTTATTCATTGTTGTTATAAAGTTGTAACCATGACTCAATCTCAACACACATAAGACTAAGTAGCTCCGTGCATCGCTGTGATGACGACGCGTACAAATGAAATCCGCTGCCTGCCAAAGAGCAGCTCAGCTGTTAGTAACCCGGTATGACGGCATGTGAGAAATCCAAACCGTACGGAAGCTTCATACCGTCATACCGGTAATACCGCACAGCCCTACACGTCTGTGCTCCAGATGCTCATGGACTCATGCATGTGCACGCTGGAGGTGACGAGCAGAGGGAACCATGATCCTGAGACACAGCAGCGCAGACGGCGGCGCCCTCAACAGCAAAACTAAACTCACTTATAATATAATGTGCACTGGTTCGCCTAGGTTCCCACTGTGGGGGTGGGGGGCAGTAGTCGGGCAAACGGGGGGAGTCACTCTGGTTCTCTCTGCCGCGGTGCTGCGAGCGCCACACAGACTTAGGGAGGGGGGGAAACACTGATGTGCAATACGTGATGTACACTATCTGTTAAGACCATACGTCACACCTCCTGGTAAGGTGCAATATTATAATTAGAGCAGCCGACAGAAACGCGTTAATCTATGCGATTAATGTGGCCGAAATGAATGCAACATTATACCTTAATGTAGTCAACAAACATTTGTTTACTTGCGGTATCAACAGAAGGTATCAATCGCTCGCTGCAGGCAGACAGAAGCTGAAACAAACTGAGCAGAGTGCAAACGGACCAGTTAAAGCACCGCTAAGCTAAGCTAGCTGCTAGGCTACTTCCATCTCAACATCTGCCTGCAGAGGACCACCACTGTGTCCCTAGAAGACAGTGGTGTGGAAACGCCTCGCTAAATGTGGGACGTTGTTGGCACTTAAAACACCTCAAATGACGGACAAAGGAAAGTGCACGAGGACGACAGGAAGAGTCCTAGTTCAACATGTTCCACCTCCGACGTGATCACATGAGTGTTTAAAATAACATTAACAGTGTCTAAATACATTCTAAAGGGATTACTCATTAATTCATTTAGGTTTTTCTTATTATATTGTGCCTTATTTTGCCCTTTATTTCCTAGACTGCTGACTCTTACAGGCCTGCACAGGAATCCTAACATGTCGAACACTGTTGAAGTTTATTCTAAATGACATATTGTTCATTATGTTTGATATTAGTCCAGTTTTTGTTGTTGGTTCTAACAGTTTATAATGATGGGTCGTCTGTGGAGAAACACTGAAGATACAGTTGACGCTACAAACTGAAGTCTTTGCCGTTCTTTGAGAACATGAACACGTGTGTAAAGTAGAAAATAATCTAGTCTGCTCGCAAAGAACTCCTTAAATTGATATCCTTTTTCTTGATTCCATGAGACAGATTCATCCGGAGAAAACCTATTAATAACATTGATGTATGAGGATCTTTAGAACCAGAGATAAACGTATGACGAAGATCAGTAATCAGAACAACGTGATGTTTCAAGAAATCAAACAAGTCAACCGATATTCTGTAAATATTCATCACGTTTTTACTTAATCGGCACAATTATTGATTTTTAAAAACACTGGAGCAATTACAACCTTCAGTAGCTCGTACTGATCAGATCAATATAAAATGATTCTATGAACTGATACATACGCATATGCATACACCGGCCGTCTCATTCACGCACCTTTGGATTTTGGTTTAATCTAAAACTAATTGATCAATGGTTTTGATTTACAGATTCATCGATACGAAGGTCAATAGAACATGACTCCGCAACAATTTAATTTTCCATTAATCCTTTGGTAATTAAATCCGATCAATAAACTAAACTGAAATAAAAAAAACGGACATTCAAGTGCATATCCATCGATCAGAGCATGAATTAGTCGTTGAACGATAAGATCAAGTAGGGATGTTTAAAAGTGGAACTCTTCAATGCATCCAGCTACTGGCAGCCAGCCTCACATCA
The DNA here is from genome assembly GCA_021346845.1 of Apeltes quadracus. Classification (NCBI taxonomy): domain Eukaryota; kingdom Metazoa; phylum Chordata; class Actinopteri; order Perciformes; family Gasterosteidae; genus Apeltes; species Apeltes quadracus. The sequence goes on from CM037917.1 coordinate 333,380, forward strand.
ACCGATAGATCCGGATCGATACGCAGCCTCATGGCTCTGCGGACACAAGATGTAGCCACGCTGCTGCGGCCTCCCGCCCGGCTTCACGCTGCTCGCTCGGCCCGCAGAGCCCCGCGTGCCGGCCCCGACTCCATTCCCCCGCACGTGCAGCCGCCGTCCACTAACAACAGCCCCACCGTGCTAAGTTAGCTCTAACAACAGCACCCCCCCCCCCCATGCTAAGTTAGCTCTAACAACAGCACCCCCCCCCCCCATGCTAAGTTAGCTCTAACAACAGCACCCCCCCCCCCATGCTAAGTTAGCTCTAACAACAGCACCCAACCCCCATGCTAAGTTAGCTCTAACAACAGCACCCCCCCCCCCCCCCATGCTAAGTTAGCTCTAACAACAGCCCCCCGCAAGCTAAGTTAGCTGACTGAGCTCCGGGAGCCGCGGTGTCTCCCAGCAGCCTCCCCACGCGGGCCTTCTCACACACGGTCCACTCAGCCAGCGCCGGGCGTGAAGGGAGTTCCCACGGCCCTTCTTAGCCCCGGTACGGGGGCGTAATGCGGGGTGTAAAACCACCGACACACCGGGGAAGAGTTCGGGTCGTGGGGTCGGGGGCCAAAGCATTGCTGCAGGTCGGAAACTCACCCTCTGCCGCCCCCGAAGCTGCAGTAGGCCCGGTCCCGCTCGTCGTAGTTGTCGAAGTCCGCCATTACTGCTGCTGTGTGTCGAAGGAGGAGGTCCTTCACGTCACACAGTGACGCGAGGTTTAGCTCTCCGGAGAGCGCCTGACCGGGAACAGCGACAAAGTCTGGTCAACTTGATGCCTGAATTTACACCTAAAGATGTTTATACCGCACAATGACATCACCGTGGTAAATTAAATAAAACCAGGTCGATTTTTGAGCTTGTTAAATCTACAACAACTACAAAAAGCGATTTTAAGTAGAAAATAAAACCTAAAGAATATTTACATTTTCTGAAAATGTCTTTGGGAGGTAAGAAGTGAAAGCCAATATCCCATGAATAAACACACTCCAACACATTGACACGGTTACATGTTCTTTCTTTTCTGTTGTAATGTATTAAAATTGTTCATATATGTAAAACATACCGTTAATATTTTATGTATTTATTTCATGTTCTCTGTAATATTGTAAAACTTGATTGTTATTTAGATGGGGCTTCAGATGAGCCCACTGGGCTTACTGCCTCTCCCTGCACTGCTATATTATTTATCTTTGTCATGTTTCATCTTTTTATTTGTTCATACAATTAAATAAACTGATAAGAGAATGTCTTGCTAACAGTGTTTATTGTCAAATAATTAGATTTGTCTTTACTGTGGAGGGATTTACATTTTGTGTCATAATTATTTTCATTACCTTTATTTCATTAGTGCGATATTTAAGATAAGATATTCCTTTATTAGTCCCAGAATGGAGATATTTAGAGGATCACAGCAGCAAAGTGGACAATGCACACAAGGTACATGTTGAAGCAAAACAAACAAGAGCTGCAGTATATGATAATAATAAAAGAATAGAATAAGATTATAATTGAAATGAAAAATAAAATAAGCGAGTGCAAAGGCCACAGTATCGAAGTACAAAAGAAATATAGGTATATGTACACGTACACGTACCACAGTGGTTATTGCCATCTTTAATGCACATATACAAAATGTTTAATGTGCTGAGTTTCTTTATTGCACAAATAAAAAAAAATTGTTTAATGTCCTGAGTTTTACTGGGTGGCTAGTTTGCAGCCTGAAAGCAGTCGGAAGGAAGGACCTGCGTTTCCTCTCCTTCACACACCGCAGGTAAATCAGCCGCTGGAAGGAGCTGTAAAGAGCTTCCAGGACATCCCCCATGGGGTGGTAGGTGTTGCTCATCAGGGATGATAGCTTAGTCATCATCCTCCTGTCACCCACCACCTCCACCGTGTCCAGTAGACACGCCAGCACACTGCTAGCCTTCTTGATAAGCTTGTTGAGTCTCTTTCTGTCGGCCGCCGATATGCTGCTGCCCCAGCAGACCACTTCATAAAAAATGGCAGATGCCACGACAGAGTCAAAGAAGGTCTTTAGGAGTGCTCCCTCGACTCCGAAGGACCTCAGTCTCCTCTGCAGATAGTCTGCTCTGACTTCACTGGTACCAGAGGAGAGTGTTTATCCCGACGGAAGTCCACAACCAGCTCCTTGGTTTTGCTAGTTTATCTGAAGGCGGTTCCACTGGCACCATCCTAAGAAGTGGAAAGAAGACCGACGATTGCAGAGTCGTCAGAAAAAGTCTGTAGGTGGCAATTGCCAGATTTAAAGTCAGAGGTGTATATGGTGAAGAGAAAGGGAGCTAGGACAGTTCCTTGTGGGGCCTCAGTGCTGCAGAACAGAAGGTCGGACTCACGGTCCCGTATCCACACGTACTGTGGACGGTTGGTGAGATCCATACAGTCAGGTGGAGGTCCACTTCTGACGGCTCTAGCTTGTCCTTCAGGAGTAGAGGCTGGATGGTGTTGAAGGCACTGGAGAAATAAAAAAAACATGACTCTCACAGCGCTTCCAGCATTCTCCAGGTGAGAGAGGCATCTGTGTTGCAGGTAGATGACAGCGTCATCCACCCCGATGCCAGATTGGTAGGCAAACTGTTAGGTGAAAAGATGAGCTCACCAGGGAACGGAGATGGACAAGAGCTAGCCTTTGTAGTGTCTTCATCAGGTGGGATGTTAATGCCAAAGCCAAGTTCATTCACCCACTTTTGGTCCCCTGTGGACTGTTGGTTGGGCCCCTTGTGTCCAGACAGGGCCTTGAGGCCCTTCCAGATCTCGCTGATGTTGTTCTGCTGCAGCTAGTCCTCTATTTTTGTCCTGTAGACCTTTTTCCCCTCCGTAATCTTCCTCCTCGCTTCCTGATCTGAATGCCCTCTTCTCCTCGAGGGGACCCTTCAAGCAGAAGGAGTGATCCATGGTTTGCTGTTGGAGAAATACTATACAGTCCTGGTGGGTACGGTGTTTAATGCAGGAGTTTATATAGTCTGTTATGCAGTGAGTGAGACTGTCAATGTCCTCTCCATGGTCATCACTAAAAGCTTCCCACACAGACTCAAAACAGTCCAACCCTCTTTTTACTGTGGGAGTCACAGCTGGCTGCCTCTGTACAAGAGGTTCGTACACAGGCCAGAGGTGCCCCAGGTCGTGATCTTCCCACGGAAAGTGGAGGTAATGCCTCCTTGGTGTTGGCATACAATAGATCCAGTGTTTTATTGTCTCTGGTGTGGCCTGTGACGTACTGGGTGAAAAGTGGGCCGGGTGGAGGACGGTGAGGGGAACATGATTGAAGTCACCAGAGAGAAGGAAGGCAGCATTGGGATGCTGTGTCTGCAGCCTGCCTGTCGCTGAATGGATGATAGCTTAAGTAAAAATCCCCAAATAAAATATGCAATTTTTTTATTTGCATGACTTCAAGTGAGAAAAATTCTTGAGGGGAGGTAGAAATATAAAAGCTTAATGTATTTTAATGGACATAGAAGACTAAGCAGAATCTCAGAGTAGAAAGGACAGGAAGAGGAAACCATATCAAAGACAGTATTACACGTTTAAATGGTTTTATTCAGGTTTAATAGCTAGAAAAGATTTCGTAAAGTCCTGCCGGTGTACACCACAGTGTGGCGTCATGCACCTTAAAATGTTGATTAGTAGTCAATAAGTAACAACCAAAGGATTCAAATAAGTGCCTACAGATAAAAATAGAATGTGCGTAAATAGTACAAGATCTTAAGATTCAATGATGAATAAACTAAAATAGATAAATAAAGCCACAAATGAATACATTAAAAAAGCAACCAAGTTTAAATTAATGCCATTACTGTACTTACAAAATTATTCAAGATTAATATATAAATAGAAAACGCAGTAAGCCTTGTTAACAAGAAGAAAAATACAATTATAGATCTATGATATGAAGATAAACCAGTTGCTCAGTGATGGTTCCTCAACATGATGTTTTATGAGACCTTCCGTTACAAACTAAAGCAAATTCACAAAACATCCACCCAGCTTGAGAAGAACACCGGTTGGACCCATCTTGGTGGGATTTGGGCTCTGAAGACTTGATGCCTGACAGTCGGACTGCAGGTTAACATGCAGCATTATGGGGCCCTTTTACAGATCAACGTCTGCTAGGCTCAGAGAGGAAAGGCTTCTTTGGATCATCATCATTATCAATACGTACTACAGGCAACGGCGAGAGACTAATACATTGTTTCCAGCCCGTTTTCTGTATCTACATACGTTTTTACAATAGGAAGAGGATTTTGTATGGGAACAGTCTGAAGTTTAAGACAGTAAAATAATAGTGTCTGTGAAGTTACTTTTTTGGTAGCACGATTTGCACGATTTTCTCTTCCGGAGGAAAGAGTCGTGTTGAAATGGGTGGAGAATCAAGGTGGAGACAACAGTTCATTTTGAGCAAGGTTCATTAGAAATTTTGTAGATCTAATTAGAGATCTACAGATGTCTTACAGATTGGACTCAGCAACACAACGCAGGTCTGGTAGATCTTCCAGATATCTATGAGGGGTTTTGTAGATCTAGATGTTGTAGAGCCATCAATGGGATGGGTCAGAAGGACAAGCTGGGTTCAGATGATGTGGACGTGTTGCAGCAACTGCCTGGTGATTCACCGGGAATTGTGGTTTTCCCCAAAGACTGGAAGGACAGAAAAGACTAAAGTCTAAAACAAAATCTAAATCAGGGGTGTCAAACTCATTCTGGTCTGGGGGCCGCATACAACTTAATCGGTCTCATGGGGGCCAAACTAAGTCCACTTTTTTCTTTGTATTAGTGCAAAGAAGAAATACATTTATAAAAATCTTTATATGCAATGAACTGTCCTTTTACTAAATATATTATGAACAACCAAAGTGTTTTTAAGAAAATTATGTGCAATTTCAACAACATTTTCACCCAGTTTAACATTTATTTAAGTGCATTATGCATAAAAACTGATCACAGTGATTGTACACTGTTGCAAAACATTTATTGACAGTTTTGTGGACGTTAAAACACTGTCCTGCATGTTAAAATACATCAAACACCTCAAAATGTATAAATGATTTAAAATCCATTTTGCTTCTGGGAAGCAATCCGCTTGTTAAGTCGTGACGTCACCACGCTCCAATAATACTGTTTCCGGGTCCAAAGTCCGGGTCCTCTCTACCTATTTACCGCTTTCGCCCGAGTTTTAACATGCCGCAGTGCCGTGTCCCGTGTTGTTTAAATAGATCGGAGTTTAAAAAAACAACTGTCATTCTATCGCTTTCCCTGTGATGAGAAAGATAAGAGAAAATGGCTGCAGTTGATAACGCCGATGCTATGGGCTAACCCAGCTAACAATTTAAGGTCCCCAGAACGTTAGTTTTTGGTTACGCTAACGTTTGGTTCGCAAACGTTGCCTGAAGGTTAGTTTGTAGTTCGGTGTTGGTTTTTCGGGAAGGTAACGTTCCGGTACGTTAACGTACGTATGTTTCACGTGTTCACACAATGATGACCGCAGCTAGCATACACACTGACACATGTTCATCAGTAACTAATATTCATAGCCAGGAGGACATGGATTAGCGGAGCCGAGGATCGAACTGTGCTCTACTGCTAAGGCACTCCGTTGTTTCATAGATATTAGCCATGTACACGATCACAAACTACATTGCTGCCAGCGCTGTTTATCATAACAATACTTCTGTATATTTTTTAATCTTCGTTTAGTTACGTTCACAGTTATAGAAGTCCTGTAAAAATTATATTTTGAAATACCTCATCCACAACAAGGAATGGCACCTTATGTCAACTAGCTAGCTAGCTTAACCTTACAGCTAACTCACCCTTAATTATGCCACCTGGATGATGCGCTACACTAACCACTATGTTGGAGTTAAAAGAATTTAAACCCTTTATGACCGCCAAGGGTGCATCACTAAAGTAGGACGTGATCGTCAATAAATGAACAGGTTCTGCCAGTGTTATTAGATGTGGACGAGCGGAGCGTTGGACCCGGAAGTCCCGTGTGACGTCAGACTTAACAAGCGGATTCTGAACCCATGAACTGACTCCACACACAGCGCCACTAGCGGACTAGCGGTCAATACAGGAACTTCATATTTTATAGAAAATGAAGTTTATTATTTTTTTCTTTTAATAATGCAGATTTATCCCGCGGGCCAAACTGAACCACCTGGCGGGCCGGTTCCGGCCCGCGGGCCGTACGTTTGACACCCCTGATCTAAATCATCTAAATCAGAACAAATCTAAGTGAGCTCTTCAGGGTTCTCTACCTGGTTCTCAGCCAGTGCCTGTTTGGCCATATAGTGCTCCCTCTTCATCTTCAGCTCCACCTCCTCAGGGATGTCGGGAACCATCAGGTCAATCAAACGGCCAATGGAGAAGACCACATGCTGAGAAAGAGGGCAGGTTGTTAAAAACTGTTTTGTATTTTATTCCTCATCCGCTGCGTTTCTCTCCGGATCTCACTCACCTCGAACACTATGACAAACGTCAGTCGGATGGCGAGAAGATGGTAGTACTCTGGGAGGTAATCACCGTCTGCATCCCTGAAACCTTGATACCTGCAGGGCATTGGCAACATTAGCAACACCAATTACAACGTTGGCAACATCTGCAAAATCAGCACCTTCTCTAACATAAACATTGGGTTGCCTACCTGCAGGGTGTGTGTGTTGCTGCGTGTAGTTGCGTGGAGATGTTGCCTACCTGCTGGGTGTGTGTGTTGCTCTTTGTAGTTGCGTGGGCCCGTTGCCTACCTGCAGGGTGTGTGTTGCTGTGTGTAGTTGCGTGGGGATGTTGCCAGGGTGAAGTTGATGAACCCGGTCAGTGTGGTGTCTCTGGTGTAGATGTAGTATAGACGCGGCAGGAAGGACGATGTAAATGCAATGAGGAAAGCCTAAAGACAGCAGATGGGGGTCTGATTCTATTGGCTGCTGAGGGCAAAGGTCAGACTAGCTTGTCTGCTGATTGACCCTTAAATCAATCTTACATTGCTGATCACAGCCACGTGGGCGATAACCTGCAGAATGGGAAACCAGATGCCGATGTCTTGAGCCCGCTCGCCCACTGGCCGCCGATACTCTGTCACAAACTTCTGGGCATCCAGGCGGATCTCCACCCAGTTGTTGATGAGTGCGAAGAGAGGAGCTAAAGGACAGGCCGCCACAAAGATGGTGATGAACCCAAACTGGATCACTGAGGAGCAGGAGGAAGACCGCCACGTTAAACACTGCTTTACCCGGAAGCCTAGGAGGATAAATCGAACGGAACCTGACTCACCCATCTCCAGGTATTCATTGAAGAGGCCTTCACAAACCAGCAGCTGATAGTCCGTCTCCCAGGGAGAAAACTCCTCCTCCTGCACCACTGTTCTCTCCTCATCTCCTCCCTCCTCCCTCACTTTCGGCCGATGACTTGACTTCCTTCTCTGCAACCAGCACCTCAACTTCCTGTCAGATAGTGAGCCATCAGTACAGGTCCAATGTTCTTCAAGACGGAGATGAAGACACATTGATCTAATTAGGGTTTACACTAAACATCTAGTTAAAGCACTTCGACAAGTCGTTTAAGTGATTTTGGGCACCAAGGGCTTTCAAGCTAAGAGCTGGAAGGGGGTTAAGAGAAGTTTGCGCTTGGTTGTCTAAATGAAAGTGGTTGCTAGCCCAGTCGTAAGAGTTGCGATTGCCAATAACTTAATCGCCTCAACTCCTTTCTTGTTCAAGGACTTTCTCACCCAATGCAATAGCTACCAACAGATACAGAGTGCAACTTGATCCTGAGCTGGGGGAGGGGTGTTTGTTTTGTTCACAGTTGAACACTGAACATCTTTATGTCCATTTTCCACATCTGTCTGCACAGTCTCTTGGTTAAAGACGTGATTTCAGGGTGTTGGGGAGGTCGTTTTATTCAGTTCTTTCAGGAAAGGGGGTCGACTCGTCGGTGAACTATCGTATCGTGCTGGGACTGCTTATTTGGCCATTTAGCTAACGTGGAGGAACTGGACTCGGATTTCCGGCAGTGTGGAGCTTCTAGTTCTAGGTTCTGTTTTCTGAAGTCCAGACTAAGGGTAGACCACACATACGAAAAGATGATGGGACACGCTGGCCCTGTTCTGCTCTGTTGGGGAGAAGGGAGAACTGACTATGATTAATGTTCTGTGCTCACATTACTTTTTACATTTTATTAGTCGTTTTTCTTATGTTAAAAGGAAAATGTGTGATCTGGGTATCTCCAGGACTGCAAACCAAAAACATTGTCCTCTCATCCCTCATCTCATGTTCTTACGGCCAGATGAACTCCTGGGCGTTGTTGATCAGCTGTTTTCCCACCATGATGACCAGCAGCTCCTGTGCCAGTTCAATGAGACACCCTCCGGCTCCACACTGTGGCATAGCAAGTATCAATATGTTAATCATCATAACTGTGGTGGAGTAGCGGTCTCTCACTCGTGGACACAAAGACTAGCATACAGGAGGCCGAGATTGAACTGTCGACCACATGGTTAAACGCCTCGTTTGCTGAATCGATTCCCAGCTCCTCGCTTCACGGCAAAGTGTCCTTAAGCAGCACAATGACGCACAAGTTCTCATGCCCCTCATCATCATCATCATCATCAGTTTTGTCAGAATGGTAGGTCGTCGAAGTGTGTGCGGGTAGAAGGCAGGACTCAAATGCAGAGTTTTCCATAGTCAAACTTCCAAACAAACTCAAAAATCCAAAAGGCAACAAAACAGACTAGGATCAGGAACGAGGCGCTCGACAGCAACATTTAACAAAGACACAACAAGGGACAACAGACTCACAGGGTTTAAATACACAGGGGAAGTGCAGGTGATTGGACACAGCTGGAAACAATCATCGGCACGACAGACAATCACGGGGAAGACAAGACAAGGCAGGAAGTGAAGTTACCCCTGGACACAAGGGACATGAGGCCACAAAACAAAACAGGAAATTAACCCAAACCGTGACAAGTTTAACAGACTCACATCTTCGTTGCGAACTCCAAACAGAGTTTTGTAGTTTCCCGGGTAACCAATGAACCTGAATACAACAAACAAGTAACAACTACAACTATCAATACAGATTTAGCAGTTCACAAACTTGTTTTTTTATTCTGAAAGTAAAATCGGTCATCCAATAAGGTTCAACGGACAGCAGAGAAGAAGAATCATCAGAGATGGAAGTAAAAGGAGGAGCTCTGTGAGCTCTGATTGGTCAAGGTGCATCTCACCTGCCTTTGAAGAAGGCGATGTAGACCGGAGACGAGTAGAAATTCACAAACTGGAAGACGAAAACTTTGAGGATGAACATGTCTTCGTATTTTGTCTGAGTTCGGTGCATCTCTGACAGAAAAAGCAACAGAAACAACAGCTGAGTGTTCAACTTGGAGAGGTTTTGTGTCTGAACCTTGGCCTCTCACCACTGGGGTCCCACAAGGCTCTGTTCTGAGTCCCCTTCTGTAAGACCCGAAAAGGTGTATATTGTTCAATTGGAGTTTTGGAAATGTTGATCATTTGGTTTTTGATTTATCCTTGTTGTGCAGGAGCTGAAAATAAGTGTAACATATTTAGAGGTATTTATGTTAGATTCACATTCCCTTTTTTCTCGATTGATTCACGTCATGATGAGAAGAGCTGCATGACGCAATAAAGTGCAGTTTTTCTACCGTGTGACAGAATGTGTTTTTTGTGCAACGCTTTTGCTGCATGCAATAAACATCAAACAAAAGGAGTCGAAAGATCTCCTTTCATTTGCAAAATTAAATTGCTGTGTCTGTAGCTTAATTGTGGCTTAGTAATGAATATCAACGAACCTGAGACAAAGGTAGCGGCTTGAATCTCTGCCTGACTGACTGGTATCGCTCAGTAGATGACCTGAAGATTAACCTTCACAAGACTGAACTTCCTTTCCTCCCAGGAACAACTCGCACCAACAACTGGACCGATACCTTTGACAACTCTAATCCAATCCGGACTGCTAGCAACCTCTGTGTGACAGAACTTGAATTCACCCACACTACTCCACTCCGCTGCCTTCATAGAAGGCTCTGTTTTACTGAGATACTAAGGGAGGTGAGACTCACCCCATCGGGTAAGTAGGCGAGCCAGTGAAGTGTAAACCTTGGACAACATGAGGATGACCAACAGGTTCAACACGGATCCTGAGATACTGGCTACCCTCCCAGCCTGAAGACACACATACGCACACACAAAAACACACATCAATAAGACAGACAGGGAAATCAATAGTTGAGTAGTCCCTCAGGGAAAGGCCCTGAAGCTTCTGTTCTTTCTACTGAACTTTATTTGGATTTAAAGTTTCTCTATTCAGATGCAAAGAACTGTGCATTCGCTGCCCTGCACGTTTAGCTCTGTTAGCTCTGTTAGCCCGGTTAGCCCTGAAAGCACATTTAGCTTCGGGAGGCAGGTCGTACTCACAGAGCCAGTTAAGAAGCTGCCGGACTTGTAGATGATGACGGTGACTATGGTGCGATAAAGGATGATGCCCATAAGGAACATCAGCACCACGATGACCTGCACACAGGAAGGTCAACACCTCCAGTAAACACATTAAATGAGCTTACATATTACTGTGCTACAAGGAGGTATTTAGGTCAGTGACTGCAAACGTTCAGGGTCATAGGTCAGGAGGCCCACCATGAGGATGATGACCATGCAGCCAGTTATTGTTCTGTTGAGTCGCTTCGTTTGAGGGAAGTAAGGTTCCTCTGCTCCAGTAACAGAGTTCCTCATGGTCATTGGGGCCATGGCAGTGAACTCTGGACGAGGTCTCTCCTGATGGGGACAGAGGGATCACAGTTTAGTCCTGATTCTCTATGTAAACCAGTCGATATTTAATCCTGATCCTCTTTTTAAACCGGTTGATGTATTGCTGGACCCGCTTTAGGGAGGGAGATGTCTCGGTTATGTAGAATCAGTCCTGGTAGATCATTTAACAACAGATCAGAACACTGGTGCTGACGTAGCGTGGTGTGAATGGATGGGGTCCAGTCTCCATCCAGGACCTGGTCAAAGCCTCCATCCCATCATCTGCTTGTTGCTCCTCACTGAGAGCAGATCAGCACTCTTTGCTGTGTGGAAGGAGCTTTGTGATGACATCAGGAGCGCAGAGAGCCTCTACATCTTCAGACTAGAGACACACCTCTTCAGACTCTCCCTCCACTAGAGACACCAGCACACTGCAGCACTCACACTGACTCACAATGATCTGATCTACAACCAGCTGCACGTCGGCTTATTTTGGCTGAAAACTACTCTGTTGTCTTCTTGTTGTTTCTTGTTCAAAGATGTTGTCAAGTGAGTCATGTTCGGTGTGAGACAAGTACCTCGATGTCCTGGAACTCTGAGCAGTCCCAGTGGTAAGACAGGCCCGAGCAGGTCCTTTTCCAGTACTCCAGGAAGGTGACAGACCACAGAGACATGAAGACGCTGAAGAACACCGTCCCCCCGTTGTCAAACATGATGCCGGCCTGCAGGGGGAGACGAGGGGAGGGGTGGGAGGGTCAAAGAGACAGGGAGTGAGGCGTGTGAGACAGATGACTGATTTAATGTGTTTTTGTGTGTCATCTTTAATTCAACCGGCACCTTGAAGGAGACACAGATGCTGGAGTAGTTCCAGTGGGAGCAGATGTTACACAGAGGACACATGGTGAAGCTGTTTCCACTGTCACACACCTCCTTCCTGCACACGCACACAAAGGCTGTGAGGGTTTCATTTGTGTAGACTAAGTTCCATATCAGCAGAAGACAAATACTACAATGCATTAAAGTGAGGTTTATTTGCAATGCATTGTAGGACAGCGATGACTGCACACTCACGCCGGAACGTCAGTGGCCATGAGCCAGAACCCGAACAAGAAGACCACGGTGCCGACCAGCGACGCCGGCAGCAGCCAGCCGGTGTAGAAACCTGTGGTGAGACACGGGGACACGGTTTGAGCCAACAGGTCAGCGTAGGCCAGTGACCGATGCTTCTGCTGATTGTTACCCAGCCAGGCGAAGTAGAGCGCTATCTTCTCCCCAAAGTACTCCCTGATGTGGTCCAGAGGCTGGTAGTGTCTCCAGGAGGACCACGTGGCCCAGTAGGAGTACAGGATCTCCCTCAAAAGCAGCGACCGGGGAGGGACGGGGGGCGTCGGCAGCCGGAAGCCTCCCTGGAGACAAAGTGCGGAAGGTTATTTCACTTCATTAGCGTCGGAGAGGGAGGGGCTTATCCTCACTGATATGAACGCTCACAAATGCGCACGGAACGCGGAAATGCCCAAATATATATTATATTTAAAAATGCACAACGAATGTTTTACAAACACATTCCAATGCACACATAAATACATTTTTATCTGCATTTGTTTGCGGATCACTTCATATTTACAGCCCCTTCTAGTTTAACAGTTCTTGTTTGGGACTTGAGTAGATGAAAATATCAGGTTTTGCACTTCATATTACTATTCACATATAAATATGAAATCGTAGTCTATTTATGTGTACATTGGAATTTGTAAATCTCTCTGTTTACATTTGTAAATCGAATATATTTGCATTTGTTATCCATTTACTGACACAAAGTAATGACATTTAGCTGTGCTTTAATCAAAATAACTGGATAGTAGTGATGACGATTTGTAAAAAGTCTGAATTCATGTGTGGTTATTTCTCTCTTTAAAAAATCAACTTTTAAAAGCAGAACGTCAGGGACGCTGATTTAAAGACAAAGCTCACAAGAATTCTCCCCCTTTAGAGCTTTATGCTCCTACGCATGCTGCCTTTCTGCACGTTTTAGGGGTCGTTAGTGTTAAAGATGGACGAAAGGGTTGTTTTTAGGCAGAATAGGTTTGGTAAGATGAGGGTTAGATGGTGTTGAAGGTTGAAGGCCGGGGTCATAAGCTCACCTCGTGCAACGGATAGGCTGCGGTGAAGACCTGCTCCGTTATCAGTCGATCGATCCCCACCTCCCCTCGCTCCACCGACCCGTACGCCGTCCTGGCCAGGATCTCGTACAGCTGCAGGGACATAGTCACTGTGGGGACACTGAGCGGACTAAAACCAGCGCTGCCTCAAACCCCTCTGGTAGAGTCCAGATGTCACTTCCTGTCTACCATGTTAGATTGGCCCTTTAAATCTGGGCAAAATTACAAAAGTGCAGGAGCTCGAGGACATTTCTCTGAGGAACACCACAATTCATTAATGTGCATCTTAATCTTTTGTCCTTTCTGTGAGATTAAATCTAAAGCTAATTTAATATAGATTTATTAATAAGTCACCTTTTTGCACTAAAATATAAAAGTTAATAAATATAAATAAATATTCCTTGTTTAAGAAATAATTTATTATCTATTCATTTGTTAATGTTGTTTTTAATACAAATATACAATGAATCAAAAGAAAGAACATACCATTTGAACATAACATATCACCTTTTTCTCCAACAAGGGGTTTTAAAAAACAACGTTCATACTATAGATACACGTACTTCCTTAAAACTGTGTTATTCTATCATTGAAGTGAGTTATTGGTTCTCCCAAAACAAACACTGATAGGTTTCTTCTTTGTGTGAGGGCAGTTTTCTCTGCTGGAGGCGTGCACGTACACATGCATGTCTGCTGTTTACAGACAGTGTTTGAGAAGGAGGCGTCGCCACTCACAGCTTCCGTCTACCGACTAAAACATCCTGTAATCTAAGCCATATCTCTGAGCCAATCACAGCCATCAGTGAGGACCACGCCACCGCCAGGCGTTCTGTCAAACCCAGGATGAGACGCTGGAACCTCTGCAGCTCTCAGTGGGCCCAGTTTACTTTTTGATGGACAACATGTTGCAACTCTGTGTTTTAGTATCAAATCTCTCAGGTAATCTGCACTCTGATGGTAAAACATTAAGCAAAGCGGCCTATGCTTCTTCTCACTAACACAAAGCTGTGCGTCAGTTTTTTCTTGGCAGCACATTTGGCTAACTGAAATAACGGCCAATAAACCAACTTGCACACAGAATCCCAACACAGGAGTTCTGTCTGTTCTGTGGGCTTCATTGTGTGCTCTCTACTGATAAAGGTTTTATTGGTAGAATTGCATACTCCTGGTGTATATGCAACATTAAGATTGAAATGACTCACAGACTCACCACCTGGTGTCTTTGAGAAGTCTTGAAGAAGGTGTCTTTGTTGTTGCTGCCCAGAAACCTGCAAAAAGAAAACATGGAACACTACTTTAACTACATGTGAGTCTGCACTCACTTTTAAACTCCTTTCAGTGGTAAAGGCCTCTAATTTGCAGGTAAATATATTTTCCGATAAATTATTTTTTGACACACAAATAACACGGGGCAGGAAAGCAACACTGTTTTTGGTACAAGGCTTATTTTTCTGAGCTTATAAATGTACAACAGCAAAATAGGTTGTGTGTTGCTGGTTGAGATGATTCATATGAAGTCAGGCAGTGCAGACCAGATCTACTAATTTGGTTCTTACCTTTCACAAATATTAGTACCATACAAATAATATTTAAAAAGGCAGTTTTTTGAGTTTTTATGTTGTGTATTTCTCATGCTGTTCTGGTCTGTTGAGAAAGTTTGTACCTCTCCAGCTTGTTATTCCTGAACTGACAGGTGTAGAAGTTATGTGGGAGGTTGGGGACGTCCTGAGACAGAAGGTTGGGAAGAGACAGTCGTGAGAAGACCTGTGCAGACCAGTTAGTGATTGGAGCGGTGACCACCTGCAGGAGGAAAGAAAACACACGCTTATAGTTCAGGGTTATAGTCAGGGCTGGTTCAAGTACATAGATAGGGCTGGTTCAGCGTTATAGTCAGGGCTGGTTCAAGTTCATAGATAGGGCTGGTTTAGGGTTATATTCAGGGCTGGTTCACGTTCATAGATAGGGCTGGCTTAGGGTTATAGTCAGGGCTGGTTCAAGTTCATAGATAGGGGTAGCTTAGGGTTATAGTCAGGGCTGGTTCAAGTTAATAGATAGGGCTGGCTTAGGGTTATAGTCAGGGCTGGTTCAAGTTCATAGATAGGGGTAGCTTAGGGTTATAGTCAGGGCTGGTTCAAGTTAATAGATATGGCTGGCTTAGGTTTCTAGTCAGGGCTGGTTCCAATTTATAGATAGTGCTTGTCCAACTTGTCTTCTTCTACAGAGGTGTTTTTCTTTTCACACAGATGAAAGATACCACCTGCTAAAATCATGAGACTGAATTTAAATATTTACCTCCAGAGGAACTCTAAGACTGATTTCTTCCGCGTAGTAACAGAGGACACTCCATGGAGCACTGAGGAGGACAAAGGTGATCTTTGTCTTTGCCTCAAGGACCTCTTTCTGCAGACACAAATAAACTGGTTGGATATTGATACCTTCATCACTGGCTAAACAAACAACACCCTCATGTCTTGTACATACGACCACTATCAGTACAAGAGGACTCAAACGCAGTAGTACAAAATGAAAGACTTATTTAACAGAGACCTATTTAACTACTCAAAAAGCCTAAAGTCAAACAGGGACCAAAATTCAAAGCAACCAAAAATCTTGTGTAACACAACACAAACATTGACAAAGACAATTAACCGACAATAAGACAAGCGACACACATGGTTTAAATGCACTGGGGAGGTGCAGGTGATTGGACACAGCAGACACGTCTGCGACACAGGAATAACACACCAGGGCAGGACGTGGTTATAACGCAGGGACACAAGACGCTGGAAACTACAAAATAAAACAGGAAATGACCCCACATCGTGACACTTCTTTATACAGTGTACTTTGTAAAAACAATACCTAAGTACAACTTTAAAGGTACTTTTACTTTAGCTATTTTCTACTTATTTACTTATTTATAATTTTTTTACCGTACTGCTAGCATAATTATAAATCAGTCTTGTTCATACCGAGTACTTTTTGTTTTGATACTTGAAGTACATTTTGAAACCACATTGACAACCCTTGAGTGATAAGTGAGAACTTGTCCGGGTCTTTTTCTGTAATCAGAGTAGCATTAAAGCTAGCTAGCCAGCTAATTAATGAACAATAATAACACTGCTTGATAATGTTGCCATGAATTAGTAATAGAACAATAGTCAATGTTCTTTAACGACATCTTGCTGTACTATTAATACATTATTTTTTAATAGAATTAATTACTACAACACGTGGTTCACTAGTACGTGTTAGAGTGTCTCAGTAGTGAGTGCGAGAATGTCTGAATAGTTAAGCCATAAACGGCCCCTCATAGTTTACTGTTCAAACACTATTGTTTATTCAGATGTTTGACTTGGGGGATTCATTTTCCTCACCTGCTCCTGCAGCAGTCCGGAGTCTCTCAGTTTGTTTAGAAACACCCTCCTCCACTCTTTGTGGGTGGGGCTTACACCTCTGCTCTCCTCCCTCTGTGAGCTCTGAGGCTCCTCCCACACCAACACAAAATCTGCCCAATAGGAGTACAGCGTATAGAACTTGCATCATGGATCCCATCACTGACAATAACTCACACCAAAACACTATAACACTAAAAACAGCCAAACCTTTGAGACGGATTAAAACAACCCGGATTCTATAAAACAAAGCCGCCGCCGGAGTGCGTATGGCCGACTGGCGTCAGTGAACCCTCGGCTGCACCGACCGTCGGTCGGATCGTCAGCACCCCACAGGCAAGTTTTCAGTTATCAGTTCCTTTATATTCCTCTGTGCCTTAAGTGCGTTTGTTTTACTCACCAACTCGACTCAACCCGTCACTGAAAACGTTCCTGTCAGGTCGATGAATAGGTGCATCCTGGGAAATAACAACAGAATACATCAGGACATCTAAATAATTTAACAAAAAGTGAAAACAATCAACCAGAACGATCGATCCTAAATCAGGTGTCACCAAGACTGCAGAATCAAAACACTCTAACGATGGAATAGTTCATCTGTTATCGCCTCACTAACCAATCCTATTCTTTGATTAGGTCACATGACTTCATGTTAGGCTATAAAGGTCACAGGACCGCACTTAATTAGAGCAGATCTGGCTCTCTGATATTAATTGTTTACTCTGTGGTTAATGAAGGTGAAGACAAACGGCTGCATCTCTCTTCCTCACACACTTCCTGTTTCCTGTTTCCTCCCTGTTCCTCTAAAACAAACTGAGCTCCAGCAGTGATTCTACGTTCTACATCTTAGTTATGAAGTACCGGATTAAAAGAACCATTCGACTTTGACGATGTGGAAAAGCTTTAAAACTGTGTTCCATCCTGCGTGTTGGGAAATACGACTTGTAGTAATTATAGTGCTCATAGTATTTGTAATAGTTATAGTATTTAAAGTTCTTAACTATATCTGTACTGGTATAAGTATTACTTATGGAAAATATGATTCATTAACGTATTGACGACCATCAGACGGTTCTGTTAGCCATCATGATACGTTACCGTGGCGATGCTGCCGTAGTCCTTCTCTGACTGGGTTTCCATGGCGATTAGTTCTCCGCTGTCCCCCCCTTGCTCCCCTCCCCTCCTCATTCTCCCTCACCCCCCTCCTCCTGCAGGTACACAACAGAAAAGAGGAGGAGCCGAACAGATGTGCTGGATGGTGATTGGTTGGTTCCTTTGTTTGTTACACAAAAATACACAGGAAGGAGTACTTGAGTCTGGAGGATTCACGTACTTTGTACTTCGTCATGAGGTGTCCTCAGTGATGGCAGCGTTCTGATTGGCTGCTTAGCAATCAGGTGACTTTGATCCTTCTGTTCTAAGTTCTTTTTCATTTGAAGCCAAAGTATAAAACAATTTTCTTTATTCCATCATCTGATTGATTAATCAACTTATATTTTGATTGATGACATTATTTTGCAAGATGAAACTTTGATGTTACTGATATGAAACAAGATATTTAATAAATATTTTCTTGATCTTTGTTCACATCTTCACACATTGCGGGTTTGTTATTGTTTCAACCAAATGTATCAACACAATTTTATTAAATTTACAATCAAACTGATAAGCAACTGAATTCTGCCTGAATCATCTTTAAATAAGAACATATCTGATTTCATTTAAATAGTACTTTTTCCGCAACATAGTATTGAATTTGTGCTGTTACTACTTTTACTGTGTATCTTTTTGTTACACTTTTACTGAAGCACTTTAATACGAAGGAACAGTTCTGAAACTAAATTAGCACACGGAATCGATCCGTCGATCACACGCACACAAACGCACGCAGGCGCAAACACACGCACGCACACACACACACATACGCACGCACACACACACGCACACGCACACACACACACACACACACACACACACTCACCTGTGCATGCAGTGGGTCTCGTGCTCAGGTGAGTCCCAAGCTCAAATACGTGCAGCCTTCTGTATGAGTTGAGCTTCGAGACGCGGACGTGTACAAGCCCCGCCCACTCATTAACCCCGCCCCTGGTTCCCCTTTGTTCCTCATTGTTTGCATATATATATATATATATATTTATATGTAAATGCTGTGATGATAACATCATTTATAACATGAAAAATGTATTCATTACACAAAGAACTATACAACACAATAGAAATACTCTATAGTAGAGACACAGTACTTTAGCTTCAGTACAATAAGTAAAAGAGCTTCTCAGTTGTATCGAGTATAAAGAAAACAAAAGTACAACAGTGAGAAGTAGTACTTCTCATACTTATGTACAACTAAGTCGTCTTTGACTTTTAACGCTGAAATATTTCATATACTTTTACTTGCAACAAAGAATTTATATTAGACTGATACATTTGTAGTTTTCATATTAAGAGGAGAGCTGTGAGTTTTAAGATCTTTATTTGTAATGCAGCGATGTGATTGGACGAGTAGAGTAGTGGCGCCCCTTTCAAGACAAAGAGTTCATTGTACATGAGAGCAACTGCACACACACACTCACACAGAAACTTCTTTGGCAGGAAGCAGCTTCTTCTTCTCCTTAACAAACTACGACATGCACCAGCTGAACGGGACAGTGATGTCATCAGGAGGCGAAGCGCGCACACGTACACACACAAACACACACACACAGGTGAGCAGCTCCACCTGTTATCAGCTAACTGACACATCTTTAGCTGGCATTTGTCATAGAGTCTTTTCGAATCAAACTACTGAAAGTATTTCCCTTTTCTTTTTTCTGTGTGGACCTTTAAAGCCCCACGCTCCTTTAAGTCCCTGAACGCCACACGCTGACTAGAGTCTACAATGGCGGCGGACCCGTTTTAGGAGTTATCATAGATTTTCTAATATGAATAGATGTGGCACTCTCTGGTTACTGCTGCAGTAACACGTCTCTGTCCACACGGGGCGCTCGCAGGCGAGTGCAGAATGCATTGGACCCAATGAGGCTTCACCCCCCAAAGTCCACTTTTCTCAGGATATCATTTTTTGTCAAGCAATTTGAAACTTGCATTCAAAAGGGGGGCTAAAATATTGAAGCTGAAAATTGAATTTTAATTTCTGGAGTTATATGTTGTCTGACCCTTGACACTAGGTCACATGACCCATCAGAGATCATTCCTTCACTTTTGAAGTTTCTATAATTAGGTCTCATTTTAGAGGTGCTTGTTTTTAATCACTGACGTTATTTGATGAGCTCTGCGGGTTCTGCTGGAGGTGAGTCTCCGTGGCAACAACACTTACGCCTTATTTCTTCCTTAAACTGAAGACGAGTGTTAAATTAAGACTTTTTAAAGCTGAAAAACATTTAAAAGACGACAGCAGATCAGGTCAAAGTTCATGAAGGTTAAACTTACAGAGAAACCGACGAATAAGTACTCAAAGAAAAAAAGATGGTACTTTTTACATGATATATTCACGGTATTTTCATATTTTAAAGGGATCCTGTTTAGATAATATGAATAAATGTTTTGAAAAGTTTAAATATTATAATTAAAAGTATTTTGGCTATTAATTTTATTTTTAAGGCATTTTACTAAAGAATTAAGGCAAGAGTGTTACGTATCTAATTATTAACACGGACGAGTTTTTGTTCTCACTACCAGGACGACTCCAGCGTTGACACGTTGGATATCTAATTAGGGTTATTGGAAGGGCTAATTAATAATTATAAATTATTTTGGGACTTTTTACTCCTTCCAAACGTCCTCACATCCTGCAGATGACGCATTAAAACCCTTAAACAATTAATAATTAATTAACTGATTTAAGTAAATAAAACAACGCCTTAAACCTTCTGAATGAAAGAATCAACATTGATGATGTAAGAGATCAACCTGGTGTGAGGTCATCAGAGAGTCGCACACACACACACACACACACACACACACACACACACATAATAACCAATAACGGTAATAAAGAAGAAAACAGCAACATCGTCTCATGTGGCTTCTTCATCTTCATCGGTCCTTCATCTCTCTGAAGTCCAGTGAGTCCGTGTAGATCGCAGACAGGAAGTCCGTCCGCTCGTCAGCCCCATGGACAGCTGATCCTAACTACACTGCTCGCCCATTGGCCCCGCCCCTCTACCAGACCTCGCAGCGCCGCCCGGTGTTCATGGGCGTCCCGGCGGGACAGGCGAAGTGGCGGCTGAAGTCGGGGGAGTTGGCGAGCGTGCCGATGACCCGGTAGCGGGGGGGGCTGTGCGGGTCAGTCACCAGGCCCTCGTGGGCGCTCTCCGGTGTTCGGACTGAACACCACACCTGGGAACACACATGCAGGAAGTGGTTGTTGTCACTCACTGGCACAATGCGTTGCCGCCTCCTTATTGTCTGAATCAGCAGTGTTGTTAGCTGTTAGCTTAGCTTAGTTTGGTTTATTTGCTCATTAGTAAAGATAAAATAGGGACAATAAAAAACAGTGATTACAGTGCAGGAGAGGAAGAAGCCTGAATGGATCATTGAGACTCCCACAGTAAACGTGAGATCACTGCTCAAACAATAAGCAATAAATCATTTCTAAAAACACAAAGACGGCATCAATGTACGTGTGTTACAGCCTTAAGAAAGCAGTCTAGCTAGCTTACTAACTGGATCCTCTATAGAAACACAAGTGGGCCCAGTGGGGAACCCTGTGGGACGCCTATGCACTTAAAAGGTCCCCGGGGTGCGTTCGTTTCGTCTGACCTGCGCGAACCCCAGGAAGAAGAGCTGGTCGTTCGTCAGGTTGACGGCGGGGAGTCTCTTCTCCTCCCCGTTCTTCTGGACCCACGACCGGTAGGCCTGAGACGACAACAACATTCACTCAGGGGCCGAATTTACGTAAAATCAACTAGGCTTGTTTTTTTTTTGTGAGTTTCATACGTGGTATGCCGCCTTCAGCCCCCCGTTGTCGGCGATGTTCTCCCCCAGCGTCTGCTTTCCGTTGACGTGCTCCCCGTTGACCGTGTAGCGGTTGTACTGCTCCGTCATACACTCGGTCCTCTGGCGGAACGCCTCCACTGATGAGTTCTGCCACCACGCCCTCAGGTTTCCCTCTTTGTCGTACTCACGACCTGACGGAGGACGAGGGGGAGGAGCTTATCTCCATTGTACTGTCATCATCCCGGTCATGTTTATTTTCTCCATCGACCATTAAAATAAAAAACCTCTGCTCAAAATAAGTCTCACAAATGCAGGGAAACTAAACTAAACGGCTTCCTATGTGTTCATGACATCAGCATGACATCAGCATGACATCAGCATGTCCACTGTTTCTACAGAGGCACACGTTGGATGGTTTATTTCAGCTGTGTGAACCCACATTTGTTTGAGATCTTTTTTCCGCGAACAGATCAAAATAACGCCAAAATAATGACATCATGTCGGTGAAAAGTACAAGGGCTGAATTCATGTTTGGTTATTTCACACCTAAGAAGATTAATAATAATCAAATGACTCGTTTTCTGAAAGGATCCATGGGAGCAGCATCAATCTACATGTGTACACCTACAGTGAAGTTAAATTATCAGTTCTGACTTTATCGACTAGAATAAAACATCCTTTTGATATTTAAAATAGTAAATAGATTAAATTGAATAAACGTGTTGGATTCCTTCAGAGCGTACAACCACCTATGAGGAAGTCACATTTTAATATGAATGTAACCACCCAAGTTTCATATTGTGTCAGAGTGCAGTGAAGGCATCACATGACAGGAAGTAAGCTCACCCTGGTCATCGAAGGCGTGCGTGAGCTCGTGACCCATCACCACCCCGATGCCTCCAAAGTTCAACGCCCTGAAAACACACAGATCGTACATACATGATCATTACATACATGTGTGCATTATATATACATCATGCATGTAAAGCAGTACTTATAATTAGTATTATTAAGTATTAAATACGAGACACAGACAGGCGGAGACACACACAGACAGACAGGCGGAGACACACACACACAGACAGGTGGACAGACTTCGGGTGGTCGTGGGAGTAGAACGGAGCTTGGAGGATCCCAGCAGGGAAAACAATGCCGTTCTTCGTGGGCATGTAGTAGGCGTTCACTGTAGGAGGAGTCATACTCCACCTGAGAGGAGGAGGAGGAGGAAGAGGAGGGGGAGAGGTTAATTTGTTGGTCAAATGGTTATAATTGACATTTAACATCCTTATCCATCTTGAGTACAATTAAAGCATGAGAATCATTGTTTTCAGGCTTGTTGGTGAGGAAACTTTCTAAAACAAAAACATAAACAATAATGAAACAAGGTTTGATTTAAAGAAAAAAATCAAATTGAAACATTCCAGATGGTATTAGAGCAAATGGAAGAATGTAAAGGTTTTCCTGATGTCACATTCTGTTTGGTTGAAGTCATGTGACTGTCTCGGTGGTTCTTACTGGTCCTTGTTGGGAGTCTTCCTCAGCTGGTCGGCCATCACTCGGGACGAGAAGTTGTAGAAGTTTAACATGTTCTGGAAGAAGCTGTCGTCAGACACGTCGTACTGGAAGACAACAAGGGCGTGAGATGACCCGCCTACTTGTCCACAGGTAAGTGAGACACCCTGTCCCACCTGAAGAAGACATGATTGACAGCTGTCACTCACCCCATCAAACACATCGTCCAGCTCTTTGGGGTCCAAGATGAATTCTGGGAAACCGATCATGTCATAGATTGCATCAGCCTAAAGAGACAAAGAGAGACAATATATATATATATACATACCAATATATACAGACCCTATTGGTCCAATTATCTGCCCACCTATCGGTCCCCCTGTCTCTCTACCTTGTCCTTAGCGGCCCGTTTTGTGTGATCGTCCATCCAGTTGAGTCGGTCCAGAGCTTCTTTAAAGGCAGAGCGGATCTCGTTGATCATCTCCTCGGCCTGAGGGACAGAGAGACAGGGGTTTATACCTGCTCCTGGTCCTGGACCACCTGGACCAGGTACATCAGGTTCAAGTCGGTGACTCACGATCTCCTTGCTGTGCTTGTCGAAGGTGGCCTTCACAAAGAGAGCTCCCAAAGCGAAGCCCAGCGTGTCGTCCGTGTTCCCAATGCAGGTCTGCCAGCGGGGGGTGCAGGACTAGATCAGACCACAACCAGCGAGACCAGTTACGGACCAATGAGACCAGTTACGGAACAGTGAGACCAGTAGGGACCAGTGAGTAATAATGACAATGACAGTTGTCATCACGGTAAGAGGAGTAGTACTTGCATTGTAACTCTAAGTACTTGCAGTAGCAGTACAAGTACCTTCTTGGTCCCGTACAGGCTCTCCAGCAGTTTGTCCTGAGCGTTCTCAAAGCGTTGATCCAGACTTGCCACACTCTTCTGAACCAGCGTCCACATCATGTAGTTATTCAACAGACTGTGAGACGGAGAGACACACAGGTGAGACAGACAGGTGAAAAGGACATTTGAGACAGACACAGGAAAGAGACAGGTGAAGTAAGCCAGACAGTTGACAAAGATGCAAGAGACAGACAGGTGAGATGGACATGTTAGACGGACAGGGAGATGGACGGGTAAGACGCCTGGACCCACCTGCGCTCTGTCTTGTTGATGAGCTCGGAAACCTGCTGCAGGTACTCCCTGGCGTAGAGGACGACAGGCTCAGTGTCATTGAGCTCCAGAGGGGACAGAGAGTAAGACAGGTAGTCCAGCCACTCCACGGATGGAGCCAGTAGCTGGAACAAAACCACAGACGAAGAGTATCTGGAGTGATGTGGGGGAAAATTGCACCACCCGGGAGGGAGGTATTATGATGGAAAACAATTCCCCTTCAAACAGCAAAAGTGAAACAGAAGACAGTGAGGCAGTGGACAACAGATAGTGAGAGTTAGTTAGAGCTGAATCCTGAATTGGTTGTTACAGTCCAACTTTAAATAAAGTTCCAATTGACCGCCAGAGATCAGACAGTTCCCCTTCGACCTCCCAGAGGAACTGTTGAACCGACTGCGTTGGACAAGGCAGGTTGGACCTGTCAGGTGACACGGAGGTCACTGAAGGTGATGAGCAGAATTCAGCATCATATTTCCTCCCTTCTCATGGAGGAGGTCAGTGGTCAGAGGGGTCAGAAGCTTCAGAAGCATAGATCCCTGAGTAGGAGCCCCCCATGCTGTGAACATGGTCATCTGCTAACACAAAGGATCGATCTGGGTTTGTGAAAGCCGAGGTCTGCTTTGTGTGTATCTCATGTAACAACGTTATCTAACCCCCCCTTCTGCGGCGCCTCAGAGATGCGGGCGCATGGCAACGGCTCTTGGCAACAGTTGCCACGGTGACCAGCGACAGCATCCGCAACCTGAGGGAAAGAGGACTGCAGCAGAGCAGAAGATGGCGACACAGAGATGTTAGACCTCTGGGCGAAGAAACAAAACATGAAAACCTTAGAGGACACGTGATGACAACTTAGAGGACACGTGATGACAACTTAGAGGACACGTGATGACAACCTTTGAGGACACGTGATGACAACTTAGAGGACACGTGATGACAACTTAGAGGACACGTGATGACAACTTAGAGGACACGTTATGACAACTTAGAGGACACGTGATGACAATGATGACAACTTAGAGGACACGTGATGACAACTTAGAGGACACGTGATGACAACTTAGAGGACACGTTATGACAACTTAGAGGACACGTGATGACAACTTAGAGGACACGTTATGACAACTTAGAAGACACGTGATAAAAACCTTTGAGGACACGTGATGACAACTCAGAGGACACGTGATGACAATGATGACAACTTAGAGGACACGTGATGACAATGATGACAACTTAGAGGACACGTGATGACAACTTAGAGGACACGTGATGACAACTTAGAGGACACGTGATGACAACCTTTGAGGACACGTGATGACAACTCAGAGGACACGTGATGACAATGATGACAACTTAGAAGATACGTGATGACAACTCAGAGGACATGTGATGACAACTTAGAGGACACGTGATGACAACCTTTGAGGACACGTGATGACAACTCAGAGGACACGTGATGACAACTTAGACCTCTTTTGCCTCACGGACAGTTTTCATGACAATATTTTGTGGTTGGGGCTTGAAGGAGTGGAGGACAAACACAGCAAATCAACCCCCTCACCTGCAGCTCGGAGATGGTGACCTTGTGGTAGATCTTCTCCTCGTCCCTCCGCTGGTCCTGAGGGACGGTGATGTTGGCGAGGGCCTTCTCAAAGTCCAGGATCTGCCGCATCTGAATCTGGGTGGAGCTCCTGTCCCCCCCCAGCAGTGTTCCCAGCTCCACCATGTAGTCCAGGTACGCCACCAGTACCTGTAGGGGCATCACATGACACCGTCACGGACCCACCTCAGGGTTCAGGAACGCGGTTGGGACTAAGTCCTCACCTTCTCGTTGGCCGTCCTGTTGAGGTAATAGTCTCTGGATGGCAGGAAGAGCCCTGATTGGTCGAGCTGGAGACAGGAAACCAACAGGTGAGTGACACTGTGATCACACAGAGAGAACACCTATGGACCAATCAGCGCAAAGAACCAGAGACACACAGGTCATGGTGTTGTTGTCCGTTTATAGAACACAACACAGATGGTCCACTCAGTCTGGATTCCAGTCCAGCCTGGTTTTGGTTGTGAGGTTCTGGCTCAATCCTTCTGGTCCAGGCTGGTCCTGGTTTACCTGGATGATGTTGCTGTTGGAGTTCTTGGGATCAGCGTTGACTCCGACACTGAAGAAGGGCTGAGCTCTGTAGGGACCAGAGACAGTCTTCAGAACCTCCATGAAGTTCTCCTTATCCCACGGACCCGTCATGTTCCAGCCGCCGATCTGAAGAAGAACAATCCTCTTGTTTGATTGGTCGCTTCTGGGTTTTTTTCGCACATCCGTAAGATGTAGACAAAACTCGGATAGAAACTTTCCCAATGTCCCTGAACACATCGCTGTTAAAACAAACTTTTTCAAATCTCCAAACTGTGTCTGTAAATGTGCGGAGCCTCATCTTATTTAAATATAATATTTCCCACACTTTGTATTATAGCGATGAGGTTAATGAGTGGTTACCTTGGCGATGAGGTTAAAAAGTGGTTACCTTGGCGATGAGGTTAATGAGTGGTTACCTTGGCGATGGGGTTAATGAGTGGTTACCTTGGCGATGAGGTTAATGAGTGGTTACCTTGGCGATGGGGTTAATGAGTGGTTACCTTGGCGATGAGGTCCACTAGCGGCTGAGCCCCGAGCTCCTCGATCCTCTGGGTGTTGAGACACGACAGATAATAGAACTGCGTCTTCTTCTCCGCCTCACTGCTGCCATTAAAGGTCCCGTTCTCTAGAGAGGCAGACAGGTTCGTTACTCTGCAGCCTGTCACTCTGCCTGTCTCTCTCTCTCTCTCTCTCTCCATGTCTCACCCAGCAAGTGTTTGAGCAGCGCCTGGTTCTGCTCCCAGATGCTGTTGAAGGTGGACCACCTGGACCGTCCATCGGGCAGCGGGTTCTTCCTCATCCATCCTCCGCAGGCAAACTGGTAGAAGTCGCTGCAGGGATCGGCGCTGCGGTCCATGGCCTCCACCATCTGACTCGCCACGGTGACGCACGCCTCTGACAGGCAGAGGTCCCGCCCACTGTCTGCAAGGCATCATGGGACATAAGAAAATAAGAAAAGTGACTGGAGCTGAAGACGGCACCACGTGTTTTAAGTGAATGTAATTTGATATCTATTGAAAAAAAACATCATAACTGAATGTTAGGAAGAAGAGAAGGAAACAAAAAAGGGAGTTGGAAGGAGGCTGGAATGAGGTGGATAAGGATAGAGAGAGGACATGTAAGGCAATGAAAGAGGAGGGAAGAAGGACATAGGGAAGGATGGGTGGGGCAGGAAAGGGATATTGATACAGAAGAGGAAAGGGTGAGGTAAAGGGAAGGAAAGGAATAAGGAAAGGACAAAGAACGGGAGGCAAAGAAGGAGGGAGATGTGTGAAATGAACGGAGGGACACCGAGGAGGCAGAGATGAAAGAGTGAGAAAGAGGAGGGATCAAGAAACAAAAAGAAAAAAGTCATATAGAAGGAGGCACAGGAAGGAAAGGAAAGACTGTGAAGGATAAAAGAAGAATGAAAGCGGTAGGAGAGGTCTGGAAGGACGTATTACCTGAGCTGAATCCTAGACCCAGGACCAGCAAACAGGCCAGCAGAGCCAGCACAGCGACCAGCAGCAGGACCGACAGCAGAACCTCCAGCTGGGTCCTCCGGCCCATAATGTCCACGCCTCCCTTCCGGAAACCCACCTGAGAGACACCAGAGGCTGAGGACCAGACCGCCCAACCAGAACCGTCCGTTGAACAGTCTTCCCTCCACGGCCAACGCCCACTATTATCATCTAAGTCCTCGGACCTTCTCATGAATTACAGGGAACTCTTTCCTCCTTGGAAGTAGAAGACTTTTCCATCAGGAGCCCCAGACTGATTTGAAATCAATATAATGTGTGCAGCTAAATTCTACATTTTAAAATTCTAACAGCCGAGTCCAAGTTGCTCCGTTGCCTTTCTTGAGTTTTTACCCCCACTGCGCCTCTCTTTGTGGGGGGGTCCCACACGATGTGGCCTCCTGCTGAGCTCCAGTCTGAGCCCTCACGCCCAGAGGCTCTGTGCCTGTCCTGAGTCACAACTTTACCTGGGACCAGTTTCGAGGGGCATTTAGGGAGATTTCCTATTGGTTATAAATGTCTCACTGACAAAGTGTCTCCTTCCTTTCGTTCCTTCTGTGTGATGGGTTCACTGACCTCTACTTGGTCGGGAGACGAGGCCGCATCGCCTGGAGCGTCCAACCCGTCGTCCTCCTCCAACGTAGCTCGCTTATAGCTGGACATCTGCAGAGAGAGAGACAGACAGAAGATGCAGATAAATTAGACAGCTGTCTGAATGAATCTAATCATAGAACAGAAACTGCTGTCATATGATCATCAGTCTCGATAAATAAAATGGGTTTAACGTCAGGCTGTCCGGGTACTCATGAGGCAAAGTCCAGAACCTCAATAACCTTCAGGAGGACACGATTTAGATGCTGTGGACCAGAAACTAAGAACTACCTAATCAAATAGTTTTATTGTCTTAACTTTTCACAATGTCTGGTATGAACTTTGACACGTACTTGATCACTAGCTTTCTGCTATAGTTAGTTTCTGGTAGCATCGTCACCGTGGCATTGCTGATGTTAGCTTTTAGCTTCATGGCTCTCTGGCAGCAGATGTGATGTTTGTAACGGGACGTCACCATGACGACGATTAAACTCTGCCTCGGGCATCGGTGTACTGCACAGTATTGCACAGCTTGGAAGTTCGATTCCCAGACGTACTGGGTCATAAATCAACTGCTCCTCTCCTTTAGTTGGCTTTTAAACACCACAGGAAGCAGTGACGCGCCCCCTCAGAGTAAAACCACTAATCTTGATTTGAAAAACTTTCACTTTAACCAGTTTCAGATCTGCGTTTTGGTGGTGGCCATCTTGTTTTTTACTAAGCAGTGAACAGGAAGTGACTAAGGACTGTGGAGTACGTAGAGACCCCATAAACATCTTGGGCAGTACAACATGACCCTTTCCTAAAATGTTTGTGCATTCCCTCCCTTCTGTAGACGGTGGTTCTACCTGATGGTGGTTCTATCTGATGGTGCTTCATTCTCATGTTGGTTCTACCTGATGGTGGTTCTATCTGATGGTGCTTCTATCTGATCGTGCTTCATTCTCATGTTAGTTCTACCTGATGGAGGTTCTATCTGATGGAGGTTCTACCTGATGGAGGTTCTACCTGATGGAGGTTGTACCTGATGGAGGTTGTACCTGATGGTGGTTCTGTCTGATGGTGGTTCTATCTGATGGTGGTTCTATCAGATAGTGGTTCTATCTGATGGTGGTTCTGTCTGATGGAGGTTCTGTCTGATGGAAGTTCTATCTGATGGTGGTTCTGTCTGATGGAGGTTCTGTCTAATGGAGGTTCTGTCTAATGGAGGTTCTACCTGATGATGGTTCTGTCTGATGGTGGTTCCACCTGATGGTGGTTCTATCAGATGGTGGTTCTATCTGATGGTGCTTCTGTCTGATGGAGGTTGTCTAATGGAGGTTCTACCTGATGGTGGTTCTCTCTGATGGTGCTTCATTCTCTTGTTGGTTCTACCTGATGGTGCTTCTATCTGATGGTGCTTCATTCTCATGTTGGTTCTACCTGATGGAGGTTCTATCTGATGGAGGTTCTACCTGATGGTGGTTCTACCTGATGGTGGTTCTATCTGATGGTGGTTCTGTCTGATGGAGGTTCTGTCTGATGGAAGTTCTATCTGATGGTGGTTCTGTCTGATGGAGGTTCTGTCTAATGGAGGTTCTACCTGATGGTGGTTCTATCAGATGGTGGTTCTATCTGATGGAGGTTCTACCTGATGGTGGTTCTACCTGATGGTGGTTCTATCAGATGGTGGTTCTACCTGATGGTGGTTCTCTCTGATGGAGGTTCTACCTGCTGGTGGTTCTATCTGATGGAGGTTCTACCTGATGGTGGTTCTGTCTGATGGTGGTTCCACCTGATGGAGGTTCTACCTGATGGTGGTTCTATCTGATGGTGGTTCTAGCTGATGGTGGTTCTATCTGATGGTGGTTCTACCTGATGGTGGTTCTCTCTGATGGAGGTTCTACCTGCTCGTGGTTCTATCTGATGGAGGTTCTACCTGATGGTGGTTCTGTCTGATGGTGGTTCCACCTGATGGTGGTTCTATCTGATGGTGGTTCTACCTGATGGTGGTTCTCTCTGATGGAGGTTCTACCTGATGGAGGTTCTGTCTAATGGAGGTTCTACCTGATGGTGGTTCTGTCTGATGGTGGTTCCACCTGATGGTGCTTCTATCTGATGGTTGTTCTATCTGATGGTGGTTCTATCAGATGGTGGTTCTATCTGATGGTGGTTCTATATGATGGTGGTTCTATCTGATGGAGGTTCTGTCTGATGGAGGTCCTGTCTAATGGAGGTCCTGTCTAATGGAGGTTCTACCTGATGGAGGTCCTGTCTAATGGAGGTTCTACCTGATGGAGGTTCTACCTGATGGAGGTTCTGTCAGATGGAGGTTCTATCCGATGGTGGTTCTGTCTGATGGAGGTTCTGTCTAATGGAGGTTCTACCTGATGGTGGTTCTATCTGATGGTGCTTCATTCTCATGTTGGTTCTACCCGATGATGGTTCTATCTGATGGTGCTTCATTCTCATGTTGGTTCTACCTGATGGAGGTTCTATCTGATGGAGGTTCTACCTGATGGAGGTTCCACCTGATGGTGGTTCTACCTGATGGGGGTTCTCTCTGATGGAGGTTCTACCTGATGGTGGTTCTATCTGATGGTGGTTCTGTCTGATGGAGGTTCTGTCTGATGGAGGTCCTGTCTAATGGAGGTTCTACCTGATGGTGGTTCTATCTGATGGTGGTTCTGTCTGATGGAGGTTCTGTCTAATGGAGGTTCTACCTGATGGTGGTTCTATCTGATGGTGCTTCATTCTCATGTTGGTTCTACCTGATGATGGTTCTATCTGATGGTGCTTCATTCTCATGTTGGTTCTACCTGATGGAGGTTCTATCTGATGGAGGTTCTACCTGATGGAGGTTCCACCTGATGGTGGTTCTATCTGATGGTGGTTCTACCTGATGGGGGTTCTCTCTGATGGAGGTTCTACCTGATGGTGGTTCTATCTGATGGTGGTTCTGTCTGATGGAGGTTCTGTCTGATGGAGGTCCTGTCTAATGGAGGTTCTACCTGATGGTGGTTCTATCTGATGGTGGTTCTGTCTGATGGAGGTTCTGTCTAATGGAGGTTCTGCCTGATGGTGGTTCTATCTGATGGTGCTTCATTCTCATGTTGGTTCTACCTGATGATGGTTCTATCTGATGGTGCTTCATTCTCATGTTGGTTCTACCTGATGGAGGTTCTATCTGATGGAGGTTCTACCTGATGGAGGTTCCACCTGATGGTGGTTCTATCTGATGGTGGTTCTACCTGATGGGGGTTCTCTCTGATGGAGGTTCTACCTGATGGTGGTTCTATCTGATGGTGGTTCTGTCTGATGGAGGTTCTGTCTGATGGAGGTCCTGTCTAATGGAGGTTCTGTCTGATGGTGGTTCTGTCTGATGGTGGTTCCACCTGATGGTGCTTCTATCTGATGGTGGTTCTATCAGATGGTGTTCTATCTGATGGTGGTTCTGTCTGATGGAGGTTCTGTCTGATGGAAGTTCTATCTGATGGTGGTTCTGTCTGATGGAGGTTCTGTCTAATGGAGGTTCTACCTGATGGTGGTTCTGTCTGATGGTGGTTCTATCTGATGGTGGTGGCCCCTGCAGTGGTC
Source organism: Apeltes quadracus (assembly GCA_021346845.1). Classification (NCBI taxonomy): domain Eukaryota; kingdom Metazoa; phylum Chordata; class Actinopteri; order Perciformes; family Gasterosteidae; genus Apeltes; species Apeltes quadracus. Next base: position 365,171 of record CM037917.1, read on the forward strand.
CTGTCGTACATCTGGCCGGCTACTTGGAATTCTTTGATTCATTTCTGTTATAGAAATTGAATGTATTCTACATCTGTAAAAGTCATTCTGTACACATGACATCCATTGCAGTCTGTCCATCCCGGGGGAGGGATCCCTCCTCTGACGTTCTCCCTAAGGTTTCTTCCCTTTTTCCCTAGAAGGGTTTTTTCATTTTTTGGGGAGTTGTTCCTGTGCCGATGTGAGGGTCTTGGGACGGAGGATGTTGCATGTGTACAGACTGTAAAGCCCTCTGAGGCTTATTTGTAATTTGCGATGTTGGTCTATACAAAATAAAATGAATTCAATTGAATTGAATTTGTTCTATCAAACAGCGTCTCTCTCCCTCATGTTGTTTTTCTGGTTCTGCTCTCTGCAGGTTTGTGTGACAGAAGGAGGAACCGCAGGAGGAACAGAGCTCTGCATGAGGAGGTATTTAACTGTGAACAAACACATCTGTACTTCCTCTGTTTACACTCTTACCCCCCCACAGGGCGGCCGTCGTCCCTCTGAACCTGAATCAGCCACACAAACACAGGCCTGCATTCGGTTACCACGGACACCACCGCGGTGCAGGAGCAGCATATTAGCATGTTAGCGCTGCACCTCTGATTTGATCCAGATCGACGTCTTTCTTCTGCCATGCTGGAGACCCGAACTGAACCGTGTCTGTCTGTCTCCCTGTCTGTCCCTCTCTCTTTGTCTCTCGCCCCTGCCCGGCTCTGTTCTCTTTAATTGATGACGCACACAGAAGGGGAGAGAAAGGGGGAGTGGGTAAGTGAGGTTGCTAGGAGACGTAGCGAGTGTGTTATATATCTCTGTGGAGGGTGATGTCACTGTGTGTACGTGTATGTATGTGTGTGTCTGTGTGCGTGTGTGTGTAATTAGATAAAGTGTGTGAATCATCTCCATTCTGCTCTAATGAAGTTCACTGCAGCTTATGTAACATCTGTCTGTCTCTCTGCCTGTTTGTATGTGTGTCTGTCTCTCGGTCTCTCTATCTGTCTCTCAGCCAATCTCTGCCTGTCTGTCTGTATGTTCTGTCTGTCTCTCTCCCTGCCTGTGTAATTTGTCCCTTCACAGCCTCCATACTCTGACCTCAGACACGTTGTAGTAAATCATTTATTTTGTTCCTCCAGAACAACAAGGAAAGATCCACGGCCTCTGCCTGAATCCACCGCATTAGCTTAGCTTAGCACAAAGAATGGACGCAGGGGGACACTGTTAGCATATCGACGCCAGAGCAAAGAAACTAATGATACTTTGTAGACATTAATGATGTGCTGCACTGAAAGCAGTCTGAGAACTGGAGCCAACATCTGGAGATGATGAAGATGATTACGATGAAGCTGGTCAGACAGCAGTGGTGGTCGGGGGGTTTGGTTTGTTTTGCTCAGATGGAAACTGGGCGTCTTAAGACAGGAAGTCACAAAGCTGCAGACAGGAAATGGTAAACTCAACACACACACACATGCACAGCTGTAGCTTTGGGAAGGTTCCCACAACCAGAATCATCTGGACTTGGTGATGAAGCACTGAATGGTGAAACATTCACATTCAGAAGCTCTGAATCTGAAGTGAAACTAAAGAACAAACATGATGATTATCTTCTTCCGGTCCCTGTGTGGCCCTCGAACCTCAGGTTGAGAGCCAGTGACCTCAGAAGATGTAGTTTGATGTACTAGTACTAAAATTCAGTAGTTTGCTCTTTATTACTTAGTACTTGATACTTTTTAATACTTTTATTTTGAAGCTTTATTCCATTACACTTTACTCATTTTCATAATACGGGTAGATGGTTTGGTTGAGAGTGCGTCCTGGTGGCTTCGTTATTAGGCAGCACCCGAGTGTTCCATATCACTGCGCACCCAAAGTATCTCTAGACTTCTGAAATGAGATACACAACGTTTGGTGACTAATACTATTTCGCTGCGCGTCGGGCCTAACAACACCCCCGAACTGTTTTATTATTGGAAGATAAAGTACAGCCTCTCGTACCTTATTGCTTAAATATGTGTACGTACACAGAGATAACGTCGATCTGAGATTCTTTCTTCTAGGTTCTCCCTATACGGTCTTTCTTACCCGTCTGTCTATTTCTTTGAAGGGAGGTCAAAGCTTCTAGAGCTAAAGCTGATTGACGGCGTCTCCGCGTCCTCCTCAGTCCTTTTATGGTCACTTCCTGTTTCCTCGAAACAAACTCAAGTTTCAGGTGAATATAATTACTCTGGATCAGAATTTTAGTTTAAGTCGCATGAATTGTGTCAAAGACATCCTTCCATGGTTAAAAATGTCCTTCTCACATTGGATCTCCAAACACGTTTGTGTTTTGCTATTCGAGATATTGTGTCTTTGTTTAAAGACATAAAGTCTTTATTTAGAGATATTGAGTGTGTATTAAGGCCCCTAGCCTAAACGTAATGCAGAAGCACGGCGTACACGTACGGACACACACACGCGCACACACGGTGACATGTCGGTATTATTACCCTCCGTCATGCACTGCTCAACTTATTGAAGAAAAATGGCTTATAACCGGCATCCATTCAATCACACTTACAGTATCAATGCAATATTAAGCCCGAAACAGAGTCAATCACAGCGTCAATCACAGCGTCAATCACAGCGTCAATCACAGAGTCAATCACAGCATCAATAACAGCGTCAATCACAGCGTCAATCACAGCATCAATCACAGCGTCAATCACAGCGTCAATCACAGCATCAATCACAGCGTCAATCACAGCGCCAATCACAGCGTCAATCACAGCGTCAATCACAGCGTCACTCATAGCGTCAATCACAGCGTCAATCACAGCATCAATCACAGCGTCAATCACAGCATCAATCACAGTATCAATCACAGTGTCAATCACAGCGTCAATCACAGCATCACAGCGTCAATCACAGCATCAATTACAGCATCAATCACAGCGTCAATCACAGCGTCAATCACAGCATCAATCACAGCGTCACTCATAGCGTCAATCACAGCGTCAATCACAGCATCAATCACAGCGTCAATCACAGCATCAATCACAGTATCAATCACAGTGTCAATCACAGCGTCAATCACAGCATCACAGCGTCAATCACAGCATCAATTACAGCATCAATCACAGCGTCAATCACAGCGTCAATCACAGCATCAATCACAGCGTCAATCACAGCGTCAATCACAGAGTCAATCACAGCATCAATAACAGCGTCAATCACAGCGTCAATCACAGCATCAATCACAGCGTCAATCACAGCGTCAATCACAGCATCAATCACAGCGTCAATCACAGCATCAATCACAGCGTCAATCACAGCGTCAATCACAGCGTCAATCACAGCGTCAATCACAGCGTCAATCACAGCATCAATCACAGCATCAATCACAGCGTCAATCACAGCATCAATCACAGCATCAATCACAGCGTCAATCACAGCGTCAATCACAGCATCACAGCGTCAATCACAGCGTCAATCACAGCATCAATCACAGCATCAATCACAGCATCAATCACAGCATCAATCACAGCGTCAATCACAGCGTCAATCACAGCATCAATCACAGCGTCAATCACAGCGTCAATCACAGCGTCAATCACAGCGTCAATCACAGCGTCAATCACAGCGTCACTCATAGCGTCAATCACAGCGTCAATCACAGCATCAATCACAGCGTCAATCACAGCATCAATCACAGCATCAATCACAGCGTCAATCACAGCGTCAATCACAGCGTCAATCACAGCATCACAGCGTCAATCACAGCGTCACTCATAGCGTCAATCACAGCATCAATCACAGCATCAATAACAGCATCAATCACAGCGTCAATCACAGGATCAATCACAGCATCAATCACAGCATCAATAACAGCATCAATCACAGCATCAATCACAGCATCAATAACAGCATCAATCACAGCATCAATAACAGCATCAATCACAGCATCAATCACAGCATCAATCACAGCATCAATAACAGCGTTGTAAAACGCGCCTCAGATCTGTGATGGCGGTAAACACCGCCGTCATTTTGACGCTGCGATTACGTTTACAACATAGTTGCTATAGTGACGTCAGCCGCGCCAATGTCCAGTAATATCTCAATTGTAATTGGTCCATATTTGATACGTAACGTAGATGATTAGTTATTTAAAGTTATTTACATCCAAAACCACAGCAGAGTTGTGCTTTTCACCGTACATCTTGAAGAATACAGGATCGAAGTGCGCACGCACAACACAGGTTTTTTGGTAAAAGCGCAGCTTATTATACCATTTCTTTTTATTTGATTATGCGCAACGGCTAGACAATCGTAATAACAGACATATTGCATTTTTAGTAGGGGTCTAACGATTCAGCTGTTACATCGATGTATCGATTTTTATTCCTCCAATCCAACTACATCGATCTGTGCTCGGCGAGTTGGCCATATGGACGACATATATCGATCTAACATCGATTTAAAATGTAATAAATCGATCTTATCGATACAAGGAAATAACCCATTGGATTTAAGCACGTCAGACTTTTTTCTTAGCACTTTTAATGATAAAGGCTGTCGCGGACTGAGCCGTGATGTGCTCACGCAGTACGCAGGTCCCGCCGTCCCGAGCCCCGATTCAACTTCCGGGTTTCACGGCAAATCCGAGGGGATGTTCCACAGGGGTTGAAATAGAGGGGTGGTTTGTCGGGGGTGGGTAGGGGGAAACCATTATTGCAGGGGTGTTTTTTGTGTATATCACTAATACAGGTTTTTTCTGCTACACTGCTACAGCAGTGTTTGCACTTTATTCAAATAAAATGTGAATTTGCCATTCATTGTTGTTTACTTGTTTATTTATATTCATAATTAATTGATACCTGATTCCATTACAAGAAACAACAGGAATCTAGGAAATTTATTTCAGTCACACTGGTTGAATTTTTGGCTAAAAAGTTACTGAATCGATTCGGATCGTTTCGTTCTAACTGAACCAATATCGTCCTTGAATCGTATCGACAACCACGAATCGTGATCGAATCGAATTGTTGTTAAAAACGAATCGTTACACCCCTAATTATTAGAATAAAGAGTAACAATACATATACAAGTTTATTAAATAAAATGTATTTAAGATTTAATAAACCTTTTCTATGTTTTCATTTTTTTACTGCCTACTCTGACTGTACGTTGTATGAGTAACATATTTTGTCAATAAATGTTTCTGATTTCTAATTTATTTAGAGACACTACGTATTAATTAAGAGATATTAAGCCTTTATTTGGAGAATGAGCCTTTATATTGGAGAATAGGTTACATCTTATTTTAAAGATTAATTCTTAATTTTGTCAGAATAAGCTTTTATTTTGGAGAATAAGCCGTGGCCTCTGAGCCGGTCTCCTAAGGCTGCTGAAGGAATGTGGATCCGCTGGTCGGTTCCCTGAACTCACCCAACCAGAAAGTTTTCATTTCCACGTCTACAACTTCCTCTTCAGGTGGATCACAGAGAGAATGATTGATTGTTGTGAATATAGTTTCTACCAATTTGACCAATAAAAACATCTTCCTGTGAATGTCACTTGAGAAACCTTTACTGAAAGGTCTAGCACCAGTTCTAGACCAGATATGGACAAGTTGAGGTCTAGTTATAGACCAGTTATGGACCAGATGAAGTCTAGTTATAGACAGTTATGGACCAGATGAAGTCTAGTTATAGACAGTTATGGACCAGATGAAGTCTAGTTATAGACAGTTATGGACCAGATGAAGTCTAGTTATAGACAGTTATGGACCAGATGAAGTCTAGTTATAGACAGTTATGGATCAGTTATAATCTAGTTACACAACAATTCACTGTGAAATCAAAAGAATAAAATGTTGATTGAATTGTAGTCGTTGTTTTAAAACAATTAAACAAATATGAAATGTTTATTCCACCGGATTCTGCTTTACAATTTGGTCATTTTACTTTTATAATTTTCGTTGAGATTTTCCTGATGTGGTTGTTTTTTTTAAATAACACTGTGTTTTTGATCTGGGAAATAAATCGTTTAAATGATTTATTGATTATTTTCTGGGAGAGAAACCTCCAGGAGCTTCATGTTGTGACTGTTATTGATCCGCTAGGTAACCAATCGCCCTAATTGATCAGTGACGTCAGCAGGACGCGCAGGCGCGCTCACACAGCTGTCCACAGTAACAGCTTCATGCGGATCGATGGGAGTGCAATATCACGGGGAATCGATCACGGTGATCGACAGCTGATCAGCATCACACGGCGGCGCGCAGGCTGCGTTTCACGCGACCGGGCGCGCGTCCGTCTCCCTGCGCGCTTGTACTCACGGTGCTCCGGAGGTCCTGCAGCGCTACGCTCATCCTGGAGCTCCGTCCCCGAACAGAGCGCTACCGACTGCCGCTGCGCCGGCGCATCCTCCCGGTGTCGGTCCTTCCGCGGTGAGACGCAGGATAGTCGGGAGGTCCCTCTGTCTCTGTCTCTGTCTCCCTCCTCTCCTTAGACCCCGCCCTACATCCAACCAGCTTCTTCCTCTCAAAAACAAACACACCCCGACCCAGCGAGGCTGACGTCATCCTCACGGTCCTACGTCATCTCCCGTCTGTCTCTCCTTGTACCCGTCTGTCTGTCTGCCTGTCTGTCGTAGTAGTTCATTTAGACACTGTAGCCCTCAACAATAGATTCATAAGCAAGTGACTTACATTTGCTTTGTCCCACAGCATTAGATTCTATTTTATTCTTTTTGCATGTTGTCTTGTTGTCCATTGTCGTCTGTTGTTTTGCACCAACCAAAGTCAAACTCCTTGTATGTGTGACATATTATGACAGTAAATGTTTCCTGATTCTGATCTGATTGATTAATCCCTCAAACAACTTTGTTGTTTTCTTTGCATCATTTTAAATCCAAAAATTTCATTTTATGACATGAGATATGATAAACCATCCTTATGCATGATATCTTATACTTTTTTATTCATTATATACATATATTCGAGTCATAGTAGTAGATGATATGTGAGGCCTCAGAAGTGTCACAGTTCAGATCCACATCCTCCTCACGCCACCTAACCGGTTTATTCAGTACACCTGCTTGGCACATGAAATGGTAAAATATGTTGTAGCATAGTCTCATATTAACAGGGATTATTCTCTGTATTGAACTAACATGTGAAAGCAGGGTGATTCAAAGTTTATCTTCTGCAGCTGTGGAAGGAAGGACAAGTCACCTCCCTACGCAAAGGCTCCAACAAAGGAGCTGTGTTACCCCATTTTTAACTATGTTTCTTATCTCAACTTGGGTTGCCATATTTCATTTGTGCCACAGAGAATGTCCTTCACATGTGTGTGTGTGTAAAAGCTCAGTATTCTGACCGCTCGAAGATGCCATTCTCACAGAGCACCTGATACGTGTCTGTGTATTTGACCTCCTGCTTGCAAGCAAATAAATGGAATTTTACAACTTTGATCATCATCAAGACCCTGTTTTTCTTATTCGACAAACATCCAAACAAGTCATTCTCTTCTACCGAGCTCTTATTAAAATATTCCACAACACACATTCACCTCGTCAGGCCAATCACACGCACCTGTCTGCCCTACTCACGCCCCTCAGTATTTAACCTCACTCACTCACTGCGGCATTTTCTTCTGCTGCCATGCCCGGCTCTCCAGCGGTTCTTACCTGTTACTGCCCCTTCCTGCCCCTGCCTGCCCCTGCATGCCCCTTCCTGCCCCTGCATGCCCCTGCATGCCCCTTCCTGCCCCTGCCTGCCCCTTCCTGCCCCTGCATGCCCCTGCATGCCCCTTCCTGCCCCTGCCTGCCCCTTCCTGCCCCTGCATGCCCCTGCATGCCCCTTCCTGCCCCTTCCTGCCCCTTCCTACCCCTTCCTGCCCCTTCCTGCCCCTGCCTGCCCCTTCCTGCCCCTTCCTGCCCCTGCCTGCCCCTTCCTGCCCCTGCATGCCCCTGCATGCCCCTTCCTGCCCCTTCCTGCCCCTTCCTACCCCTTCCTGCCCCTTCCTGCCCCTGCCTGCCCCTTCCTGCCCCTTCCTGCCCCTGCCTGCCCCTTCCTGCCCCTGCATGCCCCTGCATGCCCCTTCCTGCCCCTTCCTGCCCCTTCCTGCCCCTGCCTGCCCCTTCCTGCCCCTGCATGCCCTCCTGCCCTGCCTGCCCCGCTATCTCTTCTGCCTGCTGTTCGGAACTTCAAATAAAAGGTCCCAGAAGTGTGTCGTGCGTTTGGGTCCACGGATCGTTACCAGACGTTAATGCATCTCTGGATTCACAGTGTTGCTATTGACCATTGATATAATCAATATGTTGTCTCCGTGAGCGATCACTAGGGATTTTGTTACCTCCACAGATTTTCATTTCAATATGATAATCCTAATCTACCTTTTTAAACAGACTGATTACATAAACAGGTCAAAGGTCCTACAATAAGACAAACTACTTATTTAATGATTACCATGTGAATAAAATGCATATCGGGTGATCCTTTGTCTTTCTTCACCATTTAAATGATATGATTTTAACAATTTCATTTTATTTTGTGGAGCCCGAAATCGCAAATTACAAATTAGCCTCAGAGGGCTTTACCGGCTGAACACATGCGACGGCCTCCGTCCTGAAAGCCTCACATGGGAACAGGAACAAAAGGAAGAGGAGGACGGACTGATGGACGTCATGTGGACAGAACAGGGACTTTCTATTATCCTTAAGAAGATTATCAAACATCTGTTTTGTTATCAGGCGCAAAATAATAATTGAAAGCATCAGCAAAGTTTTTGAAATCGCCTTGGAAAGTCAGATAGCCTTTATTTGAATGGTATTCCTGTTTTTGTGGAAACATGGAAATCAGTTTGTCCTTAACCACTTACATATATTTACCTTCGTTTTGTGAAGTATATTTATCTTTGTGCTTTTAGTTTATTTATCGTATGAATCAACATTTTAACCATTTGACTCAAACCTGAAAAGTTTCTGCTCAGAGAATGAAAACACAGTTCTGCTGGTTTTTATGGCTTTAATGGTTCTCTAGTTGTCAGGGTTCTGATGTTTCTACTAGTGTGACTGGTTCTACTGGTTCTACTGGTTGTATTGTGTTAGTAATAGGGCCGCTGGTTCTACTGGTTTCAGTTTCCAGTTTCATAGTAAGAGTTCAGACTGAACGAAAAGTGTCTGTCACTCTGGTACTACCTCTATGTACTGGTACTCAGGTTATATTTAATATTTTTTTGTTATATACAAAAAGTCAATGTTTATATATTTGTGTTTTTTAAATGTGGATTATATACCCGGTAATATTTGTAAATTAGGATATCAGCGCAAACCAGATGCTTGTCTTGTCTCAGCTGTTTCAGCTTGGGCCTGTTCCCAAAGAGGCGGGTCTAAGAATCACTTATCCAATCACTGATGGAGTTAATGAATGAAATACATTGAGATTTGGGCGTCTCGTCAGGGCGAGTCTCCAACGCGCCGCCTAACGACAGAACTCACGACCAGACAACGGACCTCACGACCAGACAACAGAACTCACAACCAGACAACAGAACTCACAACCAGACGACAGACCTCACGACCAGACAACAGAACTCACAACCAGACAACAGAACTCACAACCAGACGACGGACCTCACGACCAGACGACGGACCTCACGACCAGACGACGGACCTCACGACCAGACAACAGAACTCATGACCAGACGATGGACCTCACGACCAGACGACGGACCTCACGACCAGACAACGGACCTCACGACCAGACAACAGAACTCACAACCAGACAACAGAACTCACAACCAGACGACGGACCTCACGACCAGATGACTGACCTCACGACCAAACGACAGAACTCATGACCAGACGACGGACCTCACGACCAGACAACGGAACTCACGACCAGACGATGGACCTCACGACCAGACAACAGAACTCCCAACCAGACGACGGACCTCACGACCAGATGACTGACCTCACGACCAAACGACAGAACTCATGACCAGACGACGGACCTCACGACCAGATGACTGACCTCATGACCAAACGACAGAACTCATGACCAGACGATGGACCTCATGACCAGACAACGGAACTCACGACCAGACGATGGACCTCACGACCAGACAACAGAACTCACGACCAGACGACGGAACTCACGACCAGACGACGGACCTCACGACCAGACGACGGAACTCACGACCAGACGACAGAACTCACGACCAGACGACGGACCTCACGACCAGACAACGGACCTCACGACCAGACAACGGACCGACGCCAAAGAGAAGACGCAGACGAGATGCTACCACTGGAGGTTTAGCTAGCTAGTTAGCTACATGCTAACGCCGTATATTTGCGCACCGTGTGCATGACGTCACTGTGTTAAAGTTACTACATCACATGTCATTTATCTGACGCTTTTATCCAAAGCGACTTACAAGAAGTGCATTTCAACCACAAGGAAACAAACTCAAAGAACAAGAAAATGCAATTTCATCCAATAAGCCGACGTGCAGCTGGCTGTAGATCAGATCATTGTGAGTCAGTGTGAGTGCTGCAGTGTGCTGGTGTCTCTAGTGGAGGGAGAGTCTGAAGAGGTGTGTCTCTAGTCTGAAGATGTAGAGGCTCTCTGCGCTCTGATGTCATCACAAAGCTCCTTCTGCTCTCAGTGAGGAGCAACAAGCAGATGTTGGGATGGAGGCTTTGACCAGGTCCTGGATGGAGACTGGACCCCATCCATCCACACTGGCAGCCAGTGAGGAGAGCGGAGGAGTGGAGGAGACTTTAGGAAGGTTAAAGAGCAGGCGAGCTGATATCGCACACAGGACTGCGGTGAGGACACACAACCAGGACGTGGGGTTTTTAAGTTGTGTCTAACTAACATTAGGTAGTTATCATATTCTGCATATTGTTTTATATATATAACTATGTACAGTGGTACGGAATGTATTCAAACCCCTTTAACCTTTTCACCTTTGTTTCATTGCGGTCCTTTGCTAAAAGCAAAAAAGTTCATTTTATTTCTCATTAACTCGGCAACCCATCTTGACGGAAAAAAACAGAAACGTAGAAATGCAAATTTAATAAAAAAGAAAAACTGAGTATTCAGCCCCTTTGCTCAGTGTTGAGCTGCCGACAGGAGTCTTAAAGAAGAAGCCAAAGATCAGTGTGGCTGAGGAAGTTCCACACTGTCGACTATCAGTGCAGACAGAAGCCTCTCCTCAGCTCAGTGCACGACGTATGGAAGCCTGCATGAGAAATAAGATAAGATAAGATCCTTTGGTCTTAATTCTAAGCACTATGTGAGGAGAAAACCTGCCCAATACAACGAACAGTGAAAGACGGCGGCAGCATCGCGTTGTGAGAAAAGCTCAGGACCTCAGACAGGTCATTATTTGCTGGTGGGGGTTTAAAAAAAAACTTTTTCTAACTCTTATTCCTATATTTTTAAACTAACCCAAAGTATTATATTTTATTCCTTGCACTATGTTGTCTTGTTGTCTGTTGCTCCGTGCACTGACATACTATGGCAATAAATGTTTCCTGATTCCTGACTATGTTAAACTCTTCAAATAAATGTTAAACGTCTAACTTCAAAGTAATATTGCCTGTTTGAATCGTACTCAGGTGTTAACTGAGTCACATCGCCCCCTGCTGGTCTCACTCACACATTACACAGGACTCCAGTGGAACCAGTTCATATCAACAAGGCCTTTCATATTCATCTGAAGATAACAACAGGAGGAAGTAGATGCACAAATCCCTTTATGTTAAGTCTGTACAGATGCAAATCCTGTGTCCTAACAGCGTCATGTCGGCACAGGAAAAGTCAAAAAATGAAAACCCTTCCATGGGGAAAAGAAAAGAAAGAAAATTGAGTGAGAACGTTGGAGGACGATTCCTCTGCATGTGCTGTGCTGCTAAAATGAGAGGACGACGCGATGCAACGCAACACAAAGCGTCAGCGCTCTGCACTGCTGCCTTGCTGTAAAGCATCGAGTCATCAATGACAGTGAATACACGTGTTCATCCCATTAAAACATGGAGGGGATGGGATGCACTCGATGGTCCTCGATGGTCCATGGTACATACTGGATCCTGATTGGTGCTGATTGGAGGGTCACAGACCACATGTTCAACATTATGAAACGTAGTCTCAGGTGTTTGGGATTATTCCAACAGAAGAATACGAGGCGCAGGAACTTCCAGGGACGTTAACGCCACTTCGAGGTTTAAATGGCGTTAACGTGCGTTTAGCAGCCGTGCGTGTCACAGAAGGAACAGCAGTCTAAGCCTGTTATTAATGTTCTAAATACTCTGTGTTCTACTGGACCCAGTGGCTGCTTTGTGTTTTTTTAATGTGATGTTATATATTACAATACAACAGGTGTGTATTCTATTACTTACGATGCATTTAAAAGTGAACTCTTGCCCGCCCCCGTCCTGAATAAACCAAATCCTCGATGTTGCACTGCATGATGGGATACGCTGGGTGCGCACAGGAGAGATCCAATGTGTTCTTTGAATCGTGTCCTGCAGGAAGCTGAGCCTCTGGAGGAAATGACCAAATGAGAGACGGCTTTTATCATCTAAATGGAGACTGACCCTGGGTCACACAGTGTCTACCCATGATGCACTGGGGCTTGACCTACACCTGGAGGCTGTTGATAACGTTACCAGGGTGACGTGTGTGTGTGTGTGTGTCAGAATGGAATGATGCTGATGTTGTTTTTCACGTTAAAAAGACGATTCATTGGAAACAAAACACAACTAATAATCTGCAGGATGCATCCAGGAAAGCTTTCAGCTGTAATTAAAACTCATTAAAGTTTATTGAAGCCATTTAGAAACGCTGGCCTCTGATTGGCTGGCGGACTAATTGGTGTTTCAGACTCTCGCTTCCTGTTTAATTAGAAGAAACACTGGCTTTGTTCAGCGAGGTGAGTGACATCATCACCACTTCCTGTTGGATACACCTGCAGACTCACCTAAACACATCTCTACCAGTTGAGGTGCCATCATGTAGCTTCACCAGAACCTGCTCCAAACCCCCTTGCTCCTTCTCTTCCTCCTCCTCCTCCTACGCTTCCAGAACGCCTTCAGCTCAGACTTCAACAGGTCCAGCAGAGACCGGTCCGCCTAGAGGCCCAGATCCCCCAGCAGAGACCGGTCCGCCTTGGAGGCCCAGATCCCCCAGCAGAGACCGGTCCGCCTGGAGGCCCAGATCCCCAGCAGAGACCGGTCCGCCTGGAGGCCCAGATCCCCAGCAGAGACCGGTCCGCCTGGAGGCCCAGATCCCCCAGCAGAGACCGGTCCGCCTGGAGGCCCAGATCCCCAGCAGAGACCGGTCCGCCTGGAGGCCCAGATCCGCCAGCAGAGACCGGTCCGCCTGGAGGCCCAGATCCCCCAGCAGAGACCTCACATCTCACATTATCTCACATTAACGTTTTCTTCTTCATTGGCGCCTATGGCGAGAAAAAGGCTTAACGCGGTTTAATGTACCTAAACAACTTCATTGGGGACTATTGAAAGGAAAAAGCTTAACGCGGTGGCTCAATGAAGCAGAAGCGCTTAATGTCATATAACGTCCATAATAATTGGACTTTGGTTTTGATTTTCTGATAGTTTTATGTGGTTATTAGGAGCAATATATGAGAGAAATTTGGTGATCATTGATCGTTGTTTAGGTACATTAAACCGCGTTAAGCCTTTTTCTCGCCATAGGCGCCAATGAAGAAGAAAACGTTAATGTGAGATATCTTCTATAATCGTTGGATTTGGGTTTATTTCTTTTGACAGGCTTAAGTCTTCATGACAAGATACGGCCATGCGAAATTTGGTGATGATCCCTCGTTGTTTTCCTACCTTAAGCAACGTTAAGCTTTTTCACGTTAAGCGTTTTAGAATGTCCCTGTAACAGCTGCTGCAGTCAGATTAGCACTTCCTTTCATTCATTACGCTTTGTTAAGACAAGCTCTCAGGAATTAAACCTTAATGAGGGCAGATGATTGACAGCTGCAACACACACACACATACACACACACACCTACACACGCACACGAGGAGCTGGATTAAAAAATATATGATATATATTTTAAAATAATGACTCATTGGCTGTCTGACATTATTTGTGTAGCTGAAATGACGAGTGAAACAGCAAAGGGGTTATGGAGAGGTTTGAATGTAGGCTACTAAAGATGAACAGTTACAGAGATCCACGTGACCGTGAGTCAGTGACGTGCGAGCGAGCAGGCGGCGGCTCGTTGACTGGAACGTTGTAGAAAAGAATGTGTCGCAGAAAAGGATTCACGATTTTTTCATCCGCCGTAGTAATGCGGCAAAAATGAGCAAGATTTCATGCTGTTGTACTTGATGTTTCAAAGTGGCTACATGCCGTGTCGGATAAGGACCATGTGCTGTGTTATGTGCTAAACCCGGGGACGCATCGCTCCTGCCGAGTCATGTTAAACTTTACATTAAAACTATGAAAACGGCTCTTTAAAACAGCCCAAGTCAAAAAGCTCTCAGTGTTCTCGGGTGTCTCCGTGGTAACACAAAAAAAGCGAAGTCCACTGATGTCCTCATGTCTTCACTTTACATGTAATGCAATAGAAAGGCAGCATGATTTCACTAGCCTTGTGATTTATATTTCAATTTTTGTGTTATTCCAATTTTTTGGACGTTAAGATGACAAATTTAGCAGTTGCGCATAATCAAATACAAAAGAAATGGTAGAATAAGCAGTGCTTTTACTGTCCGTTCATCGCGGACAAGCGGAAAACCCATGTCGCGCATGCGCACTTCGGTCTTGTACGGCAGAAAGCGCAGCTCGGTTGTGCCTTTGCAGTGAATAGAAGTGCGCTTCTGGGGGTTGTAGAAGTCGGAGCGCTGTCGCGGAACATTGGAATTTGTGGCTGTAAAAACGTCTCGCTATCCCCCGCACACCGCACTGAAGCGACGTATTTAGCAGTCAAAATCTGAAACATGTCCAGGGGGGACAAAACGTCGGACATCCATTATTTTTGTTATTCAGCACCCCTGGTCAAAAATAGGTTCCCGCGCGCCTGAACATGATTCATCTCCATCACGGGGCGATAGAGGCTCTTAGCATTACTCCGGAGCTGCTAGCCTGCTGGTGCTAGGCTTAGCTAGCATGGTACCACTATGTGGCTACGTTAGCTCCATCCTTCTGCACTGGACCAGAGGCTGCAGGCCTGGGGGGGCGGGGAGGGAGGGCGTGATGCTTTTTCAGCCAATTAAATGGCAGCATCTTATCTCACAGGCTCAAGGACAGCTTTGGAAAACAATGTTTTGACTCTTCTGGGCGACAAACACAGTAAAGATAATAAAACAGGAGTTTGCAAATATATTGTGCATTTCAAATGAAAAAATCTGCTCCAAAGGCAGTAACCCCTCCCCCTGAAGGTAATGGCCCCTCCCCATGAAGGAGGTAACTCCTCCCCCTGGAGGTAGTAGCTCCTCCCACATCAGGTAGTAACTGGTGTTATTGAATCCTTCGCTCTTCTGTCATCCCTGTTTGCACATTTGATATTTGAACACGTTCCAGTCGTCATGTGTCTCAAACTGATTTTATTCAAACAGACAGTGAAAAAGAGTTTCAACGTTACATTCAGAAAGAATCAGCTCAGAAAAGAGTCGGATCCACTCGGCTTGTGTACAGGAGGAGGAGGAGGAGGAGGAGGAGGCTCTCAGCAGGAGGTGAAGGTCTTCCAGAAGAAGTTCTTGCAGCCGGCCTTCCTCTCCCTCGGGCCGAGCAGCGGCCCGGCGCCGGCGGCCCGCTCCAGGTCCAAGCCCACGTCCTCAGGTTCTCCTCCAGCCGGAGCCAGGTTCTCCTCCTGCAGGGCCTCGTTCTCCACCTGGAGGAGGTCTGACAGGAGCAGCTCCACCAGCGAGGCTCCAGACATCTCCTGAGGCACCGAGACCAGATGTTAGTAGAGATTACTGAAGGACACAAAAACACGGGTCCAAGTTCTTATGTTTGTGTGTGTGTATACATATATATATATATATATATATATATATATATATATATATATATATATTTAGGGTTAAATGTACATACATTTTATACAAGCTTGATTAGAAATATATATATGTCTTTATTTTGTGCACAAACCTGACCATTTCAAATAAAACATTTCACAAATATGTAAGTTCATGTATTTATTACTTTTGTTTTTCCAATGAATGTAAAAAGACTAAAACTACTTGTTTTGTGTCTGAATATCTGTTAAGGAGACACTTTCAGAAACATGGTGTTAAAGAAAAGAACATTTCATAAAAATATAAATTACGTTTCATTATGTGACTTAAGAATCTATTTTTTATTTCTCAAAGAAACAAAATTAACTTTTGTTTCAAAGGTTCAAAGTCGGAAAAAAAGATGAAAAAAGATTAATACATCAATAATGAATGATTTCTCAGTAAGCTGAATTTCTTTTGACTCTAAACTGGTGTTTTAATGGTCAAATATGAATAATGTATTGGCGTAAATATAAATCAGCCTAATCTATAGAGAAAAATGGTTCCTGATTTGTTTTATTAACTTGAAGGAAATCAAATCATCAAGAACGTTTAGTTAGAATCTATGACAAAGAATGTATAAGAGAATAATTATAATAATACGATTATTATGTTGTTTAACACATTAAAAAAATCGAATTTATCAAGAGATCATGTTTTCAAAATAAATAAAAACAAATAACAATAGAAATACTGAATTATGGACTCAATAAGTAGTTTCCGATGTTACATTTAATAGCGTTTGCCTTCATATTTACCTTTTTACGATAGTGGATAATTGCTCGTATCTGATAATGTGTCAACTAAAGCGGGAAAAAAATCACCTTCATTTAATAATAATAGAGCGTGAACTATTTTGAAATGATTGATGATTCATATTCATAACAGAAAGAATTTGAATACTCAACATGAAGTCAAAGGAATCAAATCTGTTGGAATTCTTAAATCCATTTTTGTTTTCTCATGAATGACTGAAGTGAAGAAATGAACGTTTGATAAGGATTTTCTGTTTCTGTCTGTCTCTGTCTCTCTGTCTCTGTCTCTCTGCCTCTGTCTCTGTGTCTCTGTCTCTGACCTGTTTGGGACTCAGCAGCGGCGTCCGGCGGAGCAGCAGCTGGAGTTTGGCGTCTCTCTGCGCGGTGGAGGAGCAGCTGATGGAGGCGCTGAGGGAGAGGAGGAGCAGGACGAAGCAGCGGAGGCGCGAGGAGACCATGTTCTTCATCTTTCTGCAGGTCGGAGGATCTTCTGGGTCGGTTCCGTCAGAGCGCCTCTTATACAGCAGGCGGACGTCACTGTCCCCGTACGAGGGGGTGACTGATGATGATGATGATGGTGATGATGGCGACTCCCCCGCCTCCCACTTTAGTGAAATGATCCGTTTAAACACGTTTTCCTTCCTGTTGCTTCGGCCCATTTCTTGGCAAAGGTCTCGTGGCCCCCCGGAGGGATCAATCAGCTATTCAGCCATTTCTGCTTATTTATCTATTTATAAGTATTTCTATAATCAATATCTGTTGAATCATAAGTAATTGATTTATATTAAAACATGATCACGTAGCTAATTAGCTAGCTAAACCTCCCGGTGTAGCATCTTGGTCAGGCCGATCTGGGTCCAGCGGTTTCACCTCTAGTTTCTCCAGAACAAAGATCTTACCGAGTTTGGGTTCCATCTTCTTGTAGGAGCACTGCTGCTCGTGCTCGCCAGTCGCCGCTGCACGCGTCAAAACGGCGCCTCGCGAGCGGAACTTTGGGGCCCAAGGCGGAATCTGTTTCAGGACCTGGCCCGAGCCCACGTGAGGCATGCAGACAGGTGGAGAGGATGTGTGCTCCACACGGGGCCTCCCCATGGCCCTCTATGGACCAGCTGGTTCTAGATGGTACAGCTTGTCTCACACAGAAGCTAAGGCTGAGGAACCACTGAATAAAAAGGTTCTCCTTTAGACTTCTGCTTGGTTTAGACCACCGATGCACCTCTGGACCGCAGAACGTTGTAGAGTTCTTGTGAGAACCACCATCAGACAGTCGACTGTGTGAATAATCTTCAGACTCATGAATCTGTCTTCAACGGAGAACCCACTCTTCATACGTGAGCTCCATGAACTCCCCGTTGGGATCCTGACGTTCCATAATATGTGGAACCTGTGGGAGTTTAACAGATGCAGCTTCAGTGGAACAGTTTCCTGCTGTTACAGTGTGAACACTAATAACACTAATCAGAGCTCCACGCTGAGAGCAGCACACTCAAGCTGCTTATTACTGATATGAATTCATGCAGAAACAAAGTCTAGTCCTTAATATTCGTAAAGAAACAAACTGTAATCTTTAATTTACCCTAAAGAAACAATCTCAGGTCCTCTGATCAACCAATCACACGGCGCCTTTGCTGATGCTTGTTTTGAATTGATACACTGGCGATCGAGTGGAACATGTGACCGTACTGACTGGAGTCCAATGCATTGTGGGGGCTTTCTGAGCAGGAAGCGGTAAACCAGGAGCAGAGACTTCAGCCGTCAGCTGGCTAACGGCGGACGACACCTGTCCGACGCGGTTACCGCGGTGACGGCCTACAGCTGTGTGGCGCTGACAGCTGATTGGTTCAGCCTGTTAGAGACGATCGACTCTCTCCTTTTTTAAACGCTGATCACTTTATTTGTTCTATTTATAGACAGACACCATTAATGTTACATGAAGGTGTAAAAAACACGTCTCATAATGTGCTTTTAGTTCTGGTTTAAGTATGTAACACACACACACACGCACGCACACACACACACACGCACACACACACGCACACGCACACACACACGCACACACACACGCACACGCACGCACACACACACGCACACACACGCACACACACACGCACACACACACACGCACACACACACGCACACACACGCACACACACACGCACACACACACGCACACGCACACGCACACGCACACGCACACGCACGCACACACACACACACACGCACACGCACGCACACACACACGCACACGCACACACATGTAATGAGTTAAGTCAACATTTGCTCTCCATTAAAGGTTCATCCGACTGTCTCTGTTCAAACACTGAAGGTCCTCAGGACTCCAGTTACCCGCCAACGTCCTCAGCTTTGTGTTTATTTGTTGTAAATCACAGATGTTTGATATTGATATTGAATCACACCTTTTTCAGACTCCGGACACAAAGGAGGCGGAGCCACAAACTTCAATGATTGATCTTTTTAATTGATAATTACATGAATTAATTAGGTACACCGCAGCCAGACTGCTGCTGATTAGTCCGACTAGTCGCTCAGTGGAGGGTCAGGTGATCTTAAATCGGTTGCCGTGTGCCAACTGTCATGGAAAAAAAGAAAAAGAGGGTTGGTGAGATTCAGAATGCAAGGTTACCTGGGCGGGGCTTAAACAGGTGGTCAGGTGTCTGGGTGGGGCTTAAAGTGGCAGTCAGATACCTGAGCGGGGCTTTAGCAGGAAGTGAAACCCTTCCAATAGAAGTTCTTGCAGCCAGCCTTGCGCTCCCGAGCCGGCAGGTTGTTGGGAGGGTCGACGGACCGCTCCAGGGTCAGCCTCCCGCCCGTTGCCGTGGAAACAACCTCTGCCCCCAGCTGAGAGTCGGCCTCAGACATCTGAGCCAGCAGGTCCTCCACTGCACGCTTACTCCAGTCCTGGAACACCAGGACACAGATCAGCTTTAGTAAAACTGAGTGTGAACATTCACAATGAAGATATTCACGCACACAAACACACACACACACACACACACACAGTATTCATCCTCAGTAGCTCTCTAGACTAAATCAAGTAACAATATTGTGTCGTCCCTTCACAACCTTTATTTTGGCAGTGTTCCTGGACAGGAAGTAAATCAGCTCAAACAATCAGAAAGCTCCTTTTCCCAAACAGGCTGGATTCAAATTGTCAAAGAAACTACCCTCTAACGTCGATTCCTAACCACTATTCCTTGACCTCTGTGGGAAAAGGTCACTGGGTCAAGGAAAGATGGTTAGGAGGGTTCATGACGAGGTAGGAAAAGACGAGGCTCCACTTCCACACGCTGCGTAGTTGTGATGGACGGAGATGCAGAGACTTCATGTGTTGTTACAGTGTGAGTCATGCAGACGACACAAACAACTACCAAAGTGAAACTAAGATGAATGAGTGACTCTAACGGTTCCTCACGTGATCTGCGTTTCTATGTCATTTGTCCTTTGGTAAAAGATGGTCCAGTGTTTCCTATGCTAAAGGAGCTAAGCAAGGAAGCATTGAGGGTCCTTTCCTTAGCTCTCATCATGTCCACTACTTCACTCAGTGAGGAACCTTCCTGAGAACATTTGTGTCCGTCAGTTCGGTCCAGCTGTCTCACCTGCGACAGGAGCCCGGCGCTGCGAGCTCGTTGCAGCAGGAGGTGGGGACGCAGCTCCAGGTCCTGGTTCTGGTAGTGGTCCTGGTCCTGGTCCTGCTCCTGGTCCTGGTCTCTGTTGCGCTGTGAGGACACGCCGGGGCCGGACAGGACCAACCCAACGAGGACCATGATGGCGGGACAACGAGCGTACTGCATACCTGAAAGCAGAAGAAGAAGGTCTAGGAATGTGAAGAAGAAACAGAGCAGATGAGCGAGGAGGGAAGAGCTCCCACCGTCTGCTGGTCTGGCTTCTCTTGCTGGACTGTGGTGCCGGTTCTGATCCCTGGTTCCTCGGTCCTCCGAGCTGCTTCTCTTTTGAAGCCTGAGGCTCCTCCCCCCCGTAGGTCACATGGTGCAGGGCGGTTGTATTTGATTGGCAGCTTCTCGACGACAAAGGAACGCCAGCGTTATCATTCAAACAAACACCCATTAGTCCTGGAGGACTTTTACCAGGGAACAATAAAAGAATCCGACTATCAGCGCCTCAACAAACACCACCCAGGAATGTCCTGGGGGGAATTAACGCAGGATTAGCAGACTTCATTAGCGCTCGCTGCTATCTCCATTAAGCAAAGAGGCAGAGAGTCGCTCACTCAGCACTTTTTATTAGTTTTAATGTTGGCTGAGAGCAGAAACACTTCCAGTTAAAGAAGTAAAAACGTTTCACGTCATCCTTATTAATAACAACACAAGACACAGTGATCTGTTCAATAAAACAACAAAACTCCAATCACATCATCACAGAGATTTTAGGATGTGTTATGTCAAGAAACTGACCCTTTGTACTTTAGCATAGCAAAGGTGCGTCAGTGCTTCCTCTATTAGCTCCTTTAGCATAGGAAAGGTGCGTCAGTGCTTCCTCTATTAGCTCCTTTAGCATAGCAAAGGTGCGTCACTGCTTCCTCTATTAGCTCCTTTAGCATAGCAAAGGTGCGTCAGTACTTCCTCTATTAGCTTCTTTAGCATAGCAAAGGTGCGTCAGTACTTCCTCTATTAGCTCCTTTAGCATAGGAAAGGTGCGTCAGTGCTTCCTCTATTAGCTCCTTTATCATAGGAAAGGTGCGTCAGTGCTTCCTCTATTAGCTCCTTTAGCATAGCAAAGGTGCGTCAGTACTTCCTCTATTAGCTTCTTTAGCTTAGCAAAAGTGCGTCACTGCTTCCTCTATTAGCTCCTTTAGCATAGGAAAGGTGCGTCAGTGCTTCCTGTATTAAACTGCCCACTTTGACTTTGCGGGCCGGGAGTTTGACATGTGTGGTTTAGAGGTTTTACAGTTTTATAGACAGTATCAATAGACAATTCAAATCCTTTAGATTCACTGAATACATATATATATATATATATATATATATATATATATATATATATATATATATATATATATATATATATATTCATTTTATATGAACATGTAACACATAAGCAAAAGAAACACAACATGAACAATAATCATAAACAAAGATCCTCGTTCTCAGAAACAAGTCCGGATTCTGAAGGATAATTAAACCTGTAAAAAGCTAAATATAACTGACGCTTGAATCTACATTAATGCAGACAATTTATATTGATTTGCTGATATTGAATGAGTTAATCATTAGTTTCCACCGAGGCTGTTAAGTGTGAGATCAGCAGGAAGCAAAGAGCTGATGGATCTAATGGAGGAGATGTAATGGGTTTATGCTGAGATTGTATTCCTTCTCACAAAACCTACGTCAGTGGTTTAAAGCACAAAACGACTCAGTTGTGTTTAGTTTATCCACTTGTTACTGTGTTCTGCTTCGTGATTATGTGGATTTCCTTTCGTATATTGTCTCTGGATCACAGAACATAACTTTAATCGCTTTAGCTTGAATGCTACAGGAGGAGATTGAATGTTTTTATGTTAACTAACAGCGATTAAGTTAATACTTGTTAATAAGCTAATATTTGTAAAAAGGATCCGATCAAACGAATTACCTAGAAATACTTGGGAGCTTGTAATTGTGTGAGATTTAACTGTCACACTGTCCTCGCAGCGGGAGCCGAAGGCGTTGAGATTATAAAAAAATACAAATGTGTACAAATGTTTGTGTGAACGTGCTTCAACTGGTCAGAAATTATCTTTGTGTTGCTAAAACCACCTCTTCTTCTTCGTCTTCCTTTGACCCGAGGCCCCGAATACCAATAGCTGTCTCACGCCGCCTCGTCCTCGTCTTTGTCTCTTTCTCAGAAAGCAGACAGACGAGACCAATCAGACGGTTGCTGCGGCAACGCGTTAACTGCAGGCAGCGGTTGCTGAGGAGCTGCCGGCATGAACACACACAAATTAAGGGGGCATGATATGAAAGTGATGACATCACGCCCCCCCCCGTGATGCGTTCAGTGTGTTTGTTTCCACACTGACGCACCAACATGTAAATGAGGCCTTACAGGAGGTCTGTGTTTCATTTCTCTGTAAATAGAACAGTGGTTTTATTGTTTCAGTAAAACTCCCAGTGTGATTCAATGCAAAACTAAACCCAGTTGCTGGGCTGCTTTATCAATACGTGCTATTGAGCCAAAATGCTATTAGGAAGCATTGAAATCACACACACACACACACACACACACATATATATATATATATATATATATATATATATATATATATATATATATATATATATATAAACATCAACATGTTTTTAGATCATCTAATATCTCAAGAAGGAAAGAGGCAGTGTTCCTGGACAGGAAGTAAATCAGCTCAAACAATCAGAAAGCTCCTTTTCCCAAACAGGCTGGATTCAAATTGTCCAAGAAACTAGCCTCTAACGTCGATTCCTAACCACTATTCCTTGACCTCTGTGGGAAAAGGTCACTGGGTCAAGGAAAGATGGTTAGGAGAGTTCTTGACGAGGTAGGAAAAGACGAGGCTCCACGGAGATGCAGAGACTTCATGTGTTGTTACAGTGTGAGTCATGCAGACGATTTTCAGCACAACTGCTAACGGCGCGCGAGTGTATGCAAAGGTTAGCGACCACCGTCAGCCCGGCCCGTACCCCCAAGAAATACAAACTACCTTCACCCCTGCATGTGATATAGAATATTTTTCATCATGATTGATTATGACGATAAAAACAAATGAGGTGTGAACATGTTTGCCAAGTTTGTCAGAACCTATTTTTTTTAACATGCGATTCATTTCTGCAGAGGTCAGAGCGCTTTATGATGAGCAACAAAGGTAATACATTAAAAAAAGATTACAAGACTTGTGTACAAATTTATGAATGTAAAGATATGAGGTATGGTCACCGATTTGACATCACAACAGACATTATGTTTACCACAATGTTTGCATGACCCTTATCATGAGGTGTGATTTCATGAGAATTCAACTTTATTAGAATATATTAAAACGTATTAAAATATTCACAAAACGTTAACATATCATTGATAGTTAGCGACCTCAGGAGACGTATTTAATAAGACGTAACAGATAATAATAATCTACGTTTCCAAAATAATATCAGAAAACAAACAACGTAACGAGAGAACTGCAGCTTCTTCTTCTGTGGTGCTTAAGTTGTAGTAGTATTTACAGCGGCGGTTTCACTCCACAGCTGCTTCATACAGACTTGACAGCGGCTGATCAAACGAGCTGGAAAGTCTCCCGAGTCCGTCTGAGGCTTCGGTTTACTGAGGAGAGAGAAGCCATTTATTAAATATCGCACATTCACATTCATATAAAAATGCTATTTACAATCGTTTATGTTCAAATCTCCTGGTTCTGTTTGTTTAGTTCATCTGATCATGGATCATTTACCCTGATGGTTGAACAAAGGCTGCCCCCTGCTGGTGTGTACAAGGAGATACACAATTGTGAACCTGAATATGATTATTGTGTACTTAAGACACGTTTGTGTGTTTATCTTTACCTGTACCCGTCGCTACAGGTGTACCTGTACATGTTGTTTTTCTTCATGTACCTGTACCCGTCGCTACAGGTGTACCTGTACATGTTGTTTTTCTTCATGTACCTGTACCCGTTGCTACAGGTGTACCTGTACATGTTGTTTTTCTTCATGTACCTGTACCCGTCGCTACAGGTGTACCTGTACATGTTGTTTTTCTTCATGTACCTGTACCCGTCGCTACAGGTGTACCTGTACATGTTGTTTTTCTTCATGTACCTGTACCCGTCGCTACAGGTGTACCTGTACATGTTGTTTTTCTTCATGTACCTGTACCCGTCGCTACAGGTGTACCTGTACATGTTGTTTTTCTTCATGTACCTGTACCCGTTGCTACAGGTGTACCTGTACATGTTGTTTTTCTTCATGTACCTGTACCCGTCGCTACAGGTGTACCTGTACATGTTGTTTTTCTTCATGTACCTGTACCCGTCGCTACAGGTGTACCTGTACATGTTGTTTTTCTTCATGTACCTGTACCCGTCGCTACAGGTGTACCTGTACATGTTGTTTTTCTTCATGTACCTGTACCCGTCGCTACAGGTGTACCTGTACATGTTGTTTTTCTTCATGTACCTGTACCTGTCCCTACAGGTGTACCTGAACATGTCGTTGGGGTTGAGGGCAGCCAACCAGTAGCTGTAGGAGTCTGTGTAGTAGTTGCAGGTTCCTCTACCGTGACACTCAATGAAAGGAATCTTTCGGAAGTTCTCCAGACAGGACCCTGGCGACGCCAGAGGCTGACCTGACCCCTCGGCCCCCACCCCCGTCTCCTAGAGGCCAAGGACATCCACAGCCAGGATCAAAGGTCAACGTAACAAGAGTGTTGGGAGAGAACAGTGCTAATGCTAGTGGCAATAAAACAGGTTTATTATGGACCAGATGACCCATTTATTCAACTTTACTAAATGTAACAATGGATGATAACAATCAGGATAACAATATTAGTAATAACAATAATCATCATTAAAATAATTTATATTAACACAACTTTGTTGTCACAAGGTGTTGCGGGTTGTTCTACTGGCTCCTGTAGTTTTTTGGGGGAATATTTGAAATCTCAGCTCATATTTCGACATGACTGGTTTGCTTGGAAAATCCTTGCTCACCATGACAAAGGAGTACCCAAACCAGAGGGCTTCCCAGCCTGAGGGGCAGTCCGGGACCACGCTAGTCTGGCTGTGGACCGCCATCACGTTGGCTCTGGCCTCGCACACAGAACACCTTCAACACGAGAAAAAAACCAGGGCCCAGAGGGCCTTAAGGACCAACTCTAGGAGGCGGGACAACTGGTGAACTGAACTGAACACAGGTTTGGGAAAAAGCTGGCAAAAAACTATACAAAGCTAGATAAAGTGTTTTGTGGTTTACAAAAAAAGTGTGAGGTGAAAACTGTGACACGTGTGCATGTTACCGGCTGATGTAATCCCTTAGTGAGTCCCCGGAGATTAGCGGCACGCTGCTCGGCAGCGGCTGGTCGGTGGACAGCCAATAGGAGTAGTCGTTGCGGGAAGCATAGCGGCAGGTGCTGTCGGTGTTACAGAACAGGAAGGGCATGGTGGTGAAACGAGGTAGACAACTACCAAGTGAACCTGCAGGGGGAGGGAAGAGAAGAGCACTTAGTAACCCAGGTCCTTAATTACTGTACTTAGTTACCCAGGTCACCCTTAGTTGACCCTTAGTTACTGTACTTAGTTACCAAGGTCTTGTCCGTGTGCCCGGTTGTTCCCATTGATGAAGAGCAGCGAGAAGCCACTATACATCTCGGCGGATCCCACTGGGCATTCTGGGACAAGGAGACTCTGGCTGTGTCTGGTGAACATGAAGCCGTCGGTATCCGCTGGGTAGCCGCCAGGACCCGGTGCGCCTGGAGCACCTTTGGCTCCACGCAAACCTTTCGGACCTGCAGCACCTTGCGACATAGTGTTGGGTTCTGAGTGAGGAAGGGGTCTGAAGACGGAGTTTCTTGTTTCTATATACATTGAAAGGACGGAGGAGTTTCCACAAAAAGTTGTTACCCTTTGACCCGTCAACCCCTTGATCGCCTTGATCCCCCCTTACTCCAGGACGCCCCCCCGGTCCTCTCCTACCAACCGATCCTCTGACGCCTTTCAGACCTGCACCCACCAAAAATCGATTTCTAAAGAAATCTATTTGGACCTGAAAAATGCCTGAAAGTTGAATCTAAAGGATCACTCAGGACTCACCTGGAGCTCCAGGAGTCCCTTGGGCCCCTGGGGGTCCTTTTACTCCTTTGAGACCCGGCAGTCCAGCTGGGCCTTGGTCTCCTGGCCCCGGCCGGACATCCTTGGGTACGTCCTCTCCCCTCGGGCCTGCAGAGGGAAGAATTCAGTACTATCGTATTCAGTACTACATTTGGTAGTCTAACCAACACACAGTCCCCAGTACAGAGGCCGCACAGGATTGTGTTAGTATTAGCAGTACTGAGCGGATTTGTGGAATGGTACTCGGGTACCTCTTCTCCCGGGTGGCCCCGGAGGTCCCGGAAAGCCAACGAAGCCTGCCAGTCCTGGCTCCCCCATGAGACCTAAAACATACGAGAGGAGCCAAAAGAAACCCAAAGATCCAATGATGACGACTAATGACTTATCAAGAACAAGGCGTTAGAATACTGGTGAGCTCTCTGAGGTGTTTACCAATGGGTCCGGTGACACCGGTGGGTCCCATCTGGCCTACTGGTCCTCGAGGCCCTAGTGGTCTGTCTTCTCCCTTTCAACCACAACAACCATTTTGAATACGCTCAGAACATTACTCAAATTCTTCCAATATTCCAGCCAAAGACTATTTGGAAGACACTTTTACTTGAAGAGCCTAGATTGGTTTTATACCGGTTTGCCTCGAGGTCCCTGGTCACCAGGGTAACCAGGTGGTCCTTGGAAACCTGTTGCTCCTTTAGATCCCTTCTCTCCTTTAAAACCTAGACCCGGAGAACCAGGAGGACCCTTAAAGCCTGACAGACCTATGGTGAGAGAGACATGATCATTTTAGAAGAAAACAGTGGAATCTATTGATTAAACCCGAAGGTGTGAAAGAGAAACCTGCTTTCTTTCAACTGACTCCTCTGCTCCCATAGACGTCTATGAGGAAATTACTCTACTTCTCTCTAGATTTATTCCCTCAGTAAACATTGTAAACATGAGTTTATGGTCTCAAGTCTTCTTCAATACAGAATGATGTTCATTTAATTATGGTCCATGTAGAGTCAAACAGACTGTAAAGCAGGGGAAGATTTAAGGCAGAGCTACACGCTGATTGACAGATCTCTAGAAGAGCATATCATGGTATGATTGAAAGCTTAGCTGGAGAGCCTCTCCCATTCAGAACTTAAAGGTACACTATGCAACCGGGGTTGATTTTCCAGCAAGGCTCCCCCCAGAGGCCGAAAATAAAAGTGCACTGTCGTAAAGACGCTCATCTGTTATCCTTGTTTCTCCGTCAAGCAGAGGTAAAAGTAAGCCGGTATTGTCCGGTACGGCGTACGGGTAAGATATTCGGAGCGGAAAGAAAACTGTATGGTCTCTGCAAAAGATGCACTTTCAGCACTCGGCGCGAGTGGATGCGGAGGTTAGCGAGTGTATGCGGAGTGCCGTCAAGCCAGGCGCGTTTGTTTTGAGCTCAGCAGACAGGCGAATGCAACGAATCACCACGTCTTCTGCGGTCGGTAAGCGACTATTTTGTTCCAATTTTCAAGTTTGAAAATGTAGCATGTTTTCATACGTTATTGGTAGAAACCGTACCCAATATTACTCTATCCAACAATCGCATCAGCAGAAACGCAGGGTCCGCTCAGCCTTCTTTCTCTTTTAGCTCTCGCCATTGGGAAAAGGCTTATTGCCCAATGTTCACCGTGTACGAGTCCTCTCTCTGGCCAGAGCCCTTTTCCTCTTTCTTGCCTGCTCCACGTGGGCTTTCACTGTTTTGTCGATAACTGCACAAATATCGGCACTGCGCTACGAGCCGGCCTTTCACTGGGGGCGTGTAACAGTTCTCGTCGTAAAGCAACCGACCCGCATTGACGAGACGTCTGAGCATGTGGGGGCGACCCGACGCTCCTGCAGTTGCAAGTACGGTATTTCCCCTACAGACCCCCAGGTCTTTGTTTAACCTGAAATGACTCATTTAATCATCCAAAACGGTATGGAACATATTAACTGACAAATGTTGCATAGTGAGCCTTTAAGAGTGTTCATTTTTTATCTCAACGTGTCTTGTCACCTTTTGGTCCGTGCTCTCCAGGGATTCCGTTGTCGCCTTTGCTTCCCTCTATGCAAACTCCCTCCCGGCCAACAGGTCCAGGAGGACCAGAAGGTCCAGGAGAACCGTAACAACCTGGGTTTCCTCCGGGACCGCTTGGACCAGGTGGACCACAAGCACCGGGAGGACCCTGCTCTCCGGGGTAGCCTGAGTAGACCAGAGTAGGAGGGTTTGTTTTATTTCCTCTTCTATTTGTCGGCCTACATCTAAATCTCACTCACCAGGTGGACCAGGGATCCCATCTGGGCCCCGGGACCCGGCTCCAGAATCTGGGGAGACAAATTCAATTCCATTCATTTTATTTTGTATAGCCCAAAATTACAAATTAGCCTCAGAGGGCTTTACAGTTTGTACACATGCGACATCCTCCGTCCTCAAACCCTCACATGGGCACAGGAACAACTCTAAACAATGAAAATCACTTGGATGGGGAAAAACCCTCCTGCACCTCCCCTGTGTATTTAAAGACATGCGTGTTCTCTTGTTCCTCGTCACGTCATTGTTGATTGTCCTTTTGGATGTCGAAGGTTCCATGTTTCCTGTTTCACGTTAATGTTCCTGATCCTCGTCTTTTGCTCTGTGAGGAATTTTTGAGTTTTGGCTTTTGACCATTAAAGTCTTTTTTCTTTTGAAAACTCTGCGTCTGAGTCCTGCCTCTCTACCCGCACACAACACGATTGACCCGTTGTGACAGACATAAAAACCAAACAAGCCAAAGAAAACGGCCACCCCCCCAGAATTGGAACACTCATATACAATTAGAACAAAGTTCTCCTACCCCCCATTGCTCCCTTTTCTCCAGGAGGTCCTGGTATCCCGTCCTGTCCCTGGTTTCCTCTGGGACCAGTTGTTCCAGGAACTCCAGGAGCCCCCTCTCTACCTAAAAATTAGATTCCCAATAAACCAAACAAGAAGAAAGACATTGAATAGTTGTAGATGTATGAATACCGCTGGTTTAAGTACCTGTGAGGCCAGTGGGTCCTGGGGGGGCATTTTTCCCTGGAGGACCATTTTCACCCTCTTCACCTCGAGTCCCAGGAGAACCTGATAAGGACACGCAGAAAAAGTGATGCATACATGTAAAGCACAGACCCTACTGTCCACTTCCTGCTCCGTAAATGATGCACAAACTGCGCTGGATCACACCTCTGCATCCTGGGGCTCCGGGAGCTCCTTTGGGGCCACAGGGGCCACAGGCTCCGGAGGGACCCAAGTCTCCAACATCGCCTGGTTCCCCCTTAGCACCTGGTGCTCCTGAACATCCTGGATTCCCCTGAAAGAATCGGCCAGGAGAAAAAACATTCTTGCTTAAATTTGTCTTTAATGAGCTTTTATATCTTTAACATTCCTAAATAAAGTGGAGGATACAAAACGGATTAAGACAAAAGAACATACAAAAGGTTATCACGTAAGAGGTGTAAGCATACAAGACATCCACTGAATATAAACATCTATTTTAACATACTAGTCATGCTAGCTGCACCTCCATTTAGAGAACACATCTGAACCAATAAAGACAGAATCGATAATTAATAACATTCCTCTGGAGTTATTTTTTCAGCTGGCTAGGCTAGCTGGTTAGCCTCGGTTGTGTGTGTGTGCGTGCGTGTGTGGAACCTTCGCTCCTGGAGTCCCTTTAGACCCGGCTCCGGAAAGACTCGGTTCTCCTTTAGACCCTTTCAGTCCGGCTGGGCCTGGTAGTCCATCTGGTCCAGGTTTCCCACAAGGCCCAGTGCAACCTTTCTCACCCTTAAAACCTGGTCAGAAAAACCTCCAAACTTTGAGTTCCAGACACATAAAGTTGTCCTTTCATGAGCTTAAAGTTTATTAAGCCTTTGTGTGTTTAATGTGTTTGAATGAATACTTCATTAAACAGTTGGATTAGTATAAACCCACTGAAGTCTATCAACATTAAATCGGTCTCTGCAGATAAAGGTCATGTTTGTTACCTGGCCTCCCCATGTCTCCCAGGTTACCATTGAGTCCACAAGGACCAGGAGGACCTCTCCATCCACCTCTGCCTGTGTCTCCGGGTGGTCCTTAGAGACACAAACATCGATAAACTCTATAGTTAGGTTTTGTGGTATCTTTCGGAAAGGGCAGATGCTAATAACGGTTAGCGGTGTCACCTCGGGGCCCCCTGATCCCGGGTCTGCCGGTTCTGCCATCGAGGCCCTGTGGCCCTATTAGGCCCCTTTCCCCTTTGCTACCGGTGACACCGATGGGCCCTGAAGAGGACACGGGAATCAGTTAGAGAGGTAGCAGACTGGTAGAGTGAGACACCCCTGGGGCATATCTATCAAATGTTAAGTTAATCAACAACCTTTGGACAGAGCCAGGCTAGATGCTTTCCCCCTTGTTTGCCATTGTTATGGTAAGCTAAGCCAACCTGCTGCTTATGGTAGCAACAGGTCAGGGACCAGAGTGCTACTGCGTTGATGTAGAACAGTACCAGGGGCTCCAGGTTCTCCAGGCTCTCCATAGATATCAACGGATGTCCACAGTCCTTTTGGTCCGCGTTCTCCTCGCTCCCCCGGGGGCCCCTGAGGGCCCTGGGAACCACCGAACCCATCTGCACCTGTCTGACCTGACAGACAGAAATGTCAGATCAAACTCATCGGTTGATTGATTGATAGATTAAAACCTTTTGGTCCGTCTCTTCCGGTCTCCCCTGGTCTCCCATCATCCCCCGGATTCCCGAGAGCCCCCGGGGGACCCAGGTCTCCTCTGGTGCCTAAAACCCACACATGTTTAGGAATGTTGGTCTTGCAGCTCTCTGGTTCAATCTATCAGGAAGAAGAGCAGATGTGGCTACGCCTTCTTACCTGTACTTCCTGGTTCCCCATTGGCCCCGCTCAGGCCCTTCGGTCCAATTAGCCCTACTGGCCCTGGAGTCCCATCAAACCCGGGGACTCCGTAAGACCCCTGAGGCCCCGGGGCCCCGAAGCCCCGCCGGCCAGACTCCCCCTTGTCGCCCTTTAGACCCCGCATCCCTGCAAGACAATACACCTGTGTGACGGACGAAAGGCGGGTTTTCTGACTTGGGTTCTAGTCTCTAAATAGCACAAAGAAATTGTGATTTTCTGATGTTTAACCAGTTGGATGTTTATAAGATTCCGTATAGAGACCCTACCTGTGAATCCGATGATGCCTGTCCGTCCCTGCTTTCCATCGGGACCGGGAGCTCCAGGAAAACACGGCCCAACGGGACCCCGTGGTCCAGGTAAACCATCCAGGCCGCTACGACCTGAAATACATTCTCAGTTCACAGAAGGTATTTTAGAACCTTAGGTGCGTCGAATCTTGAGTGACGTACCGTTGGGTCCAGGATATCCAACTTGTCCCGGCGGTCCCGTAGCTCCGTCTGGTCCTTTGGGTCCAGGATCTCCATGGGGACCCACGGAGCCGTCTTCCCCCGGGGGGCCCGACTGACCCTGCTGACCTGGCAAACCGATTCCTATGTTCCCCTTTGAGCGAAGAGACCCACACGAAAACAAACCAGAGCAGGAATCAGGAACATGATGGTTGACATGGAAGCAAACAGGTATTGGGTCATCGGCCTCATGTCTTATTAATGTCGACACCTTCAGCTGAAGAATACACGTCTAATTACATCTTTGTGTTTAATCTGTAGACAATTATGTCTAAACATTGGGCCACAGAATACATGTCTGAATAATAACAATAATTATAATAACAGCAATCAGAACAAATAATTGTAACTTTATAATCATTATAATTTTGATAATATTAATAATCATAATTTAAATAATATTGATATTAATTATTATTATTATTATTACTGTTGCAATAAAACCTATTATAGTAATAATAACATTCATAATAATAGTAATAATACTTAAAAAAAATACATTCAAATTATAGTGTTGACATTTAATTGGAGAAAGACAGAACAAGATCTACGAATAAGATTTGAACTTTACTTTCCTAATGTGGAGGACTTCCTGTGTATATGAATCCACATTACCTTTGGGC
The DNA here is from genome assembly GCA_021346845.1 of Apeltes quadracus. Lineage (NCBI taxonomy): Eukaryota > Metazoa > Chordata > Actinopteri > Perciformes > Gasterosteidae > Apeltes > Apeltes quadracus. The sequence continues at coordinate 397,833 of CM037917.1, forward strand.
CCGGCATCCCTGGGGGCCCCGATGGCCCCGCACGTCCCTTAATACCAAAGTTTGGTACACCTGAAGTTCCGGGGGGGCCCTTGAGTCCTGGGACAACAGAGTTGAAAAAAAAACAGAATTGTTACAGATATTTATCATTTTTGTTAAGATCCATAGAATATTATTTTATTCAACCCTAACCTTTGAACCCTGGAAAACCACGAGGCCCCTGGACAGAGAACCCATCATCTCCCTTCTCTCCCTTTGGACCGACGAATCCTGTAGCACCTGGACTTCCTCTCACACCTAAAACCAAGAGAGACCAACAGGTGAGTTGCAGGATTAACAGGTTGGATTTGTTAGTGTTGGTTGTAAACCTGAATTTCACCAAAACAAACAGACAGTAGAAGGAGCCGTCTCACCTTCCAGTCCGGGGATTCCAGGTAAACCTTTCTCTCCTTTTGGTCCTGGGTCTCCTGGAGAGGTCATAATCTCCCTTGGAGAACCTTTTTCCCCTGAAAGAAATGATGGAGTTTAACTCAGAGTTGATTGGAAGAACCAACTGTCAATCAAATTCTTACCAAAGCCAAACTTGATGTATGCATAATGTTTGTCCAGTTAGGAGGGGCCAGGGTTCGACCCCTGCTGCTGTCTCACCTGGATTCCCAGGATCTCCTCGAGGTCCTGGCACCCCTACGTTGCCTTTAGACCCCAGAGGTCCCGGATCCCCAATTCCGGGCGGCCCCGGTGTTCCCAGCTGACCCATCAGTCCACTGGGACCCGTCTCACCGAGAGGCCCCATGTTGCCTTTTGGCCCTATAGGGCCCTTATAGCAACGATACAGAAAATATCAGCATCTTTTGAACATTGAACAACATACAGTAGGTCTGCAGCGCCTCTGGTCTCAGTTTGGACGTATACACCAACTGGTTGTCTCTGGTACTCACAGGGTTCCCTTTCTGTCCCAGAGCACCTTTTGGTCCGGTAAATCCTGGAGACCCTTCTCTCCCGTCTGGACCCGGATGTCCTGACTCCCCCCGGTCTCCCTCCTGCCCCTTCGACCCGACCCTCTGCATGATGCCAGGGTCACCGATGGGTCCCTGTGGTCCTGGGAGGCCCGGATCCCCAATGAGGCCCTCAACACAGAACCAAGGGAAGCAGACATGTGTTGGTAATTAGTCAACCGGGGGAAGGATACAAGAGAGGGAACAGGAGGAGGCATGGGAGGTAGCAAGAGAAAGGAGGAGACAAGGAGGTATGAAATGAGGAACAAAGAGAGCTGGTTGAACATCAGACGTGTCAATGCATAGTGGGTGTCATATGGAAAGATTTTCCAGATTACCAGTACTTCTAGTTGGTTTACAAAGCTCACCTGTGGACCAATTGGTCCTCCGACACCTTTGACCCCTGTCTGACCTTTGGCTCCTGGGGAACCAACCGCTCCTTAAAACAGAATGACACCACAGAGATCGACAGGTTAGACGTAAGACAGTCTAACCTGTCTGCCGTGGCAGACCATCAGAGACAGATAACCACAAAATCCTTATTATCTTCATATCTTTGCATATAAATAACAACATAATAATGATATTGATAATAATACATAGATAATACATATTAATATTATAGCGGTGATTAGGTCGCTGAGTCAGGTTTTGAGTAGGTTTTGCTCTTACCTGGTACACCGTCTTCACCTGGCATTCCTGCCTTACCCGGAGGTCCTCGGATGCCGGGACCCGGCTGACAGACCCAACACACCTGTCCCTTCTCACCTGTCCGAGAACAATTAATCCATTTCAACATCAAGGAGAAGTGTAGAAGGAAACAAGGAGAAGAGACAAGAACAGGAGATGAGAGAGGAAACCAGAGAGTGGGGGAGACGCCATCAGAACCAAAGTTAAGCTCAGATATGATTCAAAAGGAAACATCATATTTCATACATTCATGTGCTCTCCCTTTAACTCTCACCTGCCAGTCCTTCCTCCCCTCTGGTTCCTGTGATACCCAGCAGACCTTTCACACCTTTAGCTCCCGGACGACCGACCCCTCCAGACAGGAAATCTAACGAGTAGACGGGGAATCATAAATATCAGAAAACAATGAGTCGTTCAAAACAGAATTATTTCCCACTGGCTTCTTGTGTTTTTGTGTGAAGCTAAGCAGCTACGTGACCTCATTTATCTTGACCAAGAGCTGTGTAAGTTGTCACAGTCATACGAGAAAGTGTTTTATGATAACATCAGATCAGTTGGGTGTAAAACAAAGTTTGTATTTGTTTGTGACTTTTGGTTAATAATAGTCAAAATATCAAGTAATAAAGTTTCCTTTGAAAAAGATTAACTGTTGAATGAATTGGACAGCAAACATATTTTACAAAACTAAATGTTGGTGGATTTAGTAAAGCTCACGAGAAAGATCGGAAGCTGCGAGACGTTCCTGTGAGGAACTCCACGACGAAGTGAAGATACGCAACAAGAGGAAGGAAGGAAGAGAAAGGAGACCAGAGAGAGGAGCAAGTCAAGGACAGAAGGACATTTGTAGTTGATCGATTTCTTTCTACATTTTTATTATGTTTATCAATATCGTTATTTGTTCATCCACTATACATCTTTGACCTTCTGCATATTGTATTTGTTTTACTATAGCCATTTTAGTTTAACTGTGCAATAACTGTTATTTCTGTATATAATATTGTAACGGGGTGGGTACTCAGGGGACCCGGCAGGAGGACGCGGAGGCATAGAGAACGTGCAAGCGAACCGTTTATTGAACATAAACTCAGCCATCGCTGGCGGGTGGCTTCGTGGCTTCGTGTCTCCATGTGCTCTTTCCCTTTGTGCCTCTCCCGTGTTTCCCTTTTAACACCTGGGAGAGGCACCTCGTTAGTCCAGCTGGAGGTTGATTACCTCCAGCTGGCATCTTCCCAGGCGCTGGGGTTGGGCGGGGCCGCCACAAATATTTAATGTTATTTATTTCTTGTTCTTACTGACATTTCTAACTGTTCATGATGTTGTGTTTTACTATGTCTGTGTGCAGTTCAACCCCTTTTCTTCTGCAATAAAGGAATATCTTATCTTATTGCTTATTGAATCTTGAATAAAGAAGTTGATATTTTGTATGTCATGATTTCATGAAACATTATAGACGCTTGTTTTCTCCATCACCTGGTATTCCTGGTTCTCCTGGTTCTCCTTCAGCTCCACTAGCTCCCGGCGCTCCGATCCTTCCTGGGGGCCCAAAGATGAGGGGTCCCGGGCCTCCTGGGTCTCCTTTAGGTCCGAATAATCCCGGAGGCCCTCGGGGGCCCGGTGGACCAGTTGAGGCCACGCCTCCAGAGAATAAGAGCAGCCTTCACTGTGACGTCACGGTCCTATCATCACTATAACTGTCTGAGCCTTGAAACTAAACGCTGTCTGATTGTATTTTGACTGCTCTCAATCCTTAATAAATAACAGGAAGTGAGAGAGAGAGAGAGAGGACAGTACCTGGCTCACCCTGGAGTCCAGGAAAACCAATGAACCCTAAAAACAGGAGAGAAAATGAACGTTACTGTCTCATGGAGGTGGCATTAGCCGCGTGACCTTAATCCCGACCTGCCAGATCACATGACAGCATGGTCTCGCACTGAATCAGAGATGTCACCGTGGTCTACCGGTTGGGTGGGAGGCGTCCAGAAGGCATCCAGATTAGATACCCGAACAACCTCAGCTGACTCCTTTCAATACAAAGGAGTAGAGCCCGAACTCCTGATGGCCGAGCTCCTGACCCTTTCTAAATCTCGTCTCCACGACAGTCCTATGCGGCGCCTGTGTTACTGCTGCAGCTGCACCGATCCTGCATCGATCTCCGACTATCCTGCCAACAAGACGCGAAGATACTGAAACTCCTGCGCTTGAGGCAGGCAGTCCTTTCCCACAAGGAGAAAACTCTAAATCGGTTTTTGGCAGAGCAACATAGACTCCGATTTTGAGGCGCTAACCTTGATCCCTGCTTCTTCACACTTGTCTGTAGATTGCCCCAGTGAATGCTGGAGGTCACTTAGGAGGCCAACGGGACCACATCATCTTCAAACAGCAGAGAGGCAATCTCAAGATCACCGAATATGAAGTCCTCCACACCCCCCCGGCTGCACTGATATCCTGTCCATGAAAATCACAAAGAGGACCGGTGATAAAGGGCTGTTTGTGACTTATTGAGGAGAATGTGAACACATCCCCTAGTGCCGTCGTACAGAGACCGGATTGCCCGTTGCAATGGATCAGGCACCCCAATGTCCCTCAGCCTTCTCCAAGTCCACAGAGCAGATGCAGACTAGTTTGGAAAACTCTGAGGACCCTGCAGTAGTCTTGCGGGGGTAAAGAGCTGGTCCACTGTCGACCGTGACAAAACCCCACGGCTCTTGAACTTCTGTGGGCTGCTAAAGATACCCCTTGGTGGACTTGAGAAACCCTACCGGGGGCTGACATAGCTCACAGGATCACTAAACCACTCAAATATGAGCACTAAGACTAACTAAGAATGAATGACATTTGAATAAAATTGGGTTGTTAACCCCTTCTTTGTACTACCTTGTTCTCCCTGGACTCCTTTGGGTCCTTGGGGTCCGGGGACGCCGCGCTGGCCCTTCAGGAAATTGTGTCTAAAAACCGACTGATAAAAAACACACAAACACTCACATTTAACAGGGAGTGTGTAAACTCGTAGCCCCCCAAGGGCCTTTGTCCTGCCCACATGGTCATCGTCCCATTTAAAGTCTGGTTATTTACTTTATTATAGATAAGCAAATGTCAGGTCCGCTCACACCACTTCACCGTTTGTCGGTATGCATTCTCTGTTTTTATCAGCATGGCTATTATTTTGAAAGAAGTTTCTTGTCAGCGTGGTTACGGATCAGAAACCCTCATTCCTGACTTACCTCTCCTGGAAGACCTGGAGAACCACGATCGCCTTTCTCTCCCTACAAATATGAAAAAACGATCAAGACTGACACAAAACTAAGTCTAATTATTAAATACTTAATTCAATACTCACTGTGGCTCCTTCAATACCAGGAGGACCGAGGTACCCACGATCCCCGGGGACTCCCTGTAGACACACAGATGGAGTTAAATTAGTGATCAGTCATCATTGCAGGCTTCCTACACAGGACCAGGGTTTGATTGTTGCTTATCTTGACTGAGGAGGAGGTAGAGACGCCGTCTACGTTTCTGGTAAAGGTTATGTCAATCAGCGTGTATCCCCGCCCTAACGCAAACCCTCCTATCGCACCGCATTACATCGTACGGCAGAGTATAGCATCAGTCAGCCGGGGACCAGGACTCAGACGAAATATCAAAAATCAGAAACCAAAAACCCCAAAACTCTCATGACACCAACATTGACAAAGAACTCACAAAGAGACATGGGACACACATTGTGTAAATACAGTGGAAAGGTGCAGATCATTGGACATGGTAGGGAAACATTCAGGGACACGGCAGACCATCATAGACAGGAAACCACAAAATAATACCGGTAACAAACCGCCACTGTGACAGTATCGTACCGCAGAGTAGCCGATGGTCCCGTACTGTGCTATACTGTATTGATTTGTATCGTATCGCATAGTACTCTATCGTATTGTAGCGTGTCCTATTGTATTGCATCTTGGTGCATAAAGTTGATTAACCTTAACATTAGCTTAGCTTGTTACCTGTTGTCCCAGCTCTCCAAAGAGTCCATCCTTCCCCGGTTTACCCTGTAACACAAACGACAAGCCCCCCGATGTTGAATGGATGAGGTTTAGGCCACAAGCACAACATGAAGTATATAACAAAATATAATTGTCAAATATAAATCCATTATTGCTTACAAGTGTCTGTGTTATTGATTAGCGCAAATGAATTCTGAATATAGATCCATATTATGACATAAGTTCAGTAAGGTCTCTGTCTTACTAGTGAGCCAGGATCGCCTCGCCCGCCCTTTTCTCCTTTAACACCCAATTTCCCCGGCACACCCTGGTGGAGAAAATAAGCACACACATCAGCCTGACTGATGATAATACTAAAGTCAACCAGTCACAACCGTTAAGAATGTGTAGACGAAACACATTTCTAATTTGGTTGTCAGATTTAGATACAGCTTGGACTTACAAGACGTCCTTGACAACCTTTCAGTCCAATGTCACCTGGTTCCCCCTGAAATACGACAAATACATTAGTAAAAACAGGTCGTTGAGGCAATAGAGAGAGACAGACCCTTAGGGAAACAGACGGGCAGACAGACCTTCAGTTCCTTCGGTCCTTCGGCATACAGTTTGATTCCTTTCTGTCCAGGGATCCCTGGTGGCCCGCGATCCCCCTGAAACCACGGTGAGGATAATGAGAATGTTGGCACATAGGTCAAAAACCATTGGAGGCCTAATAGTGTTTTATTTGTAATTGATAACCCAAGAGTTAGCTTTAGCATGAGCATAATACTGCAGCCAGTTAGCTCACCTTCTGTCCACTGGGACCTGGTATCACCGGACTGGGACCTTCCTGACCCTGAAACAAAAACACAGCATCATCAGCGCCGAATGAAGCCGAATGTTGACATTTTAATTAAAGAAACTCCAAAGGTACAAGGTACTAAGCTGTTATCAAATGTTGTGATCAAACCAAGTTTTGTTACTGAACAGTCCTGAAGACAAAAACTTCTCTCAGGGCAGTTTGGCCTGCTAATAGAATTTCAAGTTAAATGGAAATTGCTGCATCGATACTAAGCATCAGAGAAAAAAAACATATTGCAGCTTACCTTCTCTCCTTGTAACCCTGGAAACCCCGGAGTTCCCTAAAAAACAACAACATAGAGTTCGTAAAGTTCATTCAGCTGAGGTGAGGTGGTTGAGCCATTCGTAACAAACATTTGCATTAACTTAAAATGTGAAGCGTACAGGAAGTCCAGCTGATCCTGCCGGTCCTGACAGGCCCGGTTCACCTGGATCTCCACTCAGGCCCTGCAGCGCAAACAGCCAATCGGTGCACACGCTCCATCAGCCAATCAGAGTCAAGGCTGCCGTTAATGTTCTCCACTATTCTATGGACTGGTTTACATTACATTACAACAATAGAGGAAACATTGTTTTGAGGGGAAATGGATGCTGGGACACAACAAATGAGTTCCCAAAAATCCAAATAGAGAATAAATGTTTTTCTGGTCTGAGTGACAAAAAATGTTAGACGGCAACTGACATCTTCTCCGTCTCGTCCTTGTGGTCCCATTGCTCCTTTAATATCCCGAGTGGGCGGGAAGACAAAAGAGTCACCCTAAAAAACATACACCATTATAATGACTGTTAAAAAAATCAAGAAAGGTTTGAGTGGTGTTTTAGAAAATCTCTCTACCATGAGGTCAAAAAGAATGTTGTTCTATGACAAAAGTAAGACAGGAATACATTCCTATTATCAACAAAAACTTTGATGCAGTGTTAGCTGTTAGCTCTCTGACGAAGGTTAGCTGCATGTGTGGTTCAAGGATTAACTTTAGGTTTTTATATTAAATAGCAGCAGACTACTGACTAGCATGTTAACCTGATACTGTGAAGGTGGATTGATTTCTACCTTTGCCCCTCGTAGTCCTTGTTGACCCTGAAACACACAAGCTCAGTTAGCATACCAGGAATTGTTAGCCTAGCTCAGTCTGCGGAGGATAGGACCTTCGGTCACCTGGAGGCCGGCGTATCCTGGAACCCCGGAGAACCCTGGGTCGCCCACGTCCCCCTGGTGGAAACCAATCAATGCGTCAGTGTTTGTGTGAGCAGAGTCACCTGTGGCTCAGGTAGATCCTCCAATGGAGGTTTCACACACACACACACACACACAGTGTAACTTATCAACTTTCATGTTGCAATAGATCATTTTCATCTTATGTAGAAGCTGATCTATTTCATTCTTTATCTACACGCCCTTCCTGTATATTTATGTTGTGGTGGGGCTCTTTTTCTACCTTTGTCCCATTGCATCCTGGGAGTCCTGGTAGGCCGATGTGTCCTTCGTGTCCGGGGAGCCCCTGAGGAGAAACACATTTTCATGGCCTGATAAATGTTCATGTATCCGAGGCGACTTGCATTGCATTGTTTTTTAACCCATGGTTTTACATTTCTAACCCCCCCCCCCACACACACACACGCACACAGTGGGGGCAGTGTGCTGCCGTAACGGCGCCCGGGGAGCAGGTAGGGGTTGCAAGTCTTCCTCAGGGACACATGGACCAGCCGGGGTTCGAACCCTGCAGTTCCCATGACAACAACAATGAGCAAAGTCACATTTCTCTGCGCGTCGGTTCTTCTCTGTCTTACCGGCAGTCCTGGAGGTCCTGGAAAACCAGGTTTTCCCGGAAGACCCTGAAGGAAACAAAAATATGTTATTTTACTACCTATACTGTCCTCTTAACCGCCATTGGGATAGAACCATGTTCAATTCAGAGACTTAAATAGGTTTAAAGAGGAATTGTCAATAAAAGTAAAGTTTTATCAGTTGTTTGTACCCGTGAGCCTTTCAGTCCTGAACCTCCGGCTGATCCCAGATCACCCTGTGAGGAAAAGGAACCAAAAATGACATAAATAAACCAAAGAAATCTGTTTACGTTTATAATAATAATAATACTATTTAGCTGACTATATGTGAAGCTCTGGGTTTTTATAAAATACGGTTTTGTATTAAACAAGATGGAATAACATCATCTTTATGTAATAATAATAACACATTTTATTTTATTCAACAGATCTCAGAGTGCAGATCTGAGCGGGCGGCTGGAGGTTTGGGGATTAAGTGGTTCTTGCAGATAAGGAGGTGCGTGTCCATTTATGTATTAATGAGCAGAATGAGACAGTGTAGAGAGCGTAGGACGGATGTTATGTGCTCATATTTCCGGATGTCGATTATGGCTAAAGGTAAACTACAGAGAACAACACAAAATAGCTTTATTTGATGTAGTAAAATGAATAGAAGTTCTAACGAGTCTTTGGAAGAATCTGTTTGCTGTGCTGAAATACAATATCTGCATCAGCCAGATACGACATCATCATGGCTGAAGATTACACACGGAACTCCACAGTCCGTTAAAGGCAAGATAACAGTAACAATGATGATCTCCCTCGCCATTGGATGTAGCTACCTTGTCCCCAGGTGGGCCCTGGTTGCCCTCGTTACCGGGGTAACCGATCACTCCAGGAAGTCCGTCGTATCCAAAGTAACCAGATTCTCCCTGAGGGGGGAAACAGGTAGATCTGATCATGTGATGAGCAGATGAACCCAGATCCTGGGTCAGTTCACCTGCTTCCACACAGAAGAAAGGAAACACAATGGACGTCAGGTGAACTCAGGTGAGTAGGAGTCCTGGCCCGGGTCCAGGTGCCTTCAGGCACAAACGGGCGTTTGATGTTCAGCAGAGAGGAACCAGTCTCTGTTCTCCTGCCGAACACACCTGAAACATAGAGCTCACACCTGGGGGGTCTCAGGTAGTGACACACCTTAGACTCAAAGACGTCAGACTCCACCGCAGAGGAGCTCATGGTGTCAAAATAAACTCATCTCCTCTTGGTATTTTTAACATTTCCCTACTTTCTTTCTTTAAATTTTAGTTATTACTTATTTATTTGTTAGCTTGAAAGTTTTAATTCAGTGATAAAACAGAACGGAACCTAATAAACTCCACTACACTCATTAATATTTAAAGAGCAGGAACAAACTCCCTTAAACTCAAAGACCTTGCTGATCTAGACAGGATCCAAGGGGACTCATAAGTCATGCTAGACCTCAATCAGACCCTCATTAGTACCTCATCGGGCCCTCAGGAGACCGTCATTAGACCTTACGTAGACCCCCATCTGACACCTATCAGACGCCAACTACAGGTCCAGGAAGTAATGGATGTCGTGGCAGCAGGTGACCACTGGAGGGCGGCAGACGGTGTGCACTAACTGATCCAGGGTCAGTGAGGTCGAACCCGTCAGGAAGCGGTGACCCAATGGATGCATGGATAGATATTCTCACCTTTTGACCTTTGACCCCGTCACAGTGACAGAGAGACATCCCGCTGCAGTGACACACCTGCAGAGACAAAAGTACAGAAACAAATGTATATATAATATATATATATATACATCTCCTCGTCAATGGGTGGGGGGGAAAGGCATCTTGGTTGTTTCCCTGTTAGAATGATTCTCCCTCTAACCGGTGAACCGTGTGAACCGAGGCCGGTTCGCTTGGTTGCAATCTGCATGACGGCTCCAGGTTCTGTACGCAAGAGGACGGCCTATCAAAGGCCATCAAGGCCGTCCTCCTGTGCGTCAGGTACAGGCGGACTCTGGTAGACACTCAAAGGGACACATGGGGGTTTGGTAGACGGGTTGGGGGGCTGCCTGAGTCTCAGCTGTTTCTTCTTCTCTTTTTTTGTCTGCATGTTTTGGTGCTTTAACCCAAACAGACCGGTGACCCCTGCAGGTGTAACAGTGGAGCTTGTGTGAGATAACCGGGCGTGCAGACTGCTCTGATGTCATCTTATCTCCATTCCTGTCTCGCCATGATGCCCCGACACGTCCTGCAGCAAAGCATTGGGGTCTTTGCTGACTTTACTGTGACGGCTCAGGCTCCTCTTAGAGACCGAATCAAACTGAATGAACACAAATATTCTATAAAATACTAAAGATACGACGATACATGTTGTACATCATGGTTTGTATACATATGGGAACGCTGGTTACGATTTAAAGCTTTAAATGTAGATGTAGCAAGTAGCATGTGTATAAACATATCATAAATATACAATACATAAAGTGTGTGCGTGCGTGCGTGCGTGCGTGCGTGCGTGCGTGCGTGTGTGCGTGCGTGTGTGCGTGCGTGCGTGTGTGCGTGCGTGTGTGCGTGCGTGTGTGCGTGCGTGCGTGTGTGCGTGTGTGCGTGTGTGCGTGTATAGTGGTGAATGTGGGTTATTAATGTTATTAATGTGGTTAATAGTGTGGTTATTAATGCGGTTATCAATGTGTTGATCACAATCACATCGCTGATTCACGTGAATCACCTGCTGCTCCGTTCTCAAGGACACGGACACCAAGTTGTCCTGCTAACGATGCGTCAGCACTGTACCTCGTTGCTTAGCAACAGAGACGTGCGAACACAAGTGACCGGTGGCGGCGTTTGGTGCAATGTGAGACCTGCTGAGTGTGAGTGATAGATCATCATCATCATCATCTTTAAGCGCTCATCCGGGGTCGGGTCGCGGGGGCAACAGCTCCAGCAGGGGACCCAACTGGGGCAATTCATAGTTCGGACAAGCAACTTCTAAATGGAGCCAATAAAGGAGCAAGACGATGAGCAGGTCTTTGCTTTCATTGAAAAGGCGCTTTACACACTGAAGAGCTGACGATTGGCTGACGATAGTCATTTATATTTGAAAGGATTGTACATCTATTTCTTCAAGTACATTTTAGCAATCCGTCAACTTCAATCAAATTAAAATCAATTTCCCAACAATAAAATTGTGGCAAATGAAATTGCTTAATGTAACAAAGTATGAATACTTTGTTACATTAAGTGGACATTTACTCAGGGGTGAAAGTAGTTTTCTCTGATATACAGCAGGGGTCCCCAAACTTTTTCTCCTCCTCTGCCGGGGGGGCGGGCTGACCGGGGGGGTAGCGGTTGACGAACCTCTGCATACACTCGCACGACGTTAGCAGTTGTGTTGTCATGCTGAAAGTGCAGATATTTTAGTGGTACTCCGTACTGGCTTACCCTGACTTTACTGGAGTATTTTTACATTTTAAAAAACAGCCTCGTTACCTCTATTTCATTCCGGCTTACTTTCATTCAAAAACACACACAATAAAAGCCTATCCAGATAAATCGCGCCATTCCAGACTAATGAATGTCTTCATGACCATGTTGGCCTTAAATGTTTTTTTTTACTTTATTGGGAATCTGGAACAACACAACGACAAGTTTTGTGACCAGTACTTTTATACTTTTACTAAGTAAAAAGCTTGACTTGATACTTCAACTTCTACAAAAGTCTATGTAAACCCGAGTATTTATACTTTTGAAACGTCTGCATGTCCATTTATATACACATGTTTACATCAAATGAATATATGTATGCAAACTGGGGAGCTGCTTTTGTCGGGCAAACTTATTTTCTCTGCAGATCAGAGTGAGTGTGTGTGTGTGTGTGTGTGTGTGTGTGTGTGTGTGTGTGTGTGCGTGTGTGTGTGTGTGTGTGTGTGTGTGTGTGGAACAAAGGGCTCACAAACTCACAGACTTTGATGCAGAACGAATCATGCATAAAGTTGATAACCCTCTCACACACACACACACACACACACACACACACACACACACACACACACTTATCACGTGATGTGACTTTTAGTGACTTTTTTTAGTAATTAATGAACTATTAAATACTAATTGTCATAGATTTTCACAATTTTAACATTTTAACATTTTAATGCTACGTTAGTTTGTGTGTGTGTGTGCGTGTGTGTGCGTGTGTGTGTGTATGTGTGTGTGCGCGCGCACCCGTTCGGCGTGTCCCGGAGCCACGGTGCTGCAGACCATCAGAACCAGCAGCGGGAGCGGAACCTCCATCCGGACCGAAGCACTTGGCATCTCTACGGGCTCGGGTCGACTCGGGTCGACTCGGTTCGGCTCGGTTCGGCTCGGCTCGCTTGAGTCCAGGGGGGTCCGTGCAGCCGGTCCTGCTGCGGGATGGAGAGCTGGAGGAAGACAGACAGTGCGCTGGCACGGGAGTCAAACCCGGGACTCTCTGCACGGCACCTCCGACCTAACCCTTCAAAATAAAAGCTGATCTGCTCTCTGACTTGTTCTTGTCTTGTCAGAACTGACAAAGTTACAAATAGTGTATCATTTAATATGTACTGTTCTTACTTCCTCATTGCTCAGCTCGGGCCTTACTATGTTGCTTCCAGTGCAGCTTGTTTCAAAGAGCGCTTTTACTTCATTAGATTCTGAAAGTGAAAGTGGCACTTAGAGACACTATATATATATATATATAATTAATGCCGTTATTAATGCGGCTATTAATGTTATGTATATATACAAAAAAACAAAACTCAGTTTCTCTTATTTTGGAGCGCGTGGGCGGAAGGGAGAGTTTGCGCGCTCCCGTCGTGGACAGACGCTCCATCAGTGCGCGCGGCACGGCTTCAGCTGCAGCGGAGTTTGGAAAACCGCACGAAGTTGTGGGATCGAGCACGAGACCTCCAGGTAAGCCTCACCTGTCCTTTCACCTGCTAACTGTGTGACGTCACCGGGCTGATTAGCGGGGTCTGGTTTATTCTGTATTGTGAGAGTCCCGATCACTTTATCGATGAGCCCGATGCTGCGTGCACGTGCTCGTTCACTCGGGAGATACTGCGATCTACGTGTACAAGTACACTTCACGGTACAATTACTGTGTTATTGATGATTGGGATGTAGAGTTTAAGGGTGAGTATAAAGAAAACACTCAGCTGTCTGTCTCCCTCTCTCTACCTGTCTCTCTCTCCGCCTGTCTGTCTGTCTTCCTGTCTCATTCTTACTTTGTGTCTCTCTCGCTCTCTTTACCTGTCTGAATTTCTACCTGTCTGTCTGTCTGTCTGTCTCTCTCTATCTCTTTCTAGCTGTCTCTCTACCTGTATGTCTGTCTGTCTGTCTGTCTCTCTCTCTTTCTAGCTGTCTCTCTACCTGTCTGTCCAACTTATTGGCTCTTTTTACCTGTCTTTCTCTACCTGTCCGTCCTTCTTCCTACCCGTTGTGTCTCTCTACCTGTCTGTCCTTCTATCTGTTTCCCTACCTGTCGGTCTCTCTACATTCCTCCCTGTCTTGTGTTTGTTTTTTTCAATGTGTCTCTGTCTCTGCAGGACTCCCAGCCGTGTCAGAGTGTCATCACTGGCTGCGAGACGGCCGGAGGCGAAGGCGGCGTGAGAAGTGGCCGTATAGTGGGCGGGACTTCCTCTGAGTGCAGGACAAGATGCTACAGACTTCCTGCTCCGCCCCCTGCGGCTCCACCTGGCTCTGGTAAACCAAACAAACCTCAAGCCTGATCGGTCTGCCGGTCCAGCTTCCTCATTACTCACCTGTGTGTCTCCTCCTCCAGGTGGGTCCTCATGGTCCTGATGGCTCCGCCCCCTGCTCTCGGGGTTTGTTCATTATCTCTTTTATTATTACTTTTATTGTTAAAGGGGACTAGGTTTCTCTCTCTTTCTCTGAAATGCCAGCTTCATGTGCTTAAATAAATGTTGGAACTTTTCTCCGAATGTCTCAGACGCACTTAGATTATTAGTGACAGGTTCAGGAGTCAGAGGGTCTCTAGTAGGGGTGTAACGATTCAGCTGTTACATCGATGTATCGATCCAACTACATCGATCTGTGCTCGGCGAGTTGGCCATATGGACGACATATATTGATCAAACATCGAGGAAATAACCCGTTGGATTTAAGCACGTCAGACTTTTTTCTTAGCACTTTTAATGATAAACGCTGTCGCGGACTGAGCCGTGCGCTCACGCAGTACGCAGGTCCCGCCGTCCCGAGCCCCGATTCAACTTCCGGGTTTCACGGCAAATCCGAGGGAATGTTCCACACGGGTTAAATTGGAAGTGGGGTTTGTCGGGGGTTGGTAGAATGGTAGAACACTGATTGAATTTTTGGCTAAAAAGTTACTGAATGGATTTCAAGTCATTGAATCGTTTCCGATCGCATCGTTCTAAATGAACCAATAACGTCCTTGAATCGTATCGACAACCACGAATCGTGATCGAATCGAATCGTCGTTAACAACGAATCGTTACACCCCTAGTCTCTAGTGTCCCTCAGGGACCAGACCTGGCTCCTCCGGGTGATTATTGATCATTATGGAAACGTAGGAGATCAGTTTAAAGAAACTCTGCGATGAAGGACTGATGGAGCACCGATGGGGACAGCGGATGGAGGACTGATGGAGCACCGATGGGGACAGCGGATAAAGGACTGATGGAGCACTGATGGGGACAGCGGATGGAGGACCGATGGAGCACCGATGGGGACAGCGGATGGAGGACCGATGGAGCACCGATGGGGACAGCGGATGGAGGACTGATGGAGCACCGATGGGGACAGCGGATGGAGGACTGATGGAGCACCGATGGGGACAGCGGATAAAGGACTGATGGAGCACTGATGGGGACAGCGGATGGAGGACTGATGGAGCACCGATGGGGACAGCGGATAAAGGACTGATGGAGCACCGATGGGGACAGCGGATAAAGGACTGATGGAGCACTGATGGGGACAGCGGATGGAGGACTGATGGAGCACCGATGGGGACAGTGGATGGAGGACTGATGGAGCACCGATGGGGACAGCGGATGGAGGACTGATGGAGCACCGATGGGGACAGCGGATGGAGGACTGATGGAGCACCGATGGGGACAGCGGATGGAGGACTGATGGAGCACCGATGGGGACAGCGGATGGAGGACTGATGGAGCACCGATGGGGACAGCGGATGGAGGACTGATGGAGCACCGATGGGGACAGCGGATAAAGGACTGATGGAGCACTGATGGGGACAGTGGATGGAGGACTGATGGAGCACCGATGGGGACAGCGGATGGAGGACTGATGGAGCACCGATGGGGACAGCGGATGGAGGACTGATGGAGCACCGATGGGGACAGCGGATGGAGGACTGATGGAGCACCGATGGGGACAGCGATGGAGGACTGATGGAGCACCGATGGGGACAGCGATGGAGGACTGATGGAGCACTGATGGGGACAGCGATGGAGGACTGATGGAGCACTGATGGGGACAGTGGATGGAGGACTGATGGAGCACCGATGGGGACAGCGGATGGAGGACTGATGGAGCACCGATGGGGACAGCGGATGGAGGACTGATGGAGCACCGATGGGGACAGCAGATGGAGGACTTAAATTCCTGCTGCTGATAAACACGCCTCAATGATAACCTGGTTTAGACAACGCTGCAGGAATGTGGCTGCTAAACAAACACTGATGCATGCTGGGAAACCAGCCGTCTGGGGCCCACGGAGCAAAAAAAACACCCACAGGGTTTTTGTCTCTGACGGAGCTCCACCGCACCGCCACATGCACTTTCTTTGATTCACTATTTAGAGCATATGAACAAACGTGATACTTCAGAGCGCATGTTAACGTGCACAGGTCCCAGATGTTACTGTGCACGTTAACGAGCACGCTCGCTCCTATCTGATCAACGTCTGTCCTCATTCAGAAGGTTCAATGACGCTGTCAGAAGAAATGGATGCGGGATTGTTACTGATGGTATCACACACACACACACACTCACACACACTCACACACTCACACACTCACACACACTCACACACACTCACACACTCACACACTCACACACACTCACACACTCACACACACACACACACTCACACACACACACACTCACACACACACACACACTCACACACACTCACACACTCTCACACACTCACACACTCACACACTCACACACTCACACACACTCACACACACTCACACACTCACACACTCACACACACTCACACACACTCACACACTCACACACTCACACACACTCACACACTCACACACACACACACACTCACACACACACACACACTCACACACACACACACACTCACACACACTCACACACTCTCACACACTCACACACTCACACACTCACACACTCACACACACTCACACACTCACACACACTCACACACACTCACACACTCACACACTCACACACACTCACACACTCACACACACACACACACACTCACACACTCACACACTCACACACACTCACACACACACACACTCACACACACTCACACACTCACACACACTCACACACTCACACACTCACACACACTCACACACTCACACACACACACACAATCACACACACTCACACACTCACACACACTCGCACACTCACACACACTCACACACTCACACACACTCACACACTCACACACTCACACACTCACACACACTCACACACTCACACACACTCACACACTCACACACACTCACACACTCACACACACTCACACACACACGCACACTCACACACACTCACACACTCACACACACTCACACACTCACACACACTCACACACACTCACACACACACGCACACTCACACACACTCACACACTCACAC
>CM037917.1:420000-487500 GCA_021346845.1 Apeltes quadracus
AAATGAAAAGTATGTCATCAATGTCTTCTCTCTTGCCGTATCAATATCTCAGTTTCCCTCAGAGATGGTCCAATAATGAGCTGAAAGTCAAGTGAAATTCAGTTACAAGACACTTTCTTAAATACTGTAATCTACATTGTGGATAATTCAGCTATATATAATATGCTGAAGTACATTTCTGGAGCATAAAATATAAAATAAAAACAAGAACCGTACAGAACAGAAAACCGTGATACAAACCGAATTGTGGGTTTTGTGAACCGTGCCACCCCAGAGCCCTTTAAGGAGAGCCTGGGCTCCCTGTTCGGGCCCATTGTATCGATCTTGGTTGCAGTTCCGTTAAATTCCACTGGAGGTGATCGCAGGCGAGTGCAGATCGTATGGGACTCTATGGAGCTAGACGGCTAAATTTAGCTCTTTCTCCTGCTTGTCGTTGAATCAACGTAGATTTTATTGTTGATTCCGCAAGTTCAATATGGTTTATAGACCAAAAGTGGAATGAACGAGTGCTTATGTCCTTTCGATTTCTTACAGGTTGGGCCGTTGTTGTTGCGCTAGCATTCTGCTAATGAATGCTGATTGGTCAGTGACGGCTTGCGACCGATTACGACCGGAGACCCCGTTTGATGGCAGCTGAAGCTAAAGCAGAATTCAATTCAATTCAATTCATTTTATTTTGTATAGCCCAAAATCGCAAATTACAAATTTGCCTCGGAGGGCTTTACAGTCTGTACACATGCAACATCCTCCGTCCCAAGACCCTCACATCGGCACAGGAACAACTCCCCAAAAAATTAAAAAAACCCTTCCAGGGAAAAAAGGGAAGAAACCTGAGGGAGAACGTCAGAGGAGGGATCCCTCTCCCGGGATGGACAGACTGCAATGGATGTCATGTGTACAGAATGACTCATACAGATGTAGAATACATTCAATTTCTATAACAGAAATGATTCAAAGAATTCCAAGTAGCCGGCCAGATGTATGACAGGAACACTGCAGGGGCCTCTACCATCAGATAGAACCACAATCAGATAGAACCACCATCCACAGAAGACTGTGGGGAGGGAAAGCAAAGATTTTAGGAAAGGGTAATAGTGATATGAATCATATTTAAAATTATGATGATGATGATGATGATGATGATGATGATGATGACGGCAGCAGCAGGTGCCAGCAGGGCCACGGCCAGAGTCAGGACCAGGGTCCTGACGGAACTACGATCTGCAGAGACCTGCTCGGCGAGAAAGCACAAAGAACTCCCAGGAAGGAGCTGAATTAGTCATGTGCATTAATGCAACGTGGATTTTAGTGAGTGAGAGAGTGAGAGAGAGAGAGAGAGAGAGAGGAGTTCGGTGTGTCCTAAAAAGTCCCCCGGCAGTTTAAGCCTATAGCAGCGTAACTAAGAGCTGGTCCAGGCAAACCTGAGCCAGCCCTAAATATAAGCGCTATCAAAGAGGAAAGTTTTAAGCTTCATCTTAAAGGAAGTGACTGAATCTGCCCCCCGGACTGAAAGTGGAAGCTGGTTCCACAAAAGAGGAGCTTGATAACTGAAGGCTCTGCCTCCCATCCTACTTTTAATAACTCTAGGAACAAGTAACCCAGCATCTATAGAACGCAGCTGCCTTGCAGGGCAGTACGGTGTTACAAGCTCTTTAAGATAAGAAGGTGCCTCACGTGCAAGCGCCTTGTAGGTGAGGAGAAGAACCTTAAATTCTATTCTTGATTTAACAGGGAGCCAGTGCAAAGCAGACAATACAGGCGTGATATGGTCTCTTTTATTAGTTCTTGTTAATACACGTGCTGCAGCATTCTGAATCAACTGAAGAGGCTTAAGAGATTTACAAGAACACCCTGCAAACAAAGAATTACAGTAGTCCAGTCTGGAGGAAACAAATGCATGAACTAATTTTTCTGCATCACCTTGAGACAGGAAATTCCTGATTTTCGATATATTACGTAGATGAAAAAAGGCGGTCCTTGAAGTATTCTTTATATGAGAGTTGAAGGACATATCCTGGTCGAGGAGAACTCCAAGATTCTTGACGGTGCTGCCGGATACCAGAGAAATTCCATCCATAGAAACTGTATCACGTGACAGCTGACTTCGAAGGCGCTCTGGGCCTATCAAGATAACTTCTGTTTTTTCTGAGTTTAGCATCAGGAAGTTGCAGGTCGTCCAAGTTTTGATGTCTCCAAGACATTCTTGAAGTCTAACGAGCTGTTCGGTCTCCTCTGGCTTGATCGACAGATATAATTGAGTATCGTCTGCGTAACAATGGAAGTTGATGCGGTGTTTTCTGATAACGTCGCCCAAAGGAAGCATATAAAGGGTAAATAAAATGGGTCCAAGCACAGAACCTTGTGGGACTCCGTGACCAACATTGGTGGTCTTCGAGGATTCTCCGTTTACAAGCACAAACTGGGATCGATCCGATAAATAGGATTTAAACCAGCTAAGTGCAGTTCCTTTAATACCAATCAAATGTTCTAGTCTCTGCAGCAAGATACGATGATCGATGGTGTCAAAGGCGGCACTGAGGTCCAGCAAGACAAGAAAAGAGACAAGTCCTTGGTCCGATGCAAGTAGGAGATCATTCGTAATTTTCACCAGGGCTGTTTCTGTGCTATGATGCACTCGAAATCCAGACTGAAAGTCCTCGAACAAAGCATTGCTCTGAAGAAAGTCACATAGTTGACTTGCGACGGATTTCTCAAGGATCTTCGAGAGGAAGGGAAGATTAGAGATCGGTCTGTAGTTAGCCAACACCTCCGGAGCAAGAGTAGGTTTCTTAAGAATCAGAAATATAAAGTTTATGAGGACTTTCTGTCCAAGTTTACCTCAAATAGCAGCTGGTGTTATCGTTGTCGATCATGTTGCTAATGCCATGAGAAAGGAAGCCATGATTCAGAAGTGCCGAAGAGATCGCCGAGGAAATGGCCGTAAAGCAGCACCTCCGGCAGTACGCAAATATGTGACGTCATCACATTTTTTGAACGGATTTTTAGAACAGATGAGTGAACTTAAAAATTCAATGTTCAGCTGAGTGTATTATTCTATCCCCCCCTTTTGAATGCAAGTTTCAAATTGCTTGACAAAAAATGATATCCTGAGAAAAGTGGACTTTGGGGGGTGAAGCCTCATTGGGTCCAATGCATTCTGCACTCGCCTGCGAGCGCTCCGTGTGGACAGAGACGTGTTACTGCAGCAGTAACCAGAGAGTGCCACATCTATTCATATTAGAAAATCTATGGCCACCCCTAGTTTGAACGTGTGTGTGTGTGTGTTGTGTTGTCACACTGCCCCCCAGTAGTCGCCATCACACATATTTAACTCACCTTCAGACAACATGAACACGGAGCGGCTCTTCTGATGTGAAATGAAACGTATATATATATATTTGTAATAAAATATACAAGAAGTATGTGTAAAGTACTTCAAACTAGTCATCCGTTTCTTCATGTTATCTTAAAGAACATTAAAGATCAGGGAAGCTCCTCCAGGTTCTAACAGTTATTCCTGTGTGCAGGGTTCTCCGGGCCCTCTGGGCCAGCAGGGACCTCAGGGGCCTCCGGGCTTCCCGGGCCCTCTGGGGCCTCTGGGACAGAAGGGCCACAGAGGAGACGAGGGGCCGACGGGTGCTGGAGGACTGAAAGGAGACGTGGTGAATAAACCCGTTGGGACGGTTCTGTTTTATTCTGAGCTGAAGGAACAAGATGGCCGAACAGAAGCCTCAGTTTGGGTCGGAACCGGAACTCGTGTTTGACCGTGTTTGTTTCTTTCTAGGGAAGCGTTGGCGTTCCCGGTTTTCCCGGTTTGGAAGGAATCCCGGTAAGAAGTTCCGTCCACTCTGATTGGCCCGGACGTGATGAGGTCAAAGTTCAAACTGTGAGCCTGTGTCTTGTATGTTCAGGGTCACCCGGGTCCGGCTGGAGGTCCTGGTTTTCCAGGTCTGGACGGGTGTAACGGTACTAGAGGAGAGAAAGGAGACCCTGGACTTCCCGGAGGAACCGGACCCGACGGAGAACCGGTCAGAGCCGCCAATCGATCAATAACTGGAACCGATCGTTTGCTGAGCAGCAGTAAACGCATTGTGATGTGGTCAATGTGGTAAAAGAGTTTCATTCTGAAGGGTTCTGAAGGACTGAAAGGGTTCCCAGGAGATCCGGCCGTCTACGTCGTACAGTACCCAGGAGTACCCGTGAGTACACGTATACTGTGTGTACTGGCAATACACAGCTGGTTTAGATTGTTAACATAGCAGATTAATAACGCTGCAACTAGCTATTAGTTTGATAATCAATTATTTGGTTCATTCAAAAACATTCTGCTCCTTCGTTCTAAAAGCAAACTACAAATTCACAGTGCAAAGAAAACTGCTGGAACATAATAACTTAAAGAATAAGACATAAGAACGTAAGGACATAAGGATATTAGGACAAAACAACATAAGAACACAACAAGATACATAACCGGGTTTGTTTGAGCAGCTCGTCATCTTCACGCTGCATCTTCATCTCGCTCGTCTCGGCCTCCGCTGCTCATCAAGTGACAATGTACTATATGTATCTCTGTGATGTAGTACAGTCCAAAGTACTATATGTACCTCTGTGATGTAGTACAGTCCAAAGTACTATATGTACCTCTGAGATGTAGTACAGTCCAAAGTACTATATGTACCTCTGTGATGTAGTACAGTCCAAAGTACTATATGTATCTCTGAGATGTAGTACAGTCCAAAGTACTATATGTACCTCTGTGATGTAGTACAGTCCAAAGTACTATGTGTACCTCTGAGATGTAGTACAGTCCAAAGTACTATATGTATCTCTGAGATGTAGTACAGTCCAAAGTACTATATGTACCTCTGTGATGTAGTACAGTCCAAAGTACTATATGTACCTCTGAGATGTAGTACAGTCCAAAGTACTATATGTACCTCTGTGATGTAGTACAGTCCAAAGTACTATATGTACCTCTGTGATGTAGTACAGTCCAAAGTACTACATGTACCTCTGAGAGGTAGTACAGTAAAACGTACTATATGTACCTCTGAGATGTAGTACAGTCCAAAGTACTATATGTACCTCTGAGATGTAGTACAGTCCAAAGTACTATATGTACCTCTGAGAGGTAGTACAGTAAAACGTACTATATGTACCTCTGAGATGTAGTACAGTCCAAAGTACTATATGTACCTCTGAGATGTAGTACAGTCCAAAGTACTATATGTACCTCTGAGATGTAGTACAGTCCAAAGTACTATATGTACCTCTGAGAGGTACTACAGTAAAACGTACTATATATACCTCTGAGATGTAGTACAGTCCAAAGTACTATATGTATCTCTGAGATGTAGTACAGTCCAAAGTACCATATGTACCTCTGAGATGTAGTACAGTCCAAAGTACTATATGTACCTCTGAGAGGTAGTACAGTAAAACATACTATATGTACCTCTGAGATGTAGTACAGTCCAAAGTACTATATGTACCTCTGAGAGGTAGTACAGTAAAACATACTATATGTACCTCTGAGATGTAGTACAGTCCAAAGTACTATGTGTACCTCTGAGATGTAGTACAGTCCAAAGTACTATATGTACCTTTGAGATGTAGTACAGTAAAACATACTATATGTACCTCTGAGATGTAGTACAGTAAAACATACTATATGTACCTCTGAGATGTAGTACAGTCCAAAGTACTATATGTACCTCTGAGATGTAGTACAGTAAAACATACTATATGTACCTCTGAGATGTAGTACAGTCCAATGTACTATATGTACCTCTGAGATGTAGTACAGTCCAAAGTACAATATACAAAACATTTAAAAGTTCAGTACCGATGTACAAGTACCAGTGTAACCTTTTCTTAGTGTTTATTATGGGATGTGGGATCTGATTCTGTTGATGTATTGCTGATACTTCTCTGTGTCACAGAATACACTAACAGCGTAGTATTTGTACGTTGTTCGTGTTTCTCAGGGAGACGTCGGTTCCGTTGGACTTCCGGGTCGTCCGGTGAGAACCAACATCGGATCCTTTTTACCGTTAACAAGTTTATGTGATTTATTTCACTCTGTCACGTTTAACTTAGTAAGAAGTATTTTTCTTAAATACTACATTCATATAATTATTGTTAGTGCTTCTAGTTCATGATTGGGAAAATATATTTTAGAATTATTTTTATTTAAAACCCATTAAATGAGCAATTCTCCTGCATTGTCAGTACTTCTACTTATACTACTATGTGTACTGAGAGGAGGTTTTGTCCGCAGGGGGAACCAGGTCTCCCCGGGCCGGTTGGGGTTCTGGGTCCGCCGGGACCAGATGGAACCAACGTGAGTCCCGTAGATCACGATCCTAATAAATATTAATACTCATTTAATGAATTATTACTTTATTAATATAAAGATACTGTAAACAGTGCGTTTATGAGTGTACTTTATTTTTTCATTGTACACGTTTGTCTCTACAGGGTTTCCCGGGTCCACATGGCTCCAGGGGTCCACCTGTAAGTAATAGAAGTACATTTACTCAAGTACTTAAGTACTCTGATAACTCACTTAACTTCTATTTTATGCTACTTCATAGTTCCACTCTGCTACATCAAGGAAATCAATATTCATTATATACATTTAGTTATCGAATAGAGGATTAATGAATTGAAAAAAGTAGCATAGCATAACATAAATAAATATTAAATATATAATATTAACATTTATCTACACAGTACTTGTATCAATAAAATACTATTTACATTTATTTATTAGTGATACAATGTATATATTATCTAACAACTGAGTACTGATAATAATTATAATGTATAGTTTTTTAGAATGTTGTATTTCTGCCTCACTTAAATAAAGAATCACACGTAGAACCATCAGATTACTGATTATTGAATATTGATCCCAATAGTTTTATTTGACAGATGGTTGCTTGGATATTGATTATCGATCAATAATGTTTTTACCTCGATGCATGTTTGTGTTTCAGGGAGAAAGAGGTCGTTCTCTTCCCGGACAGAAAGGAGACGAGGTACAAATATTCACAACTTCAGCAGCACTCTGGTGATATTGTAGTACTGTGGTAGTGTTGTAATACTCTGTAGTACTTTGGCAGTATTGCAGTACTGTGTGTTCTCCTCAGGGGGATCAGGGCCTCCAGGGGCAACCGGGTCCATTTGAGTACGTCGACCCTCCGGAAGACCTGTACCTCAAAGGAGACAAGGTGGGCGGGACTTAGGCCGATGAGCACCAATCCGATTATTATACGGTTCTACTAAAACAACACTTCAAAGAACACTGAAACATATGTGCAATAACCACTGTGGTATGTGTACATATACATACATTTATTTAGTTGTATAAATACATTTATATTTAGCTTCTGTGACCTTTGCACTCGTTTTTTAAATCTTTTTTTTAACCATGTCTCTCAGGGTGCTTTGTCCACATCCAGTAAATGAATAAAGAAATATCTTATCTTATGTCGTATGTATTTGTGCCACTGTGGTTCTCCTCGCGTGGTGCGTAGTGCACCGATTCACTGAAGTTCTGGTTCTACTTCGTCAGGGTTCTCAGGGGCCTAAAGGCGTCTGTGGAAGTCAAGGAATGTTGGTAAGTTCAGACATCTGACAAAGGAGCACAGGGTTCTACTGGAAATAAGGTTCTCCCGAACACAGGATAAGAGGAAGCTGTTACCAAAGAACAATCATTCATTGCCATTAACTTTTTTTAATGTTGTCATTGAGTGAGAACATCAAGTTATTGATCGTATATTTACTGACTTCAAAGGCGATTCTTTTTTTGGTTCAAGGGTTCGGACGGTCTCACCGGGATCAATGGGGAGAAAGGGATTGTGGGATTTCCTGGTTCCAGGGTGAGTAACCCTCTTATTGATTGGTGAAGGTCAGTATTGGAAGCCAAAAGTGAGGCCATTCAGATCAATAAATACGCACTTGTGCGTCTCAGGGGTCGTCAGGTAACCCTGGTCGTCCTGGAGAAACAGGATTCAAGGTGAGCTGACAGCAGCGATCTAAATGCTGCTCTGCTAATGACTTCTTACTAATGTTTGTCGAGCTGATCTGAAACAGCCTCTTAAAGCCAATTTCATTTCAGGGGATTCAAGGGAGTCCCGGTCTTCCGGGTCTGATTGGGCGAGATGGTCCAAAGGTCAGTTTTCGCCTCTTGATGTATCTCTGAGGAACAATCCCATGCAGGGAGGGAATGAACTCCTCTGATTGATCGCTTTAAGACATAAGGATTGGACATCAATGCCATGCATCCATCCATTTTGTGTTGGGTCGCGTTAGCAGCAGGTTCCCCCGAGTATCCAAGACATGCAGCTGCAAATCAGATAATACAATTACAACGTTGATCATTGATCTCCGGCCTAAGGTGCTCTGGTACCAGATACAGAGCAACCAGAGCCACCTTTACGTTTGAACATGGTGTTCGTTATGGAGAAACCATGATTATGGAGTCGACAGGAGGCCCTTTCCATCCATTCCAATGGGGCCAGATACTCAGAACTGCTGTTTGATGCGTAAACACAAACATACTCAATAATAACGTCTCACCCGTAACGTCTTCATCAAATTCAATTTGATTAGATCAAAGAACGAGGCAGTCCATGTATCATGTTACCGATATAGTTAATTAATGAACCTCTGTGTTCCAAGGGCATGCTGGGAAATCCAGGTCCCAAAGGTCTCCCCAGGGACGTGGACTTAACACACTTAGGTACAGATAATTACATTCCATCAGCTGGATGATGTCATCACTGTGGTCTGATGTCAGCTGAACTCCTCCTGCATCACAGGCGACTTTGGAGATCCTGGGGCCCCTGGACCAAGGGGCCCTCCAGGAGACAGCGGGCCGATGGGAATCCACGGTCCCCCCGGAGCCCGGGGCGGGTCCATACCCGGTCAGGACCCGCAGTGCCGTTCTCAGCTCTGCCCACGTCTGAGGAGGCGTGACGGTGAATAACGTGCGTTGTTGCTCTTCAGGTTCGGCGGGCGTTGTGGGTCCAAGAGGAGCTCCAGGATGCAGAGGGGACAAAGGAGATCCGGGTCAGGTGTACGAAGGCGTACCCACACCCGGAGAACCTGGAAAACCAGGATATCCCGGCATAAAAGGACTGAAAGGACAACCAGGGATTCCAGGTACCTAAGGAAGGCCTTGTAGCGCATCATCTGGATATAACCGTATAACTTCCTGTTCATCCCACTGACTTCCTGTTTTTGTTTCTCAGGTAGTTACTGTGTGCCTGGGGCCCCGGGAGAATCTGGGGATCCAGGCGATCGTGGGCCCACGGGGGCCCAAGGCTTTCTAGGGGTCAAAGGTCAGTGTCCCTGACATGAGATTCAATAGAAAGGTCAGAGGCTCCAGGACGTTTCCTTGAGGACATCCTGCATGCTTTAAATCTGCTTGTGCTCCAGGTAGTTGCGGCGACTGTTCTTGTGGTCCACCAGAGAGACTGAAGGGCCCCCCCGGCAGCGTGGGTGACCCCGGGTCTCCAGGGTTTCCGGGACCTGTGGGGGCGCCGGGGCTGAGAGGAGACAATGGTTTTCCGGGAGACACGGGAGAACGTGGACCACAGGTTGGTCCCCTGGGACCAACCTGTGGTTGGTCCCAGGGGACTCGCCACCTCAGACATCGGGGGTCAGGAGTTGTTGGGTGTAATTCACTGGATGGTTGTTTTTTTTGCAGGGTCTGGGAGGATTTCCAGGTGTCAAAGGGTTGAAAGGTCAAAAAGGGGATTTCACTGTGTTGGATTTTAAAGGTAAGTTAGAACGAATAGAAACCTACTCACAACAGTCATGATGTCCTGCTCCTGATTGGACTTTTGTCTCCAGGTGAGAAAGGAAACCGGGGCCAGCCGGGCCCTGTAGGCCAACAGGGGTTTATAGGGAGAAGAGGAGTGGACGGACCCCAGGGGGCCCCTGGAAACCCCGGCCCTCAGGTCAGTGAGGGTGAATTCCCCCTTTTCACCAATAAGCCACTTGACTGATTGAATATGTTGCTGCTAAAGGCGTCACTGCTTGTCTGACATCCATATTTAAGTCTTTTCTTTGTTTCTTTTCAGGGAGAAAGTCTCGTGAGTTCTCCCGGAGATAGAGGCCTCCCTGGACTCCCAGGGCCAAAGGGCTTGTCAGGAGCTTCCGGGCCCCCTGGTCAGAGTGTAGTTGGAGCATTAGGACAGCGTGGGGGCCCCGGGGACCCGGGACCAGAGGGATTCCCCGGACCCCCAGGGCCGAAGGGGGTGAGAGGTAAAGATCAATCTGAATTTAACTTGGATTCAAGACTGCAAATTCTAAGAAGCCAAAAATCGTACTCACCACATCTGACTTGACTCCTCTACTTCTTTGATTACATCTTATTTTGCAGGGGACAATTTGCCCTGTGTGCCCAGAAACCCTGGCCCCCCGGGAGAGAAAGGAGACACTGGAGATGAAGGTATACGCCATCTATTCAATTCAATTCATTTTATTTTGTAGAGCCCAAAATCGCAAATTACAAATTAACCTCAGAGGGCTTTACAGTCTGAACACACATGTGACATCCTCCGTCCCGAGACCCTCACATGGGCACAGGAACAAGTCTCCATCAGACATCCATGTTTCAGTAAGACTAAATACATCAACATGGAGATCAGATATTAGTTCATTTACTAAAACAGCTTTAGATGATAGAGATCTTATATGCATTTTTTCGCATTACTGGTTTTAACTTTAATTAAGTTATTTAATATAACTCCTCGGTTGTTTACCTTTAATTTAACAAAAGGTGTCCGTGGGGCAGATACGGTCTCTATAAGGTGAATTATAGGGTTAATTATGGTTTGGGTGAGTGACCGCTCAGATGGAAGCGCAGAGAAGTGTGTAAGACTGCGACTCTGCTTCCTGGTCTGAACTCTGGGTCATGGATTAAGTCCACTAAGAAACTGGGTCAGATTGTTAGAAATGAGTTGAGCTCCATCCAGGGTAGGATGGATGCCGTCCCTCCTAATCAGACCAGGCTCTCCCCAAAACGTCTTCCAGTGATCAACGAAGCCCACATTATTTACTGGGCACCACCTCGACAACCAGCGGCGGAATGACGACATGCGGCTATACATGTCGTCACTGATCAAGTTTGGGAGGGGGCCAGAGAAAACTACGGTGTCCTACATTGTTTTAGCGTATGTACACACCGATTCCACGTTAACTTTAGTGACTTCCGACTGGCGTAACCGCGAGTCGTTACCGCCGACGTGTATTACAATCTTAAGGCCGGCGCATGCTTCTGCGTCGGCGTCTCCGTTGCGTTTGCGTATTGCGTTGACGGACTCGTTTCAATTCATGGTTCAAACGTCTCCAGACCACCAGATAGAGTCACGTTTATTGTGAAGACGACCTAGAGAGTTCCGTCTTTGCGAGTGGAAGTCGTTGGTTTGTTTATTAATCTATCAGAGACTTTTTTGCCCCGTGCATCAACACTGCTGCTTTTCTTCGTCTCTTTTCGTGGACATATTTGTCCCGTATTTCGTTCACAACTTTAACGCCCCTCGACCGGCAAAACCGACGTTTGTGGAGATCTACGTCCATGAATTGGAGCCCATCCGCGCGTCTTTATAGTCCGCCAATGACGCGTGTGTTTCTAAGTGGTCATATTTACGGATTTCTTCAGACAAAAGCTCTTAGATCTGATTCATTCTCTCGTAAAATATATTCGTTCTAATAATGGCGGAATTACGCTATGAAACCGGAAATCCGAGACTCTGGCAAGGATGTAGTAAGCAGACCAATCACAGCCCTGCGGCTTGCGTATCCGTAGACGCAAGGGTTGGAAAAATTGGTCGACACACGCAAGGACGCAAGGGGGGGCGGGACTCTACGCAAGGGACACGCAAGTGACGCTTGCATTTGCGGGTCCTTGCGTTTCTCCGAAAACGCAGAAGCATAAACTAGGCTTTACTGTATTTACGTTTATCCTCGCCAGCAGTTTAAGATAAGACTCAGTCGACACCTGTCTGCCTACCCCCCTGTTTACCTGTCTGTTTGCCTGCTGCTCACTTGTCTGTCCCTCCAGGTTACACAGGGCCACCAGGTCCTGCAGGGTTTCGTAGCCCCAGTGGACCTGATGGACCTAAAGGTGACAGAGGTCAGCCTGGACTGCCTGGACCCCGTGGACGTGAAGGTACCAGAGTCCACCTGCACCACCACACCTGTATCACACCTGTACCACACCTGTACCACATCTTTGACCAACTGGACAACACAAACATTGGTACCACACTTGTTCTGTACATTGTCTCTGAATTTCCCTCTTATAGGACCTCGAGGTTTTGTTGGTGATACTGGAGAAGAAGGACGTGAAGGCATCAGCTTTGGTGGAGATCCAGGTGATGTGACTTACACTCTGTGAGCTCACTAGAGGATGTAGATAGTTAAGCCTAGTTTATGCTTCTGCGTTTTCGGAGAAACGCAAGTGCAAGCGCCCCTTGCGTGTCCCTTGCGTAGAGTCCCGCCTCCCATTGCGTCCTTGCGTGTGTCGACCAATTTTTTCCAACCCTTGCGTCTCGGTTAGCAAGCTACGCAAGGAAACGCAAGCTGCAGGGCTGTGATTGGTCGGCTTACTACATCCTTGCCAGAGTCTCAGATTTCCGGTTTATAGCGTAATTCCGCCATTATTAAAACAAATATATTTGACGAGAGAATGAATCAGATCTAAGAGCTTTTGTCTGAAGAAATCCGTAAATATGACCACTTAGAAACACACGCGTCATTGGCGGACTATAAAGACGCGCGGATGGGCTCCGATTAATGGACGTAGATCTCCACAAACGTCGGTTTTGCCGGTCGAGGGGGCGTTAAAGTGGTGGCGGGAATACGGGACAAATATGTCCACGAAAAGAGACGAAGAAAAGCAGCAGTGTTGATGCACGGGGCAAAAAAGTCTCTGATAAATTAATAAATAAATCAACGACTTCCACTCGCTAAGACGGAACTCTCCAGGTCGACTACGACAATAAGCGTGACTCCGCCTGGTGGTCTGGCGGTGAATTGCTTTGCAACACACGCAAGCCTTTAGAACCATGAATTGAAACGACGCAACACGCAAACGCAACGGAGACGCCGACGCAGAAGCATGCGCCCGCCTTTAGAATGAATGATGAGCTGTGGGTCTTTATGTTCACCAGGTGTTCCGGGGCTCCCCGGCTCTTCTGGACTCAGGGGCCCTGCAGGGGACTCTGCTGTTGGGCCCGCGGGACCAATTGGCTTCCAGGGACGACCGGGCCCTCAGGGACCTAAAGGTGTCCCGGGCCCCCCCGGGATCAACGGACTGGAAGGTACTGGAGCTGATTATCAATGAATTTCCGAATAACAAATGCAATTCAAATGTTTTAGAATGAAGAATGTTTTCCTGTGTTTCTCCAGGACTCCCCGGTTTGGCAGGGGGCCCCGGGGTCAGTGGCCAGAGAGGACAGGATGGGGCTCCAGGTATCACCGGCCCCGAGGGGCTCTCAGCCAACTCCTGTGACGCAGGGATGCCTGGTCCTAGGGGGCTTTCAGGCCCTCAAGGACCTGTAGGACCTCCAGGTAAACTCAGGCCCGAAGGACGCTCAATTTACTTCACTTACTACTTACATTACCTCACATTACATCACATCACATTACATCACATGACATGTTATTCATCCAAAGCGACTTACAATAAGTTTCAACCACAAGGAAACAAACTCAAAGAACAAGAGACAACAAAGTGCTCTTTCATCCAATAAACTGATGAGCAGCTGACTGATGTCACACTGACTCACAATGGATCTGATCTACAATCAGATCCATTGTGAGTCAGTGTGAGTGTTGCAGTGTGCTGGTGTCTCTAGTGGAGGGACAGTCTGAAGAGGTGTGTCTCTAGTCTGAAGAGGTGTGTCTCTAGTCTGAGGAGGTGTCTCTAGTCTGAGGAGGTGTGTCTCTAGTCTGAAGAGGTGTGTCTCTAGTCTGAGGAGGTGTGTCTCTAGTCTGAAGAGGTGTGTCTCTAGTCTGAGGAGGTGTGTCTCTAGTCTGAAGAGGTGTGTCTCTAGTCTGAGGAGGTGTGTCTCTAGTCTGAAGAGGTGTGTCTCTAGTCTGAGGAGATGTGTCTCTACTCTGAGGAGGTGTGTCTCTAGTCTGAGGAGGTGTGTCTCTAGTCTGAGGAGATGTGTCTCTAGTCTGAAGAGGTGTGTCTCTAGTCTGAGGAGATGTGTCTCTAGTCTGAAGAGGTGTGTCTCTAGTCTGAAGAGGTGTGTCTCTAGTCTGAGGAGGTGTGTCTCTAGTCTGAAGAGGTGTGTCTCTAGTCTGAGGAGATGTGTCTCTACTCTGAGGAGGTGTGTCTCTAGTCTGAGGAGGTGTGTCTCTAGTCTGAAGAGGTGTGTCTCTAGTCTGAAGAGGTGTGTCTCTAGTCTGAGGAGGTGTGTCTCTAGTCTGAGGAGATGTGTCTCTAGTCTGAGGAGGTGTGTCTCTAGTCTGAAGATGTAGAGGCTCTCTGCGCTTTGATGTCATCACAGAGCGCCTTCCACACAGCAAAGAGTACTTACAACTAGTGCTGTCAGTTAAACGCGTTATTAACGCCGTTAATACAATCCCATTTTAACGCCGACCATTTTTTGATCGCGAGATTATGTTTGGGTTTTTTTTGTTGGGATGGATGACTGTTGTCTGTTTGAGTAGCTGGCTAAAAGCAGAGACGTAGTAGACTTACCTTTTATTGGCAACCTGACTGTTTTCAATAAAATAAAACATTTGCATAAAGCAAGCAAATTCACTTTTCCATATTGATAAGAGCATTAAAATGAAAAAAGAAATGATGTAAAAAAATAAATAAAGGGACATTTCGAATAGATATAAAATGTGTGATTCATTGTGATTCATTTTGAGTTAACTATAATAAATGCATTATAATAATAAAAATGTAACATAAATGTGATTAAATCGTTTCATCGTTTGACAGCACAACTTACTGCACTTTACTTTTCTTATTTACTTCCCCGTACTCAATGTTATCATATATGTGCTCAGGTTTCTATGGGGAGAAGGGTGAGATTGGCGAGGGGGGTCCTCCAGGTTTTGGCCCTCAAGGCCCTCCAGGTACACCGGGATCTCCGGGTTTACCTGGTTACCTGGGGCCACAGGGCCCCCCCGGTCCTGGTGGAGACTCTGGACTGCCGGGGATGGATGGTGTGAAAGGTGAGATACCAAACACCAGCCCACTGAGTTTAAATTCATCCCGATTACGCATAGAAATACTGACTGCTTGTGTCAGGTCTGCCGGGGCCGGTGGGCCATGACGGAGACCCGGGGGGGCCTGGACGGACCGGGATCCTCGGAGCACCGGGACGGACCGGGGAGAGAGGATTCAGTGGACGAGATGGAGGTCCCGGATGTGAGGGGCCGAAGGGAGAGAAGGGTATTCCTCAGCATTATTATTGTACCCCTGTAGTACTACTACTGCTGTACGGTGATAAAGCACCAGTGTAAACCCACAGAACGACGGCCCTATGTGTGTGTCCCGCAGGCTGTAAAGGGGTCCCTGGGCTTCCGGGAGAGACTCAGGGGGTCCCAATCAAGGGAGGGAGAGGAAAACCAGGAACAGCTGGCATCAACGGCTTTCCTGGAGCACGAGGTCAGAGCCGTATAGGCCGCTGTGTCTGTGTGACGTCACACAGGAGTCACAACCTTTCTAGATCAGAGGTCCAATGCTGCTGTCAAGTTTTCAACCAGTGAACAGGAAGTGACCATTTGAGGACTGAGGAGGGAGTCAAGACGCAATATACTAACAATCATTCTTAACCCCACCCTAAAGTATCCCCTGCTTTGTGGGCAATTAGGGGCCTGTCAAGCAGTGTGTACCCCCGCCCGCTTCATGGTCTGTTTGACTCTAAATGGACCATAATTCACTAAATGAGCATCATGCTGATTGAAGAAGACTTGAAACTAGAGACTGAGACCATAAACTCATGTTTACAATGTTTACTGAGGGAATAAATCCAGAGAGAAGTAGAGTAATTTCCTCATAGACGTCTATGGGAGCAGAGGAGTCGCCCCCTGCTGGTCACTACAGAGAAGTAGAGTCATTTCCTCATAGACGTCTATGGGAGCAGAGGAGTCGCCCCCTGCTGGTCACTACAGAGAAGTAGAGTCATTTCCTCATAGACATCTATGGGAGCAGAGGAGTCGCCCCTGCTGGTCACTGCAGAGAAGTAGAGTCATTTCCTCATAGACGTCTATGGGAGCAGAGGAGTCGCCTCCTGCTGGTCACTACAGAGAAGTAGAGTCATTTCCTCATAGACGTCTATGGGAGCAGAGGAGTCGCCCCCTGCTGGTCACTACAGAGTAGTAGAGTCATTTCCTCATAGACGTCTATGGGAGCAGAGGAGTCGCCCCCTGCTGGTCACTACAGAGAAGTAGAGTCATTTCCTCATAGACGTCTATGGGAGCAGAGGAGTCGCCCCCTGCTGGTCACTACAGAGAAGTAGAGTCATTTCCTCATAGACGTCTATGGGAGCAGAGGAGTCGCCCCCTGCTGGTCACTACAGAGAAGTAGAGTCATTTCCTCATAGACGTCTATGGGAGCAGAGGAGTCGCCCCTGCTGGTCACTAGAGTGTTTACTGAGTGATTTGTTTGGCTCGCAGATGCCAATGATAACATCAATATCAGCAGAACTGTGGCCAAACAGCATGGATTTTACCAAGATGTTGTGCGTGTCTCTGTGACGAGGTTACCTAACCAGATCCTGAATGTTCTAACATTACATTCGCTGCAGGAAGTAAAGGTGTGCAAGGAGCTGCTGGTAAGCCGGGATATCAGGGCATCGATGGACCCTCAGGAATCGTAGGACTCCCAGGACCCGAAGGTTCATTCGGACCACAAGGACCTCCAGGATCACCCGGGCGCAATGGACCACCTGGATTCATCGGCTTCCCAGGAGAAACCGGAGATCCGGTAAGAGAACCTGAGGATGAGGTGTAAACCAAAGAACCCAAACCTTTTTGCTGGTGCTTTTTAAATATTCAGAAATATATTGATGTGTTTCTCTTGCAGGGTGACCTGGGATGTCCAGGGGAAGTAGGAGAATCGGGTCACCCAGGATGTGCTGGACCTAAAGGTGTCCACCGAGCAGGGACTCTTACTGCACCTTTTCTTTACTTTACAGCCTATTACTTTACTTCCTTTTCTTTCCTTAACTTTATTTTACGTTTACCTTTAAATTGACTTTACTAATAACCCTCTACCAAACAAAACGTTTCTTTTCACCATTCAGGTTTACTTTATTTTTCCTTCACTAATTATATTTCATTATTTACCTTTCAGGTGATAAAGGAGACTCCATCTGTGGTATCGGTCCACCTGGAGACAAAGGGCCTCCTGGAGACAAAGGGCCCTCAGGTGATGAACTGGTTCTGGTTCAGCTGCAGTGACTGGGAAAATAAAAATATTTAGCAGCATGACTGGTTTTATTGTTTCAAAAACAATTAATATAAAATCAGTTGAAGTTAGAGGAACTTTTTTGTTAATTGACATTCTGGAAAAAAACAGCAGATGAGTTGAAGTGAGATGAGATAAATCTGTTGTTTGACTCTCTCAGGACCTCCTGGATCTCCAGGAGAACCCGGAGGAGTTGGTTTCATCGGGTCTCCGGGGCCGAGAGGATGCAAAGGAGATCCAGGGGATCAGGGAGAACTGGGCCCAACAGGTACACAACTTCTACACTACAGTCAACCGAGATCACATGACTTCAAGTCCACCACTAAGCAAAACGAGGACTGTCTGTCTCAGTCTCTTTCTCTTTATCCGTCCGTCTGCACTATTCCAGGTGTGGCCGGTCCCACTGGTCCTAGAGGCCGTTCAGGTTTTCCAGGTCTACCTGGTACAGCCGGTGCTGATGGTCCTCCTGGACCTCCAGGCTTTCATGGTCTGCCAGGTTGGAACCGCAACCCCTATTGACTGTAATGTCACACATGTTACATCTCAGTAGATAACTCTGTTTGGTGACCGGACTCCTCCTCTTCTAACTAGAATAAGAGCTACACATAAGCTGTTATATTTACAAAAATGGGATTTTTAACATTGTTTTATGATTATCTACCTCAAATATCTCAGAGCATGTGAGTTTAATTTTGTCAAAAGTAGTTTACAGGGTTTTTTTGCGTCAGGTCCTCCCGGACCGCTCGGTCTCCACGGACTGGACGGACTGAAAGGCGTGAAGGGGGACATGGGGACCAGAGGTACAAGTCGTTTATACAATATTGTAACGAAGGTTCCTTCTCCCCTTGTGTGCGAGTGTCACGTGAGCACAGGGGAACTGAAATAAACTGACGGTTCCAACAATAGGCTTCACATAGGAATATCTGTGTTGTGAGTAAAAGACGCGATGCCTGCTGGGAAACAGGAGACAGAGCCGCTGTGTTCAGTTTGCCCAAACGCACCAGAAATTTAGGGTTTGAAAGTCTTGGTCTCCCTGTGGACGTGTCTGCTTTATAATCGGTAACCTCCGCAAGGAGACAAAAGCTCTCTGTTCTTGAATTGTTGAGGCGGAAAGAGATTTGGACAAAACCTTTTTTAGTTTATTGACTTCATTGAGAGGGGAAACAGAAGTTGGGCTGACAACTATTGAAGCTCAGGGTTAGTTTGCTTTCTGTTGACCATTAACAATCTCAATAATGTATTCATCCTTCCATGTCTGTGCTTTTATTTAAAGGAGTTTTTAAAGGCGATCTTAAGAATCAACAAAGGTTTAAGAATCTTTTTGAGGTTATGGTTTTGTCGACGCCATGGTAACGTCTGTCTGTCCGTTCAGGTCTGGCTGAACCGGGCCCTCCTGGTTTTATCGGTCTCCCGGGGGAAAAAGGTCCTCCTGGTCCACCGGGATACACTGGTTCATCCCCACCCGGCCCACCAGGACCAAAAGGCCCCCTTGGACCCACAGGTCTGTAGTAGCGGGATTCCTCACCACTATATGGTGTGTATATGGCGGTTTGACTGATCAGTCTTTAACGTGTTGCAGGACCACCTGGGAATTTAGGACCTCTGGGTAAACCCGGACCGGACTGCACAGTTCTGATCCTTGGGCCTCGTGGTGATTCTGGACCTCCTGGAAAAGACGGAGAGCCAGGTGAGACTTTAACCTTTGGCTTTAATTAACTTCATCTATCCCTCCATCCATTTTCCTCCAGTATAATCCCTCCAGGTGGTGCTGAAATTCTCAGGGGCCTCCTACCAGTTTGGTCTGCCTGAAAAACATCCAGTGGAAGGAAGCACCCTAGTTAGAACCACCTAAGTTGACAAAGTAGTAGCTCCTCAACTCCATGAACCCCCCCTGATGCCCGAGCTCCTTGGTCTGTCTCTAAAGCTACGTCCGGCCAACCTAAGCAGAAAAGTCCTTTCGCCGCTTATATCTGCAACCTTGTTCTTCTGCTCATGATCCAGAGTTTGTGATGATGACGTGAGGTTTGTGGTGATAAAGGGCAGACCTGGCGGAGGCCAACACCTACCAGGAACGTGTACATACTCCTGCAACCCCCTGAAGGCTGAGTAGTGTGATACTTGGATAACTCAAGCACACTTTTTTGTTTTGTTTTTTAAATGGGAACTACCAACCTTATCTGCCAGTGTCTGCATTGACACTATTCCCAACCACGTGACATCAAAAAGGTGTGACAACTAAGACAGCCTAACAATGTCCAGCACCTTCAGCAACTTAGGGATACCTAAGATCAGGGCTTTAGACCACTCCTACAGGGGGCTCTCCACTGACACCTGTCTGTCAGGGCACACTCTACCCTGGCCTGATGCCCCAATTACTCACAGGATCACTGACCGACTCCTCCGCCAGAATAAGGTGATGATTCAACTCCAACAGATAAATCACTCCAACATTTGTTTGGTCTTCCAGGGTGTGCTGGTGAAATTGGCAATCCAGGTCAGAACACTCCGCTATCTGGTGACGTCGGGGACAATGGCAACCCAGGATGCGAGGGGCCTGGAGGCCCACAGGGATCTCAGGGTCCAACAGGACTGCCAGGACAGCCCGGAGGTCCAGGAGAGAAAGGTCACACTGTTTCTTATTTCCATCTTTGAAGGTGATTAATACAAAATCCAGTGTAAATTTGTTGTCTCCACATGGCTCTCAACATAGCTGCGGTTAATAGCGCTGACGGTGTGTAAAACTGCTCTAAAGTTAAGAAGAGACTAAATTCAAAGACAGAAAGAGAGACAGACAGCGAGACAGTTAGATAGGTAGAGAGAACCGATATCGTAACTTATCGTAACTGACTAACCAATAAACCTTTACTCGCAGTCCTATGATCAACTGTGTGGGTCCTCAGGTATGCGGGGGTGCACTGGTTTGATGGGACTCTCTGGAAACCGGGGTCCTAAAGGCTGGACCGGTCCTGGTGGAACTACTGGACCGAAGGGGTCCACCGGACCGGCGGGTCCGAAGGGGGAGATAGGACGGGTCTTGTCCTGCCTCCCTCAGCCCCCAGCGCCGCCGGGTCTTCCCGGGCCCCCCGGCCCTCCAGGCCCAGACGGGGATGACGGCATCGAGGGGGTGTTTGGCCATATCGGGCCCAAAGGTTGGTGTTCTAGGTCATAGTATTTGTTTCTCACTTCTCACAACAAAACAAAATCCAGAACCACTTCAGTTTAATTCAAAGAGTGACCAACTAAAAAGTATCGGGTTCCTCCTGTGTGCTGCTGAACATGAAGTTTGTTGACAATGCATTTCAGGTAAGAAGGGGGACTTCGGGTCTGAGGGACCAATAGGTGTCGAAGGGGTCCCTGGTCAAGATGGTGGCCGAGGAGGTTCAGGCCGGCCGGGGGAAGACGGAGTCCTGGGAGCCAAAGGTGAGACCCGGTCCTGTCTACCTCTGTGTATTTGAGTCACAGTTCTTGTGGATTTGTTGGTGTTACTTCCTGTGGTCTCTGTCTCTCAGGTTGTTCTGGTCCAATCGGGGACCGCGGGCCTTCTGGACCCATCAAGAACCTGAACTCGGGCTTCTTGCTGGTGTTGCACAGCCAATCAAATGCAATTCCCTTCTGTCCAGTAGACATGAGGGTTCTGTGGGTTGGATACAGTCTGCTGTACCTGGAAGGTCAGGAGAAAGCTCACACTCAGGACCTGGGTATGTAAATACATAGATATTTACATATATATAGTTATATTATACTCACTAATTAAATCTATCCTGTGTGTCTCACCTGTTCCCAGGTCAGGCGGGTTCTTGTATGCGGGTCTTCTCCACCATGCCGTTCTCCTCCTGCAACATGGGAACCTGCTCCTACGCCAGTCGCAACGACAAATCCTATTGGCTGTCCACTGCGGCCGCCGTCCCCAGCCTGCCGGTGGGCGGAGCCTCGATCGAGGAGCACATCAGCCGCTGTGTAGTGTGCGAAGCCCCCTCCTCACCGGTCACTCTGCACAGCCAGACCTCAGACCAGCCAGATTGCCCCCCCCACTGGAGGAGCCTGTGGACCGGATATTCCTTTCTAATGGTGGCTATTCCATTCAATTCAATTCAATTCAATTCAATTCGAAATATGATTTTATTTTGTATAGCCCAAAATCGCAAATGACAAATTTGCCTCAGAGGGCTTTACAGTCTGTACACATGCGACATCCTCCGTCCGTATAAATACTACTATAATACTGCAGTGCCAGTATTATTGCTGCAGTATTACGGCTGCTGATACTGCTGCTACTGAGTATACTTCTACTACTTCGACAGTACTTCTACTGCTTCTTAATTCTACTACTTTTATACTATGTAAATATATATATATGCGTATGTATTTATGTGAAGAGAATATGTACAGTATGAAATGTACATGGAGAATAATAGTGATGATGATGATGATGTCATTTCCTGTGTGTGTGGCAGCACACAGGAGCGGGCGATGAGGGCGGCGGTCAGTCTCTGACATCATCAGGAAGCTGCCTGACGGACTTCCGGGCTCAGCCCTTCGTGGAGTGTCAGGGCCCTCGAGGAACCTGCCACTATTTCGCCAACATCTACAGCTTCTGGCTGACCAGGGTGGAGGCCACGGCCTCGGCCTACAAGCAGAGCTCCTCCACCACGCTGACGGAGGGCTGGCAGCAGAGGGAGAGCATAGGGAGGTGCAGCGTCTGCATGAGGAAGTAAGGCGGAGGAGCATTTCCTCCTCTTCCTTCTCCTTCTTCCCCTCTAACTCCTCACCTCTTTCTTCTTCCACCTACTCCACTTCCTCCCCTTCCTCTACTTTCTCCTCCTCATCTTTACCTCCCCTCCTTCACCTCCTGCAGTGTTTGCAGAGTCTGACAGGACCGAGAGGTTTGTCCCTCTGATGAGAGACTGTCATGTCAAAGCATCACGCCACCAACCAACCAACCGATCAATAAAGCAATCAATAAATCTCATTACATTTGAATACAAAAACTCCTTAAGCCAGATTGGTTTTATCTGGATGACATTTATTTTGAAAATAACAGTTAGTGGCGTTGAACTCGAGCGCCGCCTCGGTGGGGAATCTGTAAATAGTGTTGACATTAAACCTTGAAACATGTTTTTGTTCAAGTTTTCTTTAAGATCAGATGCAGGTTCAGAGTTTCTCTCCTTAAAAATGTTCTTTATTTATGTTCTTCTGTAAAAACATCTGTTACTCTGACTGGAACATGGACCTGGGCCCGGTTCCTTGTACGTGGTTTCCTGATTTAGCAGGATCATTTTCAGGATATTATTACATGAGTCAGGCTTTTCTTTTCAGTTCCCCCAAGCAGGTTGGTCTACATCACCATGGCACCATGGCATCACAACAGCAGAAGAACTTAATTTGAGCTGCTGGATTAGTTCATCACTCCCCCAGAAAAAAAGGCAGCTCTCTTCCTCATTGATGAAGGGGCGACATCAGTTAGATTACAAAGACCCGTTATGACATCACTTCCTGTATGAGCGCCATCAAGCTGCCGACAAGAAATCTTTTAGTTACAAGAAGCTTCTGGAGCCGTAACGTTACGTGATGAAGACCTCACGCTGCAGCCGAGCGTCACTGTCCCACATACTGTCTCACATGCCGTCTCATACTGTCCCACACACTGTCTCACATGCCGTCTCACACTGTCCCACATACTGTCTCACATGCCGTCTCACACTGTCCCACACACTGTCTCACATGCCGTCTCACACTGTCCCACAAACTGTCTCACATGCCGTCTCACACTGTCCCACAGACTGTCTCTCATATGTCTCACACGGTCCCACAGACTGTCTCTCATACAATCTCACACTGTCCCACAGACTGTCTCTCATATGTCTCACACTGTCCCACAGACTGTCTCACACTGTCTCACATGACGTCTCACACTGTCCCACAAACTGTCTCACATGCCGTCTCACACTGTCCCACAGACGTCTCACACTGTCTCACACTGTCCCACAGACGTCTCACGCACGTCTCACAGACGTCTCACACTGTCCCACAGACGTCTCACACTGTCTCACAGACGTCTCACACTGTCCCACAGACGTCTCACAGACGTCTCACACACATCCCACAGACGTCTCACACTGTCCCACAGACTGTCTCACATACCGACTCACACTGTCTCACACACGTCTCACACACGTCTCACACTGTCCCACAGACGTCTCACACACGTCTCACACTGTCTCACACACTCTACATGTTTGACTGTCTTGCGATGCAGAGAACATCTGGAACGCTGCATGTCGTGCTCTTGTTTGTTTATTTGGTGCCTAATAAGCTTCAATTGATCAAATATCTGATTATGATCAATAGATATACTGATCTGCACAGGCACTGATTCACACGCACACGTAATAAAACACACACACACACACATGCATCTGTACGTACAGTGTGTCGGGAAGTATTCAGACATGTCACAGCAAAGGGTCTGAATACTTTTTTACTAAATTTGTAAACCTTTCTACATTTCTGTTTTTTTGTGTCAAGATGCTGAGTTTACATTAATGAGAAATAAAATGAACTTTTTTGATTTTAGCAAATGGCTGCAATGAAACAAAGAGTGAAAGAATGAGATACTTTCTGCACCCGCTGTACATCCTCATTACTATTCATTTGTATTCATTAGACGCTGGTTTTCCTGCCAGATGTTAGTTGTTTGATTGATATTTCTTTGATCGGTTTGTCAGCATTGATTCTTCTTCGTGAGACGTAACGTTCTGAACACACATGAGATATAACTGTACTATTACTAGGCCCAGTGTTCATTACTTTTAATCTGTTGTCAGAGAATGTTGTTTGTTCCCCGTTAACTTCTGTTAGTTTAGATTCATAACTTCATGTTTAAATTCCTGCCTGTGTCCCCAGTGTGTAGCTTGTTATTGTGCATTAAAACTAACAATGTTTAATTCAAGGACAACAGGAGAGCGTCATTGAAACCTGCAGCACGTCAGCGTCAAAGAAACTCTGAACTGTACAATAAATACATATTTTCCACATATTAATTATTGTATATAGATATTTCATGTGTGGCCTGCAATGGCATAATTGCAATTGCAATAAAATTTGACAACAAATATTCTAAATCCTTTTGGGTGAAAGAAAATGGATTTAAATTAATTTCCCATTATCCTGAAAATACATATATTTTTCATGAAATAAACCACAACTAAAAGCTTGAGCCGGTGCTGTTTGTATATTTGTTGTAAATCAGTAAAGAAATCAGTAAAGATCAGTAAAGAAAAGGAAAGTTTAGAACATAACATAATAACTCATTGTGTATGCAGTATAATAACTACACCTCGTAACAAATCAACCCGTTTAAAAATCAGTTATGCGTATTTAAAAAGTAGATGCATCACTACCAACACAATGTTGTAAGTGAGCCAGCTGACTGTGTGTTAAACGCCACCAGAAGGTTCTAGTCGAGTCCCGGGGTGCAGTGTGCATCTCCTTCCTCCAGGTGTCGCGGTTTTCTTCCACTCGACCCTTCGGAGGCTGCGCGTTGACCCGGTAGTGAGCGACATGCCGGGGTCGGGGGACCCTGGTCACTGCGCTGCATTATGGCGTGGAGGAACTGCGCGGTTCTGCTCCGGCTGAGCGGGGAAGATGTTCTACGGAGCTCCGCAAGGGGAGGCAGGTCAGTCCAATCATCCGGAGGAGGACGGTCGGGTCCAGTTGGACAGTGACGCAGCCTTTTGGAGCTAACGTTAGCTTCGTTAGCTCTCAAGGGCAGATAACTAACGGGGAGCTAGTTGTTTAGCCAGCTAATGTTAGCTGGGTAGCTAACTGAGCTGTTTGTTTGGCTAGGCGTTTTTATGACGCTGGAAGATCCCGCATTCTGATTGGTTGAGACTGAGTTACGGGGGGACCGTCGCGCATGGAGAAGGTACCGCGGGGCTGGTGGTTCGAACCCCGGCTGCTTCAGTCCAAGTGTCCCTGAGCAAGACGTCCAACTCCTGGAGTGCTCTGCGGTTGCTCTCAGGGTCGCTTTGAAATGACGTGTAACGTGCTGTGGCCTGTTCACGGTGTGCTCCATATCACTGCGCACGCGCAGGTGTCTTCAGGCTCTCCCATAGACATAGGGTTAGAGTTGTGTGTCCGTTGTATCTTCAGTAATGTAACAGTTGAAGGGTTTTGTAGCTTAAATATGTATACAGGGTTTAATCAAACACCTGGACTCCAGCTGTGTGATGATGCAGATGTTGTTTTACTGTGTGATCACCAATAAGGAGGCCTCACGGCGCCCAGCAGAGATGCGGCTTCAGGAAAGTTGCCAAGAAAGCGGAGTTCAAGAAGGCGGAGGAGGAGCTCGCCCCCCACGCGGAGTCCTCGGAGGTCGCGTGCCAACGTCGGCC
Organism: Apeltes quadracus; assembly: GCA_021346845.1. Taxonomy (NCBI): domain Eukaryota; kingdom Metazoa; phylum Chordata; class Actinopteri; order Perciformes; family Gasterosteidae; genus Apeltes; species Apeltes quadracus. Next base: position 445,849 of record CM037917.1, read on the forward strand.
CCCGGCCCCCCACGTGTTGCACCGGGCCCCGCTGAGACCCCAGCGGGCGTTTGGCCGGCTCGTCCGACCGCTGGTCTTCACCGTGGGGGTGAGTTGTTGGCCTTGGAAGTGACGTCATGTCATCGGTGATGTCATGACGACAGACGCTTACCCCCCCCCCTCCGGCAGTTCACAGGCTGCTCCTTCGGCTCGGCGGCCATCTGGCAGTACGAGTCGCTCAAGTCCCGAGTCCAGAGCTACTTCAACGAGATCCGCGCCGATTGGCTGGAAAAGCTGAGGCCTCAGAAGAGAGGGGACGTCCGCAAAGAGGTGAGGGGAGGGGGGAGGGGGGGGCGTGGACACGAGTCCATGGCGTCTGTGGTCGACTCGGGAAATCTCTGTCTTTGACCAACGGAAGGTTTCAGGATGTCGGCGGTTAACGGACCCGGTGCATCTACGTCCTGATTGGCCAGTTTTGTTTCAGGTCAACCAATGGTGGAACAGCCTGAGTGAGGGTCAGAGGACGGTCACAGGTGAGACGACATCCGGACAAACCGCTTCACTTTGGTAAACGTTACCATAATGATCTCTGACTTTTTTTTTTTTCCCAGGGATCATTGCAGCAAACGCCGTGGTCTTCTGCTGCTGGAGGGTTCCGTCCCTGCAGCGCTCCATGATGAAATACTTCACCTCCAACCCGGCCTCCAGTGCGTCTGCATCACAGCGCTAACCCCCCCCCCCGCCCCCCCCGTTTGTGTCCCTCTGATGGTTGTCTCTGGCGTCTCCTGGTGTCCCTGCAGAGACTCGCTGCTCCCCGATGCTCCTCTCCACCTTCAGCCACTTCTCCTTCTTCCACATGGCTGCCAACATGTACGTCCTGTGGAGCTTCTCCTCCAGCGCTGTTTCCATGCTGGGCCGAGAGCAGTTCATGGCCGTCTACCTGTCTGCAGGTAACAGCTGAGATTCACTGTACAAATAGGGACTAAAAGAGGAATGCAACCATTTACAAAGCTCCTAAACTTATTTATAAACTATTTTATTCCCAATACTTTCAAATGTTGAAAGCGAGACGTTTATCAGGTTAATTGGCAGCATGCTTGGTATAAAAAGAAGTCCAGTTCCCCCCGATGCTGCAGCCAGAGATGGTGGAGCAACATCAGAAAGACGTTTCTCATCATCTACAGTGCAGAGTATTAGTGGAAGCATCTGTGTTCAGCGTCTGCTGCCTGTGAGCACGACTGGAAACCACAACCCACCCGCTAAAACGAAGCTACATGTGGCGTCTTTAGATCTCAGCGCTGCGTTCACAAGCCTCCCTGTCTGATGAGTGTGTGTTCATGAGACTCCCACAGGAAGCATTCAGCGCATCATGAGAGGACGACGGGACAAACAAGGCTTCAGACAAACTAGCAGCCTGCATGAGACGAGAACGGGACGACGCTGCTGTTCCTGAAGCTGAGCAGCTGGTCTCTTCAGTTGGAATGATGACATTTAAAATCAACATGATTCTCTCCTGATATGTCGTCTGTTTCATTCTGAATGGAAACATTGCATTCACTTTTTATTCACAATGTGTACAGTGTGCCAACTTCTTTGGTGTGTGTGTGTGTGTGTGTGTGTGTCCATAAATCTGTATTTATTCATTTTCGTGTTTGATCGGTGACGTTTACACTGTTTGTCTTTTTCAGGTGTCGTTTCTACGTTTTTCAGTTACGCCTGTAAGACGGCGACCGGCAGGTTCGGCCCGTCTCTGGGAGCCGTAAGTAGCAACCAGAACAATGTGCCCGAGAGGAACCGGGTGGAACCGGGAGGAACCGGGAGGTTCACGCTGTGCTTCTGTGTGTCTCCTCAGTCCGGAGCCATCATGGCCGTCCTGGCTGCCGTCTGCACCAAGATGCCAGAAGCCAAACTGGCCATCATCTTCCTCCCCATGTTCACCTTCACCGCCGCCAATGTGAGCGCCGCTCCACCTGCTCCACCTGCTCCACCCCCCCACAGACCCCATTGATCCCCCTCTCCATCTGTCTGCTTCCTCCAGGCGCTGAAGGCCATCGTCGCCATGGATACGGCCGGTGTGGTGCTGGGATGGAAGTTCTTCGACCACGCCGCTCACCTGGGAGGAGCCCTGTTCGGCGTGTAAGTGCTTCAGAAGCATCTAGCAGAGACGCGGACTGCTGGGTGAGTAACGTCCCATCATGCACTCTGTTCCTCTCCGCCCCCAGCTGGTACATCCTGTTCGGTCACGAGTTGATCTGGAAGAACCGAGAGCCTTTCGTGAAACTTTGGCACAACCTGAGGACTGGAGGTTCTGGAGGGGGAGGAGCCGACGGAGGAGGCGCCGTGTAGGACGCCGAACAGCCGGGGCTGCTGGGAGAAAAAACAAAACGAGTTGTAAAGTTGTATAAAATGTACAGAGGGCCGGTTCCCTGCACCGCTGCGCCCCGGGGAGCCAACACATCATATTTATACAAAAGCAGCGTCTGGTTGACTGTTTGATGTTTATAAACAATTTAACTTTAACTTTAACAATTAATTTGTACAGAAAGTGAGTGAGAGAACGGCGAGATTTAAGGCTGTAATTCTATGAGGAGACATGAGAACACGAACGTCTGAAAGCAACTCGTGTGTCCTCCTGCTTGTTGACGTTTGCTGGTTTTCTTTTGAATAAAACTGTGAAAATCATGTGAGGAATTTATTTTGCATCCACTCCTCAAACCACACAAACTGTTTCTGCAGCGTGTTAAAGATTTCTGAAAAAATAAGCAACAATTTAAAACTTAAAAAAAAAAGGCAGTAGTTGAATTGTTCTAAGACCCGCCCACTTCAACGCAGTCAGAGAAACTCAAAATACAGAATGTCTCTCATAAAAAGCAGAAGTGCGTTTAAGTTGAGTTTGTGTATCTTGTGACGTTTTTACGTGTATTTATTCCGTCACTTAAACTTGAAGGTTTCAAGTCCACAAACACACAAACAAGCGCACACAGAGCAGAGTCTGCTTTCTATGCACATTACTATGTTTAAATTAGTTTATAGAAAATAAATTCTTAACCTCAAAATATAAAACGCTGAACTGAGTGTTTCCCCTTTGGAGCTTTATGACAACTCAATAAATAATACTAATGAAATCCAGTAGAATGAGAAGGAGTACTATCATAAACTGTTATCATAGTGGCTGTTCAGCGCCCTCTGGTGGACACTCCCTCATCTCACATGATGTTGTAAATCAAATAAACAAATATATCTTCAGAGATCAGTTGAGCACATGATGGTTCCTCCAATAAGAACTCGATCCTCCCACCAGCAAGAGGTGAATCAGTAACTGTGTGAACGCCGGGCCGTCGACCCCATCAGACCTCTGAGGGGTCAGACCAGAGACCAGGTCCTCCACGAGACCACATGAGACACACGACGGCAGAGAAGAGCAACGAAGAACCAAAGAACGTCTCTTCATCCTCAGAGGGTAAAAACTGCTCACATCTGAGAATATTCACTTATATAATGTAGATATTGTATGTCTACATAATAGATCTAATAATAGGGGGATATTTTGCTCATTTTTTAGAGGAAAATGGTCGTGGGTTGAGGACAGAGGCAGTAATTATGCTTATAAATATAAGTACTGAGTATTTACGTACTTGTGTGTGTTCATCATGAACTGTCTTCACATTGCTGCCGAAAAATCATACTGTAAATTCGTAAAGCCGACTAGTTTTGAAATGAAATGGCAATAAAGACAATATAACACAACTGCACATATATTCTGTGTTGTTTCTGTTTGTAAATCGTACATGTTTGTAAAACACGCGCATGAATCTGTGGTTGTGCGCTCCATTGTGTGCGCCACAATCTGCGTGTTTGGCTGATTGAAACACAGCGGATCCAGGACAGAACCCTGAGGAACCCCACTGTGGTCGTCTCCAGGCGTGTTCAGGTGCGAGCGGCATGGCGGCGGGGCTGCAGGTTGCGGGGCTGCTGCTGGGCCTGGTGTCCTGGTGTCTGCAGTCCAGCTGCACCTCCTCTCAGATGTGGAAGGTGCGCAGCCAGCAGGAGACGGTGAGCAGCGGCCAGTGGCAGTACGAAGGTCTGTGGATGAGCTGCGCCGCCACGTCGCTGGGCTCTGTCCAGTGCAGCCGCTTCAAGACGGTGCTGGGCCTGCCGCGTGAGTTATGGCGCCGTCATTCCCATGATGCATCTTGTTTACTAAGCCGCTCTGGAAGCAGAACGAATGCGGCTCGCGTTTGAGCTATTCACTGCACTCTCAGAAATAGCTTTAACATTATTGTTGATGATCAATAATAAGAAACCATAGGCCCGCCTAGTTGCATGCTGGTCCTCAAACTGACCACAAGGTTACCCAACGCATTAGCAAAGAAACATTCCCAAAGACAAGAAATAATTCAGCTAAAAATGAACTTAAGAGCAACGTTAAGATATCCAACAATCCAACATAAGCCACCAGGAATAATGGACAAATTCTACTTATATACAAATAAATAACAATAACTAAAATAACAAGGTGTTCAGGAAAATCCCATGATGCATCTTGTCTGAGCCGGCCTAGAAACAGAATGAATGTTGTTTAGCAGCAGTTAGCATTGCAGCTATAAACCTTTTGTCCATTTTTGATAATTCTTAATATTACGCTTCATTTTATGTAAAAGGAGTCAAATTGAAACAGTTACAGTGTTGCAGTATTATACAGTATCACTTAATCAATGGATGACTTAAATAAATAAACAAACACACAAACAAATGAATGCATTTCCTGTTTAAAAACATCTCCACGTCTCCAGCTCACCTGCAGGCCTGCAGAGCTCTGATGATCTTGTCCCTGCTGGTCGGCCTGGCCTCCATCGTTGTCTCCATCCTGGGTCTCAAGTGCACCAAGATCGGCAGAACCTCGGAGAACGTGAAGGAACAGATCGCCCTGAGCGGAGGAGTCCTCTTCATCCTGTCAGGTAGGAGGTTCTTCAGCACGAGGTTCATCACCCTTATCACGAGGGTCTTCATCTTAATCACAATGTTCTTCATCTTTATCACAGGGGTCTTCATCTTTATCATTAGGTTCTTCATCTTTTCATAAGGGTCTTCATCTTTACCACGAGGGTCTTCATCTTTATCATAAGGTTCTTTATCTTTACCACGAGGGTCTTCCTCTTTATCATAAGGTTCTTTATCTTCACCACGAGGGTCTTCATCTTTATTACGAGGGTCTTCCTCTTTATCACTAGGGTCTTCATCTTTACCACGAGGGTCTTCATCTTTATCATAAGGTTCTTTATCTTTACCACGAGGGTCTTCCTCTTTATCACTAGGGTCTTCATCTTTATCATAAGGTTCTTTATCTTTACCACGAGGGTCTTCCTCTTTATCACTAGGGTCTTCATCTTTAACACGAGGTTTTTCATCTTTATCATAAGGTTCTTCATCTTCATCATGAAGTTATTCGTCTTCATCACGTCCTGAAGTCTGTCTCCTCCTCAGGTGTCTTCACCCTGACTGCAACCTCCTGGTACGCTTCCAGAGTGATCCAGAACTTCTACAACCCTCTTTATGGAGGAGTCAGGTCAGCCTGTTTTCAGTATCATGTCACATCTCTTATTGTGCTTTATTCATATTTAATGAATTAAAAATAATAGTTCAGTTCATTTAATTTAAATGGAATCACTAATTGTGAGTCACATTTCAATGGGAAATAGTGTAACAGGTGTTTTTTTGCTGCTGCTGACGGAGCTGTAGGTTCGAGCTGGGTACTGGTCTCTATCTGGGCTGGTCGGCCTCCTGTCTGGCCGTACTGGGAGGCTCTCTGCTCTGCTGCAGCTGCAGGAAGTGCTCGACCGCCCCCCCTTCCAGGTACGCAGGTCAGGTTCCCCAAGAGGAACCAGGAACCTTGTTGGGCCTCGTTCTCACTAGAAATGTCTTCCTTGTGTGTCCAATGTGATGGATTCTTTAAAGAACTGTTATTCAATGCTTCAGGTACTTATTAATTCAATATTTAATCAAAAGTAAAGCTCTTTGTCCAAGAGACATTTGAATGTCAAATGTCAAATGTTTTTTCCTGCAGGCAGTTTTCATACAACTTCTCGTCTACAAGTGAAGGACAGAAGATCTACAGAGCGGCTGCGACCTCCAACGATGGCGGCTCCAGAGCTTACGTCTGAACCGCCGACGGTCCGTATCCACTTCAAAACAAAACAAAAAGATATTTCAATGTTTTTTAACAAACAGAGTTTTATTGTGGAGGGAGCCATTTTCCAAACCCTCTTTCTGCTGCTTCAGACAAAAGCGACAGACCTCAGATCAGCTGTTGGTCATCTGATCAACTGTCGCCATCTTGTTTCTTCTCGCTGTTATGTCAAAATAAAAATGGGTCAAAACATTTCATGGAAAAATTTCAAATCTAATGAAAGGTAAAAAAAAAAGACAAAATATGGAAGGTGATTAGGGACGTACAGAGTGAGTCGTGACACTCGGACGGGGCAGGAAAACACCCAGTTCTAGTGCCAAAAAACAGTCAGGTCAGCCTATAATCTGATGGCAGGTCACATGGGATACGGGAAAACACTAGACCGGAAAATGACCCGAATTTATTGGCCAGGCATCCGGGGAGACGCGGGCCGTTGGTGTGCGTCTCCCCGGAGTGTTAATTAGTTAATCAACCGGCCAAAATGAATGTGTTTTGTTCATTAAAACAATTACAAGAAACAGTTGCAAGTTATTATTTTAAGTTCAGTGAATAATAAACCTTTGACAAAACAGACCTCTGGTGGTTCAATGTGAGTCTGAAACAAATCAGTCCGATGGCCCCAGAACCAACATATGATAAAAACATGTGATAAAAACATGTGATAAAAACATGTGATAAAAACATGTGATAAAAACATATGATAAAAACATGTGATAAAAACATGTGATAAAAACATATGATAAAAACATGAGATAAAAACATGTGATAAAAACATATGATAAAAACATGAGATAAAAACATGTGATAAAAACATATGATAAAAACATGTGATAAAAACATGTGATAAAAACATATGATAAAAACATGTGATAAAAACATGTGATAAAAACATATGATAAAAACATGTGATAAAAACAAACAAAACAGGAGTAAATCACATGGAGCAGAGCGGCTGCAGCGGGAACTGCAGGGTTGGCCTTTCAAAGCCACGTGCCCCCTACCTGCCCCCTATCTGCCCCCACCTGCCCCCCTACCTGCCATCCATAAAGAATACGCCTTCTTAAATCCCCAGCAGGTGGCGCTGCTGCTGCAGAACCAGAAGCGGCCTGGGTGTGGTGGGTGGGTGTTGGGGGGTCTCGGGCAGGGGGGGCGGGTGGAGGAAGCGATGACCATTTCCTGCTGCAGCAAGAAAATAAAACCAACAGGAAACAAGCAGCAGAACCCTCGGAGCGGCACAAGAAGCGTGTCAGATAGAAACCACTGGGAGAACCCAGCAGAACCCGACCCATAGAACCTCAGTGGGGCTAAGGGGGAACCGGCAGTAGAGAGGAGAACCGGCTCCCTGGACACACACCCTGAAGATGTCCCAGTCTGCAGGAAGAAACCTGGATTATTGTTTTCTTTGCCAGAGGAACTGAAAGGTGAGAGCTGCGTGTTTAATCAATGATAATCAATGATTGTTTGGGTGTCTGATGTCATTGTGACATTTTTGATGATTTATTGTCATTGGTTTAATTCATTCGTCATTTATCTTTAAGAGTATTTATCATCCATAAAATAAAGGTGTTGGTGCCCTTCACGTCACATAAGCAGGTTGGGAGTTATAGATAAATGGAAGTAATTGACCTGCAACGTGATATAAGAATGTGGGTGTGTGTGCACCCGCATTTACCCCAGAGTGGGGACATTATCAGAATTACATGTTTTGATACTTGCTTTGAAAGTTTGGGTTATAATTAGGTTCATGAACCCAAAATCACAAATGGTTAAAGTCAGGTAAGGAGCTCAGGAAGGACAGAAGGACAGGCGTGTGTGAGACAAGTCCTTTGGGTCAAAGTGAGGACTCTGAAACAGAAAAATGACGTCTCACCGTAAAAGCGTGTCCTCCTGCTTCATTAAAGAGCCTTTCTGGGAACGGATGAAGCCCAGTGCATTCTGGGAGAAAGTCATTATGAGCTCATCCTTACACTCAGATGTGACCTGCCCGCTCAGGACAATGACATACAGCTTGTTCCTCTACTGTCCTCTACTGTGTGTGTCAACCATCCTTTACTGCGTGTCTACTGTCCTCTTCTTTGCGTGCCAACTGTCTTCTACTGGGTTTCACTATTGTCCTCTATGGTGTGTGTGTCTACTGTGTGTGTCAACTGTCCTCTACAGTGTGTCTATACTGTCCTCTACGGTGTGTCTCTACTGTCCCATTGTGTGTCCCTACAATCCTCTACGGTGTGTGTCAACTGTCCTTTACTGTGTGTCTACTGTCCTCTACGGTGTGTGTCTCTACTGTCCTCTACTGTGTGTCTCTACTGTCCCATGGTGTGTCTCTACTGTCCTCTACGGTGTGTCTCTACTGTCCCATGGTGTGCCCCTACTGTCCTCTACGGTGTGTATCTACTGTCCCATGGTGTGTCCCTACTGTCCTCTACGGTGTGTCTCTACTGTCCCATGGTGTGCCCCTACTGTCCTCTACGGTGTGTCTCTACTGTCCCATTGTGTGTCCCTACTGCCCTCTACGGTGTGTCTCTACTGTCCTCTACGATGTGTCTCTACTGTCCCATGGTCTGTCTCTACTGTCCTCTACGGTGTGTCTCTACTGTCCCATGGTGTGTCTCTACTGTCCTCTGCGGTGTGTATCTACTGTCCCATGGTGTGTCCCTACTGTCCTCTACGGTGTGTCTCTACTGTCCCATGGTGTGTCTCTACTGTCCTCTACGGTGTGTCTCTACTGTCCCATGGTGTGTCTCTACTGTCCTCTGCGGTGTGTATCTACTGTCCCATGGTGTGTCCCTACTGTCCTCTACGGTGTGTCTCTACTGTCCCATGGTGTGTCTCTACTGTCCTCTGCGGTGTGTATCTACTGTCCCATGGTGTGTCCCTACTGTCCTCTACGGTGTGTCTCTACTGTCCCATGGTGTGCCCCTACTGTCCTCTACGGTGTGTCTCTACTGTCCTCTACGGTGTGTCTCTGTTTGTGTTTTATCGTTGTTGGACTTCTGGATGGTGAACTGTCTCTGATTTATCCGTCTCAGTCATCTGAAGAAGTGATTGTGACACAAAGAAACCAATCAGACCGAACTAGGATCAATGGACCAGATTATCTGATCTGGGATCAGAGTGGGGACGGTAACGACCTCCACGTGTCCTCTGTGAGGGACGGGAGGACAGACCAGCGGCCATGTGATTAAATATCTGTGAACGACGACAAATGGAACTAGTCAGTAAATAGTAGCGTGTGTGTGTGTGTAGTCAATGGGAATTGTGTCAGCTATTTTGTGTGTGTGTGTGTGTGTGTGTTTACCAGCTGACTGACAGATGACTCCTAGCGAAAGGAATGTATACACACACACACACACACACATGAAGTTATTATGTCCTGTGACAGACTTGGTAGACTAAAGACCGGATGTAGTTTGACTTTGAGACCCATCAGGGACCCTCTGGCTTCTCCTGGAGGGCAAGAAGTACTTGCACTTACACTCAAAATATCACCTCAATGAAAGTGCAATCATAAAGATATAGAGTAGAAGTTATTCACTAAGCAGAGTAACATGCACGGTGTTTCTGGGTAAATCACTTACACATTGAGCTCCTTGTCATGATTTTATTTGCATATTGGACTCAAACGGATAGTTATTGAATCATCGAATCGTTTTGATAAACGCTTGTGGTGGAAGTATAAAGTAGCAGCAGTGGAGGAAAAGTACACGGATGATTTGTCATCAGCAGGACGGATGTTGCTGATTGGTGGAAGAGATCACATCACAATAACAACAACAACAGCAGCAACAGCTTCCTGTCTGAGGGCGGGACCTCCGAGCCGCATCATCATGTCTCCACTGGCTCCTGTGAGGCTTTGGGGCTCTGGCTATTTCCTGCATGTCTCCTGCCGACAATCAAACACACAGAATCAGTTGTTCTGCAGCTTCTTAAATGTTGCGATTATTGAAGCAGTGAATAATTGCTCATTAAATAGTAATCATCGGACCCTCAGTACCTGGAACACAAAGTACTGAAGAACAAGAGTCAGTCTGTCCCAAAACGTAGTCCATCGAATGCAGACAAAGTACCAGGATGTTCACGTTGCAGCGGCTCTTCCTACCCAACATGCCTTGCAGCAGATGTAGAGGAGCAAGACGGCCAAAGTTCAAGATGCCATGAGGAAGTGGTGAGTCACTGCGCACTTTGTAAAGGGCGGTGTGAAGTAAAAGTGCAAATATCAATTGAGGTGATTGATGAAGATGATCAATGGTGGTGATTGATGTTCGTAGGTTAAATGAATCCTGATAGAATCTTCTTCTACAGCGACAACCTGCTTTAGCATCAATACAGATACAATTACATTCAACAGTTTTTCAATAAATACAAATGTGACGTTTATTCATTCTGTTAAAACTCCTATTGTACCTGAACCCGCCTTAATCAAACCACGTCGCTGGAATTGTGAAATATCCGAGCGCACGTGAACGCAACACGGTAACCCCCCCCTCCCCCCCCACCCTCCGCCCCCCTGGTGTGTCGCCGCTGCGGGCCTCAGAGGAGCAGAGTCGGTTGGACGTGACGCCTTCAAACCCGTCGGTGCTGCGCTGCTCTTCTCCGGGACCTTTCGCTCCCTCGTGTCCGCCTCTGGTGACCCGTCGGCCCGCAGAGCGATGAACGCTTCCCCCGCTGGTTCCCCCGCCATGGCTCCGCACTGTGAGTACAGGAGGGAACATGGAGAAAACCACAATTACTCCGGACAAATACTTTGTAAAACACGAGATATTAGTGGGAAAAAGGCGGTTTCGTGAATCTCAAGGTGAAAAGTTCAAACGTCTTAAAGCCCAAAATATACAGAAATATATCAACTATTCAATGTAACGAAGTGATTCAAGCTGAAGATTCCACTTCAAGTAGGACGTTTTTATGTTGAAGTAATTCATGAAATGATGTCTTCATAGTGATAGCTCATAGGTGTCTTCATGGTGATGGTCTTTTATTGTCTCATAGATGTCTTCAAAGTGATTGTCTCATAGGTGTCTTCATGGTGATTGTCTTTTACTGTCTCATAGGTGTCTTCAAAGTGATTGTCTCATAGGTGTCTTCATGGTGATTGTCTTTTACTGTCTCATAGGTGTCTTCATGGTGATTGTCTTTTATTGTCTCATAGGTGTCTTCATGGTGATTGTCTTTTATTGTCTCATAGGTGTCTTCATGGTGATTGTATTTTACTGTCTCATAGGTGTCTTCATGGTGATTGTCTTTTATTGTCTCATAGGTGTCTTCTTGGTGATTGTCTGTCTTTTATTGTCTCATAGGCGTCTTCTTGGTGATTGTCTTTTATTGTCTCATAGGTGTCTTCTTGGTGATTGTCTGTCTTTTATTGTCTCATAGGCGTCTTCTTGGTGATTGTCTGTCTTTTATTGTCTCATAGGTGTCTTCTTGGTGATTGTCTGTCTTTTATTGTCTCATAGGTGTCTTCATAGTGATTGTCTCATAGGTGTCTTCATAGTGATTGTCTCTTTTTTTCTCACATATACCAAAGAGTGTTTTTGTCCATAGAGACATTGTAGTTGTACACAGAGACAGTGTATTTGTCAATAGATACAGTGTATTTGTACACAGAGGCAGTATTTTCTGTATGCGGTGCGTTCACTGACACATTCTCTGAGGAATATGCAGCCTGCTGAGTCAGCGTGTGAGCAGCCATCAGAGCAAGTCTCTGTCGACCTTTGACCTCTCTGACGGATAAATATTAACGAACGCCTCTCAAAGGTTCATAAAGAATTCGTTGTGTCCTCAGAGATGTTTTATTATCTCACTTATTCTTTCAGTGACTTTAAAGCGGTTCTCCGGTTCTCCAGTTCTACGTGGGTTCATTTTGAAACGGGAAACCAAAACACAAGAACATAAGAACGTGATTTTTGTATTTGTTGGGTTTTGGCTGATTATTTCTTAATAAACTATAATTAAATATCAAATCATTTTAGTCCAAGTGATGAATCGCTCATTGCAAAAAGGGAATAATCGAGGAATTCAGTTTAGAAGCACATTTTATTAAATGAATTAATGCGATCAGATCAGTTCAATAAGATGACACAAAATGATTGATTATTGATCATCGTTGAGCAAAGAACTTTGATCCTTTCTTCGTCTCATCAGAGAGAATCTATTGGACAGGAATATTTAATTTAGGAATGTGGGAATGAATTATTAGTATCATATCGTATCGACGCGATAACCTCACTGCCTGAGAGGCTGATGCATTATGGGTAACCATGACCCCACTGAAGACGGTCTGTCTAACTGTCAAATATTTATATTGATATCCATCAGAAACTCGTTAAAATTAAACAAATTGGTTAAAAAAATAAAATAATGATGAATATATATATATATATATATATATATATATACATGTATGTGTGTGTATATATATATATATATATATATATATGTGTGTATATATATGTGTGGGCATGTACTCAGTGCCTCGTGTACCAGCGCTTTGGACGCCTCTTCAGACGTATCTGTTTCGCAATGTTTCCCTAAAAGCGAGCCAATGCGCATTGTGGGCGGAGCAAGGTTAGTCATTTCGACGTATCACAGCGAGCGGTTCTGCGCATGTTCCTTCTTGAAGCCCTCCGTGTTTTTGACGGCCGTATGAAGGATGAAGTTTAAACAGGAAGTTGATTTCAGTTTTCCGTTTTCTCCGTTTCCTTCTGCTCGCACACATCAGCTGATTATCTCTGCAGCCGTTAGTCATGAAACACACACACACACACACACACTGCGGAGGTCGAGGCCGAGGTGCGTGCCTCCCTCTCATTGGATATCTGTTCCTCCTTCGAGGCGTCCTGTCCAGTCGTGACCTTGTGACCTTGTGACCTTGGCACAGCGTTGAGGGTTTGGGGTACGGACACTTGAGGTCACTTCCCTTCTTCAAACGCCACTCTGGTGGGACTCCACCTTTAGAAGACGAAGACGAAGAAATGGAAGAGGATGAGGAAGAAGAGGGTCTCTTCCGTCACCCGTCCTGATTCTGGTCCTGGTCCTGGTCCTGGTACTAGTTTACCTGGTTCAGAGACGTTGGGGCAGCAGAGACCCTCTGGATGTTATTTATGGGCCCCAGACGCACCGTCACTCCTGCGTGTGTGTGTGTGTGTGTGTGTGTGTGTGTGTGTGTGTGTGTGTGTGGCTTCCTCAGTGTGTCTTTGTGTCTATTTCTGGTGGCAGTTCCTCGTGAGCTGGTGAGACTAAAGCGACACAAGAAACATGAACAACATCCGCTCCCCACACACACACACACACACAAGGCAGTGTTTGATGTTGTACTTTTACTACGAAGCTGCAGTGGTTTTATTACATTTACTCTGGTAGTGTATTTCTACAGTCCACTATAACTACGTATCATTATGCGATTAGTGGGATTATTGTGATATTGTTTGGTTACTTCAGATGGTGATTATTGTATGAAACACAAATCCTTCATAGTTTCCTCCGGTTGAATCATTTACAATTGTTCCATGAATCATTACAGCAGTTAATGTTTGATGACTTTACATCTTAACTGCTCGTTACCTTGGTAACGAGTGACATCAGCGGCTTTATGGGGGGTCGCGGCTCCCGCTGCAAAGTGGAGATGTTGTTTCAGGAGATTTGAAATAATCATGAGGAATAATCGTTGACTGCTGACGACCGGCAGCGAATCAGAAAGGAGCTTTTTTATAATTAGTTTTGTGAACAGTTTTTACTGCAGATGATGAGTTCAAGGCCGCTCATGCGATCAGGTGTAATGTGTGAATCAAAGGATCTGTACTCATAGTAGTACTCGTTGTACTACATCAGTGTACAAGTAGCTCAATCCTGAACGCTTCGTCTGTCTGTGTGACGTTCATCGAGTTTGATAACGCGTGTAGATATTTGGGGGCGGAGCCAAAGGAAACCTGAGAATCGCTAAAATGCACAAGAGCAGGAACATATACAAACACACAAAATACTTTGTAATAAATTACAAATCGACTAAATAGATAAACAGAACAAAGCCAAATTAGACTGAAAAAGGGTCGAAACGAGGCCTTTGCGGCAAAGCGGATGCGTTACCGTGGTTACCGTGCGTCACAGCGTAAAGTTTATCTGCCATAAAGTCATAAAGTCGATCCCTCTCCTGTCACAGAGGCTTATCAGCCACTTCCTTTAAAGTCTGAACACAACAGGATCACAGGACGCACAATAAAACAGCAGTTAACTATTTACTATTCATCAGTTACAGTTTCTTATTCATTATTTTCATTTTTGAAAAATATATGCAGAATTTCAAATAGAAAAATAAATGAATTGATAAAATAAGTACTATTTCCATCTATTGATTTTATATAAATATATATCATATATATATGAAGTAATAATTCATTGTGAAAATCCTTATTGCTGATTTTTATCAGTAGGTTTAATTTGAGCTTTTTTTGATTGACTCCCTCCTCTCCCTCCCCCCTCAGGCTCCGCCCTCCCTCCTCCTCCAGCCCCATCATGCCCATCTTCAAAAACCTCCCGCAGCGCCTGAAGGGCGGCAGTCCGACCCTAGAAAACGCCTGGATCCTCCGCAGGATGAGCCTGAACATCACCCCCTCCCACCACAACCAGAACCCCTTCGACGGCGGCCATGACGGCGGCGACCATGGCGACCACTGGTCGCCCGGCGGCTCGCTCCTGGACGGTGACGCCCCACGGGACCGCAACCCCTTCGAGGACGAGGAGGACGAGAACGAGGCCAACGAGGGGAAGAAGGGCGGCCGGAGCTCGGCGAAGGGCTCCTTCAGGTTCACGTCGCCGCTGAAGACCCTCGGGAAGCTGGGGAGGAACCTGAGGCTGTCGGGGGGGAGGAGCAAAGGGGGCGAGTCGCCGCAGGGCTCGCTGCAAGGGACGCCGTCGCCCGCAGAGAAGAAGAAGAGGGGCAGGAGGAGCTCCGAGGGAAGTCTGCTGAGGTAAAGATCAACGTGATACAGTAACAGTTCATGCTGCCCACTTCTTCTGCATTCAGAGGCGTTCAGTCTCCCCTGTGTGTGTCTCTTTCATAAAGAGTCTTCACGCTGTGGCAGCAGGAGCAAGAAGGGCCTTAACAGTACAGCAGAAAGAGACGCGGAAAGGCTTCCACATGGTCCATGATCCAACATGCTGCACTAAAACCTGCATATATCTGTAATATTAGCAGACAAAGTGGTTGTTTCTAGATTTACGTCCTGCCTTAAAACCCCTCAGCAGTGCAGCCAGACCTTCCAGATGAGGGGTGCTGAGGATGTGTCCTTGTGTATAATACAGATGGGAGTGTTGCATAGTGGCGTCATAGTGGACCTTCCCCTCTCACACACCTGCACGTTAGAGTCACCAGGACAACGTGCACGCTCCCCACAGAGACATGATGAGCGGATGGTCAGTTTACGCCGGATTAGTGAACATTGTAACGTTAAAGAGGAATTGAGTTCATTAGGGGTTGAATTTGTTAACGTGAACGAGTTTGTTGAGGTAAAGAAGGGATTGTAGTCATCATTGTAGTTGACGTGATCTATTCCTCTTCCTCCAGATTTGCCGGTAAATACCGAGACACACTCGGTTCGCGTAAGGACTCGATGGCCAACGGCGAGCCGAGCAGCGTGGAGAGCGAGAGCGACTCGGCCAGCCGCCGCCCGTCCTTCATGAAGATGGTCGGCCTCGGCAAAGCCAAGAGGGAGTCGGCCAACGAGCAGCCGGCCCCCGAGGAGCAGGTGGAGGAGGAGGAGGAGCCGAAGCCCAGGGAGCCGCTGTCAGGTAGGAGGAGTCATGGGGGCCTGAGGCTTGCACCTTGTGTGTGTGTGTGTGTGTGGGAAAGAATGTTGTAATCCTCCATTAGTTTCCTCAAGAACAATCTGTATATGTGCGTTTAACTAACTTTGCTGGGACTTAGGTATTTTTACACACCCACATTGTGGGGACTCACCTTCCTTTTGTTCTCCAAGTGTAAATCATTACACTTAAGTGTTTATGGTTATAGTGATGATAAAAATTGTGTGTGTGTGTGTGTGTGTGTGGGGGGGTGTGTGGTCAGTATTGGGTCAGTCCTGGTAACTGGAAACTTCTGAGGGCATCCATTGTTTATCACACCCTGTTTACTCTGCTGTTTTCTAGTGGTTCAAGTGTGTGTGTGTGTGTGTGTGTGTGTGTGTGCGTGTGTGTATGTGTGTGTGTGTGCGTGTAGGCGTTTGTTCCCAGTTTCTCCACACCCTTGTTTAGACGTTTAAAACAGTTCTGTTCAGAGTCTCAAAGTAGGACGGAATATAGATATTTATATCAGATTTTTATTAAGAAATATATATATACATATTTTAAATATCACACACTGAGGTGCTGAGCATAATATAATCTTTGGTGCTGCGATATTCATTTTACATATAAATAAACGCCACCAACATTTAAGTTGATTTTTTCCGGAGGCGCGGCTTAAGAAACAGAGCGACACGGGCCGTGAACCCGCCGCGTTATAAAGGGTTATAAAGGGTTATTTTTAAGTAACATTTACAGGCAAACCTGGCAGGCACAACGTCCGGCTTCAGTTCGGGAACATTTGGGCTTCAAGCCGAATGAGAGACGATCGATGTGAAGGAGCCGGTGAGTCGACTTAGTTTAAAAACAGTGGCACCGAAAACAGGAAACGCAACAAGCATCCGAACTACTAATATTACTTGTATTACTATTGTATTTTCATTATTTTGTCAGTGGCATAAAATGATCTGAAAATGTCAATAATATTGCATATCGGCATAAATGTTTGTGCAATAATCGCACAACAGCAATCTGATATGGTGACAGCATTAACATGAATGAAGTAAACATTTGCCTCTAATAAAACAACAAAATATCTGGAAATGTATGAACATTTGCAGTTATCCAAAAAGGTATCTATCCTTTAAATACTTTAACGCATTTCCAGAGAGCCGCTGAATGATTCTGCAGTCGTGCAGAAAGATGCTGGACTGGTTTTCAGACGCAGCAGAAGCTCCGTATCAGCACATTCTGTGTGTGCGTCTTTGTGTCACTTCTAAACAGGATGAAAGGAGTCACATGTTTGTACCTGCGTCACGGTTGTGTACCGTTTACACACACACCTGGGGGGTATTCCAGAAAGCGGGTATGTGAACACTCAGAGTAATTAAACCCTGAGATGAGGGAAACGCAGAGTTTCTAGCCGTATTTGAATGCGTGTTGGTTTAAGATACAGCGTCACATTTTAAACGACTTCGATAGGAGACACATTTTTATTTTATACCTAAGTGGGGCATTAAGTGAAAAGACGTGTACAACAACATTTTATTAGGGGTTTGATTTACTGTTTCAGTAGCCACTGAATTAATATTTACTTTGTTTAATAGCCTAAGTCAATAAAAATTTAAAATTAAATTAAAATGAAAGTGATTTGCAATCATACTAGCAATATATGCCATAGCTTTTTGAATGATGTTTGTATATCTCATGTTTTACTGCTTCCGGGTCTTTTTTCCCTGTTGGATTGAACTCTCTCTCTCTCTCTCTCTTTCTCATTCGCCGTTGGCCTGCAGAAGGACCTCTAACTCCAGCGCAGTGAAATGGCTCTTTTGTTGTCTGTTGTCATGGTGACTCGTGGTATCGGGGCTCCATTAATGATGGCTTTTTAGAGTTGTCATGCACGCGCTTAACTCAAGGTGAACATACTCCGAGTGGATTGAACCAACGCAGATTAGCTGTTCTGGAACCGGATACTCAGTTTGTTAGGGGGGGTGTTCCTTTCTGGAATACCCCCCTGGTGTTAGTCTGGTTGCTTTACATTGGCTTCTTCTTACTCATATTATTGGTTCATACTAACTTTTCATTTTGGATGAACTTTAAAAGTAAGCGGATCTATTAAAAGTCATGATACGGAATTCTTACTTACATATTGTGATATTAAATCTGGTGTTGGAAGTTGTAAACAGTAATTCATTACTTCCTTCACAGGGTATTTATTGTATTTAGTCGATAACGGACTATGAATGTAGAAAGTAGCATGAAGGACCTCGGCTTGTTGTTTTTCCTCCACTGAGATCTGAACGGAGACATCACTGAAGGAATGCAGCACAGCATCAAACATCTAACCACAACGGTCTGTGTGGTGCTGGAGTGGATCTCTGATGACCCGAGATTATATCAACAAGCAGCGAGTTCTTGTTCCAGACTGGCTTGGACCTCGGGGTCACCTCCAGTTCAAGGACGGAGTGATGACAGACTCCCTGTGCTTCATTAAGCCCTTATGGCGTTACCACGGATACGCATCGCTGGCTTTCTGCTGGCGTGTGGCTGCAGGTTTCAGTAGGACGGCCGAAAGTGGAACAGGAAGTCCTAAAAAACCCTTCTCTTTTGCTTCAAAGCTGTTTTGATTAATAGAATAATAGAAAAATATCTGGAGCAACACATCTCTCTGCTTCTGAAACGCAACACAAATATATTGAGCTGGAAGTTAAATATCTTTTAGTTTCACACTTTGAGACTTTTTGACACTCCGAGTCTGAATTCAAAGAAATGTAATGACTTTGTTAATACAGCAGCTTTAAACAGTTTACAAAGCACAAAGAAACAGAACTGTTGAGTTTTCAGTTCTGTTTCTTTGTGCTTTGTAAACTGTGTTTAATAAGTGGAAGTAGCAATAATAAAACCATTGTATAATGAGTCTGTGGAGGAGGAACTGCTGAATGAAGGAGCAGAAAAATGTGAAAGTAGCACTCAGATTACCGTTTACACACACACACACACACACAGTGAGTACTTTAAAGGTTCCTCTGCAGGTTTCCCTCTTACAGAAACTTTAAACTGCACACAGATCAACAAGAATCAACCAACAACCAATAACTTTATACAACAAGAATGAACCATTAACAGCAGCTCGCCTGCTCTCTAGCCTTCCTAACCTTCCTCCGCTCTCCTCACTGGTGCCAGTGTGGATGGATGGGGTCCAGTCTCCATCCAGGACCTGGTCAGAGCCTCCATCCCAACATCTGCTTGTGCAGATCAGCACTCTTGGCTGTGTGGAAGGAGCTCTGTGATGACATCAGAGCGCAGAGAGCCTCTTCAGACTGTCCCTCCACTAGAGACACCAGCACACTGCAGCACTCACACTGACTCACAATGGATCTGATCTACAGGAAGCTGTACATCGGATTATGGGATGGAATTACACTTTCTTGTTTCTTGTTCTTTGAGTTTGCTTCTTTGTGGTTGAAATGCACTTATTGTCGCTTTAGATAAAAGCATCAGGTACAGTTGTGTTCGAAATAATAGCAGTGCCTTTAGAAAAATGAGTAAATGTCAAAATTCTTCAAAGAAATTGTACTTTAATGAACACAGATACATTGGGGACACAGTACATTCTATTCCAAAGCAAAACAATTGCGCAAAGTCATCAAAACTTAAATAATAATAATAATAATATTTCAAATAAAGTAAGAAATGGCATGTTCAAAAGAATAGCAGTGTTGCCATCTTTCCTTGGAAACTCAAAAATGTACTGTACAAACAAAGAAATTCTTGATAAGTGAACCTAGCTGAGTATCCTAAACTAAGATTTTGTTGCAAAACCACGGTTTCCGATGACTGCTTCACATCTGTGGTGCATGGAGTCAACCAACTTCTGGCATCGCTCCACAGGTATTGCAGCCCAGGATAATTGCACTGTATTCCACAATTCCTCAGCGTTTCTTGGTTTTGCCTCATGCACTGCACTTTTTATGTCAGCCCACAAGTTTTCAATGGGATTAAGGTCCGGGGATTGTGCTGGCCACTCCATCAGTTGAATCTTGTTCATCTGGAACCATGCTTTTGCTCGCTTGCTGGTGTGTTTGGGGTCATTATCCTGTTGAAAGGTCCACCTCAAAGGCATTTCCTCCTCAGCATATGGCAGCATGACCTCTTCCAGGATCCTGATGTACTGGAACTGATCCATGATCCCTTGTATGCGGTGAATCGGACCAACACCATAGTATGAAAAACATCCCCATATCATGATGCTTGCACCACCATGCTTAATGGTCTTCAGTGAGTACTGTGGCTTGAATTCTGTGTTTGCAGGGCGTCTGACATACTGCCTGTGACCCTTAGACCCAAAAAGAACAATCTTGCTTTCATCTGTCCACAAGATATTATGCCATTTCTTTTCAGGCCAGTCAATGTGCTCTTTGGCAAATTGTAAACGCTTCTGCACATGTCTTTTTCTCAGCAGTGGGACTTTGCGGGGGCTTCTTGCTGGAAGGTTAACCTCAATAAGACGTCTTCTGATTGTCACAGTACTCACTGTCAACTGAAGGTCTTGCTTGATCCTCTTGGATCCCATCATTGGCTGAGTCTTCGCCAGTTTGGCTATTCTTCTGTCCATTCGAGGGGTTGTCTTTCTTTTTCTTCCTCGTTTTTCAGTTTTTTGCTCCCATTTCAGGGCATTTGAGATCATTTTAGCTGAACAGCCAATGATTTTCTGCACCTCTTTGTATGTTTTCCCTTCTTTAATCAATTTTTTTATTAGGAAACGCTCATCTTCAGAACAGTGTCTTGAACGACCCATTTTCATTGTTTTTTCAGGAGAAATGCACAGCCAGCATGCCAGTTGTCTTGATCCTTAAATACGGATCACCGGTTAACACCCTTTTTTCCCAGAATACCCTCCCTAATTGATGCCCTCTCTAATTGAACTCACCACTGCTATTTTTTTGAACACACCCTTTTCAGTTAATCATTCAATTTCACAGAATCCACAGTATGCATGGCTGTCCTGTTGGGTTTGTTGGTTTTCTATACCTTTATTTTACCCCCCAGAAACTTATCTGGGGTATAGAGTTTGAAATGTTAATAAAACCAGTGATTTTCTTGCTGCTGTTGAGGCACTGCTATTATTTCGAACACAACTGTAAATGACGTGTGATGTAACCAACAACCAACAAGCAGTTTGGAGGGTTTTTAACATCTCTGGAAGTCCCAACATGTGAGCTGCAGGGTTATATGGTGGGAAGGGGAAGCGGGTGGAAGTGGGCGGGGCTTCATCCATCCAGCTGGAAAAGATTTCCTCTGAAGGACGAAGCAGAACAATACGAGCTGTGTTTCTGTGTGGCTGAGAGTCACATGGTGTGTGTACATGTACATGTATATATATATTACTAGCGCCGGTATCTGATTAAAGTGCTGACATGTCACTTTACAGTGGACACACCCTGTGTGTGTGTGTGTGGTCACATTAGAAGTGTCCCTACTTGTGTCTTTGTCCTGATGGATGGTGACAGTGAGTTCATTGAGGACCGGGGTCCTGACATCATTTCCTGCTCCACCACCGGTCTCCAAAGAACGTTTTACAGTAAAACACGTCTGCATAGCTTGACCTCCGACCTCTGAGCTCCATCCTCTGAGACCCTCAGGAACCAAACCAGGAACATCAAGGACTGAAATGCAGAAAGGTTCCGCTCACATTGTTTGCGTTTATGGAGGAGATCTTCCTCTGGGCTTTAGTGTGTGTGTGTGTGTGTGTGTGTGTGTGTGTGTGTGTGTGTGTGTCCTTCCTGGAGGAACATCCCACATCTGGAGGCTTCACATCTTGACCAATAACATACGTGTGTGGGCTTTTACTTTGAAAGAGTAGCAGCGGGGAAGCCGTCCTGATGTGTGTCTGTGTGTGTGTTTGTGTACTTCCTGCAATGACAGTGTGTACTATGTGCCTCCTGCTGTATTATAATGTGATGAATAACACAGTCACATTTCCTGTGTGATTGTAGAACGTTTGTTTGTGGTTTGAATTCATGTTGTCACCATGGAATTCACAGCGGTAATAAGCGGTAATAACACAGTACAGTTACAGTACAAGTATTAATACCTTTTACTACACAGTAAAGGTATTCTGTTGCTGTAAGTACGCGCTTCCTGCGACATCATGTGAACATGGCTTCTCCCAGCAGATGATGTCATCCAGGGAGGTCTGAACCAACAGGCCTTCAATTCCCTTTTTCCTTTATGTTTTTGGACATTTCGATATTTCATATTTTGAGATTCTCTAATTATTTGAAGATATAGAGCTTAATAATAGATATGATTAAATCCTAATTCACGTTTAAGATCTCTACAACATGGGTCCAATTAAACTTAAATATCTGAAGAGAACACTTTGGATATTTTTAATTGAGGAGAATTAAATGTATTTTGAACTGGAAGTACAGTCGACATCTGTAACCATGCAAAAAGCAGCCTCCAATTCTTCAACCATGTATACAAATAATAATATTAATAATAATAACGTGGAGTCATCATGAGCCATATATGAATGACACACACGGTTTGAAACATTCCAACACAACAGTCTTGGCTACAATCTGCAACAATCTATTTAAAAATACTCCAAACACAACTCCAAGAAGTTATAAAAGAAGATGCAAATTAGTTCAGAAAATGTGCAACCTAACAAAGCAAACAGCTGAGACAAACCACATCCCATTACATTACATCACATCCCATTACATTACATCACATCACATCTTATCCAAAGCGACTTACAATAAGTGCATTTTAACCACAAGGAAACAAAGTCAAAGAAAAAGAAACATGAAAGTGCAATTTCATCAAATAAGCTGATTTACAACTTGCTTTAGATAAATTGTACTTATAACGGCTCTTAAGTGCTACAAATTATTGCATATATATATGAGGCATCTCATACTTAGAACACGTTTTATCAGCAAAAATGGCTGTAACAGCCTCTTAATTGCTAGAAGCTTTGAGAGAGGAGTCTGTACTTTTTAGTAGTTAAAGTTCTTGGACTAAAATAATTCTGAATTTCCCCATGTGACCCACATGTGATACCCCTGCGATCCACTAGATCAGGGGTGTCCAAACCTTTTTTCCAGAGGGCCACAAACAGAAAAATATACGATGCACTGGGCCACTCACTGGACGTGAGGTGCGCTGCCTCACTTCTAATGCACTAATGTTGGAAAAACCAATTAAATGCAGGTAAATTACATTTGATAATTGAACAAAAAGCCTCCAGCATAGCTCTCCATTGGTAGATTTTCAGTGTATTTTTTACAAAAAGGTGGGCAGGTCCTTCTCTCAGTGAGCCTCTGATTGGTTCTCAGGGTGCTGAGTCCCCTTCATTGTCCTTTATGAAGGGAGAGACAAGAAGAGAAATCAGGGATGTGGATATTCCAAGCTTATTACACAAATAAATCATTGGGATTGTAACGCATCAAATAACGTTTGTTAAAAGGTTGTTAAAAACTTTATTTGAGTGAATTTATTAAGTAATTGGGCTTTAGCCTCTTTTATGGCCTCTGCTCCGAAAATGGCATACCCATAATAAAAATGTGAATAACTTTGTAAATACTTAGTCTATTTGGACAATTTTCTGTAGGATAAACGGGAACCTATATTAGTGGGAAGATGTGAAATATCTGTATACATGTCACTAATTAATAAATAAATGAAGATTTATTTACACTTTTTTTTTTAATTTCCAAAGTTCGTCTGAAAAAAAATGCACAGTGTATCTATCACTATAAAACATTTAGATCAAAGGCAAAAACTCATCCATTTCAAAGCCCAGGTTGTAGACAGTAACTGTGCAAAGTTTTGATTTAATTGGGTGAAGCAGAACAAATCTAGAGGTTTTAGTGAAGAGAGGTCCGGCGAGAGGCCAAAACCAGAAAATCAGCCTTCTGGGCACATCTCAGCCAATCCTGGCTCAATTTTGATGATTGACACCTTATTTTAATTGTCAGAGCCAATAGAATTAAGGTAAACACCGCTAAAGGAGACTGGCAGCTCTTTTAGCCAATAAGACGCAGCCATGGAGAAAGTCCGTTTTTTCTCGCAAACTGACTGGCCGAGACGAAAAACCCTGCACATCTGAGCCGTATATTCCCGTAAATGGATTTTTTAGACTTTCGGGTTTAAATAACACTTCCGGTTAACGTTTAGCGTCCAGCAGCGAAAAACAAACGGGATAAATCATTTCTTTTGCATGAAAACAACAAACGTAAGTGACAAATTGTGATTGAACAACGAAGTTGAGATGGTGCTTGTTTGGACTTATCTTGGGAAATGTTTGACTGAGGGATGTGATATTGTCGTGTTCTGTATGCTCTCGGCTAGCGGTTAGCTATCTCGCTTTTGTTTTTAGCACGATCCATCGATAAGATAATCGGTAAAATAGTGAGGGTGGTGGCATTTTTTTGCCAGTGATATTGGAGCACGTTCAACCGGGTTTGATGGCTTTGTGCCCCACACGGGGCACTTTAGAGTCTAACGGGTTAAACTTTCATGCGGGCCAATTGAAAATGGATGGCGGGCTGCAGTTGGCCCGCGGGCCGTAGTTTGGACACCTCTGCACTAGAGGGTTGCGCCCCATAGTTTGAGAAACCCTGCTTTAAGTTGGTTCTTCACAAGGTAAACCTGGGTTCTCTTGTGTCTCCGTCCTTCCTCCAGTCCTGGAAATCCTGCAGTTGGTGAAGAAGCGAGACCTCCTGTTGGCTGACACTCACATCCTGGAGCTGGAGGAGGAGTGCATCGAGTCCTTGGCGTCCTCCGGCGCAGCCTCGCCGGCGCCGGAGGACGCCAAGGACGGCGGGCGGCGGAAGGCCAAAGACGTGGAGCTGCTGTACGAGGAGCTGCAGAAGGAGCTCTGGGCCGTCGTCAGGGAGTCCTTGCGCCTCCCGACCGCCGGGCCGAACCTGGGCCTGGTGGTGCAGGTGAGGAGGGCCGTTACCACGGCAACAGCACTAGAGCTATTGAGAGTTAAAGCACTGTTGCCTTCATGGAAGTCAGGTAAAGGCAGCGTTACCTAACTCTAGTTACAGCGTGTCACTGTGGTCCCTTTGGTTTCCATGGGAACAGAAGAACCATAAGAAGCAGAGAACTGAAACACATCCTCTCCTCTCTGTGTTCACTCCGAAAGGTTAAAACAAGGGGACTCGAGGACTGTCGGAAAGACCTTTGTGATTGTTGAAGGATACTTTTGATGTCTCTGACCTCTGCCTCCCACCAGGTGCTGCAGCAGGAGGAGCAGGTGGACAAAGACCGGGCCCCTGCGGGCCCCCGGCCGCGCTGTCTGAGGCAGCGCTGGAGGGAGGCGGTGGAGGCGGCGGCCAGCGGCTCCCTGCCCCAGCGGGCCGAGTTCACCGCCGGGGAGCTTGTGGGCTACTTGGACCTCCTCCGGGTGCGGGTGGTGGAGGACCTGGGCGCCGCCAAGAGGAACGTGGTCTCCATCTACCCGGACGAGTACGAGCCCTTCCAGGTTAGGCCGGATCTTGGGGGCGGGGGGACAAATCTCCTCTCGACGCTGACGGTGCACTTTAACCTTTGACCGCCCCCCTCCTAGGTGTACGTGCAGAGCTACCACCAGGCAGTTGCTAGGCGACTGGAGGCCATCACCGAGAACACGCTTGAGATCACCGACATCTACTCGCTGCTGGACTGGCTGCACAACATCTACGCCAGGTACGCTGACCCACAACATGAAGCTTCACTATGCCTTCATCACAGCACCAACAGGAGGTTTTGTTGGTCATAACAGAAGAGGCCTACAAACACGACCGGGCATCAATATGAAAAAGAGGATGTTTAATAGGATACGTTAATTAAGGGTATTGCGGGAAACTAATGTGAAAAAAGAAGGCAATACGAATACGTCTCTTGTAGACCTGTCGATCAGCGTTAGGCCCCGCCCTAAAGTGTTCCCTGGTTCATGGTCTGTTTGACTCTAAATGGACCATAATTCACTAAATGAACATCATGCTGATTGAAGAAGACTTGAAACTAGAGACTGAGACCATAAACTCATGTTTACAATGTTTACTGAGGGAATAAATCCAGAGAGAAATAGAGTCATTTCCTCATAGACGTCTATGGGAGCAGAGGAGTCGCCCCCTGCTGGTCACTACAGAGAAGTAGAGTCATTTCCTCACAGACGTCTATGGGAGCAGAGGAGTCGCCCCCTGCTGGTCACTACAGAGAAGTAGAGTCATTTCCTCACAGACGTCTATGGGAGCAGAGGAGTCGCCCCCTGCTGGTCACTACAGAGAAGTAGAGTCATTTCCTCACAGACGTCTATGGGAGCAGAGGTCGCCCCCTGCTGGTCACTACAGAGAAGTAGAGTCATTTCCTCATAGACGTCTATGGGAGCAGAGGAGTCGCCCCCTGCTTGGTCACTGCAGAGAAGTAGAGTCATTTCCTCATAGACGTCTATGGGAGCAGAGGAGTCGCCCCCAGCTGGTCACTACAGAGAAGTAGAGTCATTTCCTCACAGACGTCTATGGGAGCAGAGGAGTCGCCCCCTGCTTGGTCACTGCAGAGAAGTAGAGTCATTTCCTCATAGACGTCTATGGGAGCAGAGGAGTCGCCCCCAGCTGGTCACTACAGAGAAGTAGAGTCATTTCCTCACAGACGTCTATGGGAGCAGAGGAGTCGCCCCCTGCTGGTCACTACAGAGAAGTAGAGTCATTTCCTCATAGACGTCTATGGGAGCAGAGGAGTCGCCCCCTGCTTGGTCACTGCAGAGAAGTAGAGTCATTTCCTCATAGACGTCTATGGGAGCAGAGGAGTCGCCCCCAGCTGGTCACTACAGAGAAGTAGAGTCATTTCCTCACAGACGTCTATGGGAGCAGAGGAGTCGCCCCCTGCTGGTCACTACAGAGAAGTAGAGTCATTTCCTCATAGACGTCTATGGGAGCAGAGGTGTCGCCCCCTGCTGGTCACTACAGAGAAGTAGAGTCATTTCCTCATAGACGTCTATGGGAGCAGAGGAGTCGCCCCCTGCTGGTCACTACAGAGAAGTAGAGTCATTTCCTCATAGACGTCTATGGGAGCAGAGGAGTCGCCCCCTGCTGGTCACTGCAGAGAAGTAGAGTCATTTCCTCATAGACGTCTATGGGAGCAGAGGAGTCGCCCCCTGCTGGTCACTGCAGAGAAGTAGAGTCATTTCCTCATAGACGTCTATGGGAGCAGAGGAGTCGCCCCCTGCTGGTCACTGCAGAGAAGTAGAGTCATTTCCTCACAGACGTCTATGGGAGCTCTTATTATTGCTTTGTATTTAAGGGTTATCAACAACAACAAACTGTATCTTGTCTTCTTTTTAAGATCCATAGTGCTGAAAAAACGTGGGTTTGCGCCTAACACTAATTTATGTAACTGAAGCGATTAAAAAGTAGCTTTTCTCTGAGACAAACTCCATTAATTCAATTCATTTTATTTTATTTTCTATAGCCAACATTTGCAAATGTAGCTTCTGGTTCCTGTGGTTTATAAAAAAGTCCCTCTGCAGAACATTATCCATGTGTGTATGTGTGTTGTTTAAGGGACGTCCTGGGGACCGTGTGCATCACCAGTCCCTTCAGCAGATCTCAGCTGAGTCCGCTGCTTCCCTCAGAGACGGTGGACCGACTGGAGCTGGACTGCCTCAACTCAGTCAGGGTGAGACCATCAGCTTTATGTTAGTAATGCGTCATCTTTAACTTCTTGTTTTTTCCCATAAAGTTGTGTCAAAATTGACTTTTTTCTCCATTGAGGGTTTTAAAGTGGAGGTGCGTTTGTTTTTGCCCTCGGCCCCTCCCTGTTTAGGCTAAAGTCACCACGGGGCTGAGCCAACTGCTGGACGAGGAGGAGAAACGCTGGATGGAGACGCTGCACATCGAGGAGTACCAGATATCTCTGGCCTCGACAGTGATACAGGTACTACACATATATATGTACAGTATATGCATAGATATATATATATATATATATATATATATATATATATATATATATATATATATATATATATATATATATATATATATATATGTGGTGGGCATATATTAATTTCTTTAATCTAAATTAATCTCACTGTAATCTTGAAATTAATCTAGATTAATTTGGATTAAAATGGCTCATTTGAATTATGCCGAAGGCATTCAGAATATGTGTGCTACCCAAATAATTACAAATTAAGTCTTTGAGAACAATTGTTCCTGTATGACAGAATAAAGTTCCTGACGCTTCCTGTTCATCTAATATTTGAAAGCCATGAAAAGGTGCAAAGGTGCACATAAAGTTACATATGTACACAACACACAGCATAATATAACAAGGGTGCAAATAGCAGTGCAAATAGCAGCGGGACGCAATGAGGCAATACGGGTTCCATTATTACAGGATGAGGTACGACGAACAGTTGAGCAGCATAGTTTTGTCAATAACAGATTTACATAAATAATGTTTCCCTTTATATGGCACTATCACTCCCGTAGTTCACGCTGAGATCGCTACCCAGCCGTTAGGAGTCTAGCTCAAGCCCCCTCTAAGGGTACATTACCTTACACCGCACAACCACCGACTCGGTAATAGACGCCAGGCTACGTGCTCAAACAATACACCGCGTCACCTCACGCCGCTGAGCTAGCATCACATGGAGACGGCCGGGTAATGCTAACCGGACATAGCTTGCGTCGCGGATCTTCACCTGACCTTGTGATTTGTTAGCCATTAGCCACCTGGCATGGCACAAACGTGACGTGCCATGTTGGCACGTCACGTTTGTTGTGGTAATTTCACAGCAGGCACAGGTTCGAAGACTCGTTCTCGCCCCTTACAGTGCAATTTGGCTAGGTATACATCCGCGCTAGAATATCAAGGTGAAAGTCATCATAGCTTGCGTAGTATAGACCCAGCTCCCAACCCAACTTTGAGAATAGATTATCGGCGACATTTTTTTTTAATCGCAGATAAGAGTCTTAACATAACGCAGCACGCTAACGCTGATAACGGCCCACCACTAATTATAATATATATATATATATATGTGTATATATATATATGTGTGTATATATATGTGTGTGTATATATATATATATATGATATATATATATGTATATAATATATATATATATCATATATATACACATATATATATATAT
Source organism: Apeltes quadracus (assembly GCA_021346845.1). Lineage (NCBI taxonomy): Eukaryota > Metazoa > Chordata > Actinopteri > Perciformes > Gasterosteidae > Apeltes > Apeltes quadracus. The sequence goes on from CM037917.1 coordinate 474,949, forward strand.
ATATATATATATATGTATATATATACATATACATATATATATATATATATATATATATATATATATATATATATATATATATATATATATATGCATTTGGTATATACATATACATATGCGTTTGGTCTCAGAGGCTCCAGGTGGATCTGGAGCGTTCGGCCTCCATCCAGCGGGCTTTGGGCTCCCGGGTGGCTCAGTGCAGCCTCAACGGATTGGCCGACTTCCTCTTCAGGTGAGCTGCTGACTCCTCCTCTTTTTCCAGCTTTCCTCCGGATTCTGATGCTGGTTTCTGTTGTTTTCTTAGTTTCCAGCGTAAAGTGGAGATGTTTCACGAGGGGATGCAGAACGGCATGCTGGGAGACAACGAGGACGGATACGTTTCCAGGACCATCGCGCTGGTCAATTGCTGCCCCCCCCTGAGGTAGCACAACCAAGCAGTGATGAAATCATTACATTCAAATGAACACTGTATAAAAGACTAAATGAGGTCATTCGTTCCCCTTTGTTCGATGTTCAGAACTGTCACATCACGTTTGTTAATGTTAATGTGCTGTGTGGGTGTGTGTGTGTGTGTGTGTGTGTGTGTGTGTGTGTGTGTGAGTGTCTGTGTGTGTGTGTGTAGGGGCTTTGTGCAGCGCTGTGCTCAATGTGATCCGTCTGTTGCTGAAGATTCTCTTCAGAGAAGCAACAGATCTTTGGATTACATCGTTCATCAGGGAGTCAAAGTGCTGAGTGAACGACTCTACCTGCACGTCAGGGTACACACACACATACACACAAGTACACACACACATACACACGTATACACACATGTACACACATGAATACACACCATCTGTACAATATTAATGTACTAATATTCAAAGATGTAACTTTTAATAGTACGTACATATACAGATCATTTTAGGGATAAATGTTAATTGTTGAAATAACCTGTCTCTCTCTCGGTCTCTCTGTCTGTCTGTCTGTCTCTATGTCTGTTTGTCTGCCTGTCTGTCTCTCTCTCTCTGTCCGTCTCTGTCTCTCTGTCCGTCTCTCTGTCTGTCTGTTTGTCTGCCTGTCTGTCTGTCTCTCTGTCCGTCTCTGTCTGTCTATGTCTGCCTGTCTGTCTCTCTGTTTGTCTGCCTGCCTGTCTGTCTCTCTCTCTCTGTCTGTCTCTGTCTGACTGTTTGTCTGCCTGTCCGTCTGCCTGTCTGTCTCTCTCTGTCTGTCTCTCTCTCTGTCCGTCTCTGTCTGTCTGTCTGCCTGTCTGTCTGTCTGTCTCTCTGTCTCTGTCCGTCTCTGTCTCTCTCTCTGTCTGCCTGTCTGTCTCTCTATTTGTCTGCCTGCCTGTCTGTCTCTCTCTCTGTCCGTCTCTGTCTCTTTGTCTGTCTGTTTGTCTGCCTGTCCGTCTGCCTGTCTGTCTCTCTCTCTCTGTCTGTCTCTCTCTCTGTCCGTCTGTCTGTCTGTCTGTCTCTCTCTCTCTCTGTCCGTCTCTCTGTCTGTCTGTCTCTGTCCGTCTCTGTCTGTCTGTCTGTCTGCCTGTCTGTCTGTCTCTCTCTGTCTGTCTGCCTGTCTCTCAGCCTTCTTTTGAGCGCCTGGTAAAGCGGAAGTGGTTGAGCAACACGGAGCCGTACGATCAGATCGAACTTCTTATCAAAGAGTATTTCAAGAAGTATCACAGGATGGACAGTCCTCCGTACCAGGTACTACTACTATGTACTTGTGTGCTGTATACGTATGTACATTTGATTTGAACATTGTCACAGGTTTTGAAGAAGCAAGATTTTATAATGAAAATTCTGCTGCTTCATAACAATTAATCATTTAAATAATCATTAAATGAATAGTAATAATAATCTATAATCAAATAGTAATAACAATGGTATTACTATTACTATATTCCAGTAATAATAATGATGGTAGTAATAGTAGTCTGTCTCAGCTGCTGGTGGCGGAGGTGCACCACCGTGTGGTGATGGAGTACCTCCGCTCCGTCATGAGGGGGAGGATCATCTGCACCTCCTTAAAGATGAGGAAGAGGATGGCCGGCCGGCTGAGAGACGAAGGCAGACGGATTAAAGTCCTCTTCAAAGACCTGGTGAGCGTTTAAGGTCGAAGGTCAACGGCTCTCTCTCGTCCTCCGGAGGACGCTTTAAGACTTTGGACCCGGTGAAAGTTTCATAATAAAGTGAACATGAAGCAAACGGCAGACCAACGTTTGTGTTGTAGCTGTGGTTCTGGGTCAGGTTGTGGTTCTGGGTCAGGCTGTGGTTCTGGGTCAGGCTGTGGTTCTGGGTCAGGTTGTGGTTCTGGGTCAGGCTGTGGTTCTGGGTCAGGTTGTGGTTCTGGGTCAGGCTGTGGTTCTGGGTCAGGCTGTGGTTCTGGTGGCTGAGACTGAATCCTTGTTTCTGTCCCTCAGGAGTCTCCCTCCAGCTGGTTGGACAGCGCTCTGTCTCACATCTCAGAGATCATCCAGCTGGAGGACGTCCCCTCCATCCAGATGGAGGTTGGCGTTCTGGTCCGAGAGTTTCCTGATGTCAGGTACCTTCTTCTCCTTCACCATCAGGTAGAACCACAATCAAACAGAACCAGCAGGAAAGGGTAAAGTTGGTTTATGATGACAGTAATAGTAATGTGATTAATATATCAAATAGTAATAATGATGGCAGCAGCAGCAGGCAGGAACATGGTGCAGATAGAACCTCCCAGAGTCCTCCGGCTGTAGATGATGGATGATGAATAATATTCACTTCCATACTGATAAAGTCTTTTTACAGACCGGAAGCTCCAATAACTAAAAAACCTGAATAAACATTTATTTTTGATTTATTTATTTTTACTTTTTTTATATTGCTATTATTCTACTCTTCTTTTTATGTGTGTGTGTGTGTGTTTTTGTTGTGTGTATATATATATATATATATATTTATATATATATATATATATATATATATATATATATATATATATATATATTCTTCTGAGAATTATGGTCTTAGGAACTAAAAAGGAGCTTTTATATAACTATCGCATCGTTAAAAGAGTTAAAACCGATCAACAATCTGTGGATCAGAACTCACGTAACGTCCCTCCTCTCAGGAAGAAGCATGTGTCGGCCATTTTGAATATCCGTGGGACGACCCGGCAGTCGGAACGCCAGGAGATCCTCAACGTGGTCAAAGACATCGAGAGCATCGACGGCCCCGGCTCCGGTTCCGGTCCCGGTTCTGCCGCCCTCTCCCGGCTGACCCGGGACCGCGCCCTCTTCTCCGAGGTGCCGGTCACCTCCGAGGTCCACTGCCTGAACCTGGGCCTGAGCCGCATCGCCCTCACCGCCTCCTCCTGCTTCTCCACCTTCAGGCCCAGGTCGAGCAAAACTCGAGCGGCCGTGCAGGAGGCCGCCAACGACGTCCTGTGAGCGCAGCCCACCTATTGGTCGGCATTATCCAACTGGGAGGTTTGCCGCTTCTGGGCTTCCGTACTTCTTTTTGTGTGTTTAGATGAAAAGTCATTCATGCAGATTCAAACATCTCATGTGATTTGAGGCAACGAGTCCTGAAGGACTTTGAGCTCCTTCAAGAATCGATGAGAGGAAGCCGAGAAAGACTCATCTGAACCATAGGTATATTTATATAAGGGCTATATGTCTTACGGCGGAGCATGGAACGGCACACGGCGGCCATCTTGGTACAGTCAGCTTGCTCACACATAACATTGTGTTGGTAGTAAAACATGTACTTCAAATAATAACTTGCTCAATATTTAACCAATTTTAAACAGTCAGAGATGTAGTTATGACACTACATACTTATTAATAATATTCTGTTTAATATAATCTTTGTATGAAAACCCATAGTTATAATTATTCATAAGTATGCAGTGTAATAAATACATCTCTGTGCAGGGTGATGATTTCAACCTGCAGCATTTCTTGACAAGTAAAGGGAAATCCTGTACCTATTTTAGTACATTGTTCTATTTTTTAGAATTCAACAAAATAATTAATTGTATGTATTTAGTGTCATAACTAAATCTCTGACGTTTATAACCAACCAAATCGGTTCAAAAAGTTATTATACATACATTATACATGTACATGCTGATACATGTACTTTATTTCTAAAGTACATGTATCAGCACAATGTTATGGGTGAGCAAACTGACTGTACCAAGATGGATGAGGAGACTCTGGATGTGACGTTCAGGAGAAGGGGGTTTTACAGCTTCCTTTGTTGCGCATAAGAAAATACATTAAAACGTATTAATCAAAGGTACTACAATAATCTGAGAGAGTATTTAAGGGAGTGATTATACTTCAGGCTCTGTGGTTTGATGAGTTTTATTATATATATGCGGGATAAATATTACTTTATTACTGTTTGGTGGTAAAATAGTTAGGACTTTTACTTCATCATATTCATATCAACGTGGCCTTCAGGCTCCGACGTCTGACCTTATTCGCAAACTTTTCATTTTCTGTTATAAAACTTCCAATGATGAAAAACAGACACAACACTTTCTGTCAACTCCTTCAGAATAAGAGGCCATAGTTACATGTGGCTGCCGGAAGACAACACTCATAAGATGTAAGATGATAAACTGTTTTATTCTCTCTTTTATACACGTGGATGTTTAAAATGAATCCTTCTGTGTTGAATCAACTTAATTGACATTAATAAAACCGATCAGATATCCGGCTGCTCGTCTTTAATATGTGCTTTTATAGTTTGTTTTCTGTCAGACTACAATGCTTTTATTTATTCAAGAGAATCAGGATCGTTATATTTATTTTAGTTAATTTCGGATTTTTTTTAAATATGTTTTTGTTACGTAGGAATACTAAAACATACTTTCATTTCGTCACTGTTACAATGTGAATAATGTTTAGGACGAACAAACAAACATAATCATAACATTTAATTAAATACCAAACTTCAAAGTCCAACATGAAATGAAAACATGACGACCAAAAATACTTATTTAACAATTAGGAAGTAAAACCATCCAAACGGTAGCTTCCGGTGACGCTGCGCGGTGGGCGTGGCTCTCTCCCCGGCTGCGCTGGACCTGCCTGTGTGAGGGAGAGCTCCGGAGGAAAGATGGCGGCCCCTGCTCTCTCCAGCCGAGCGGGCAGCCCCGGCAACGGCCCCGGCAACAGCCCCACCATGGCCGCCGCGAGGCTGCTCGCACACGGCGGCGTCGGGCCCGAGCTGGACTTCAGGTCCGCGGCCCGCATGGAGGACGTGAACCGGCTCATCCAGGAGTTCAGCAAGCACGATCAGCGGGAGTACGACGACCAGCGGGCTCTGGAGATCCACACGGCCAAGGACTTCATCTTCTCCATGCTGGGTGAGGGGCGTCGTTACCGGGTTACCGGTGTTACCGGTGTCACCGGGGTCTGAGACGCCGCGCGCCCGACGGTCTCACCTGCAGACACCTGCACGGAGACAGAGGTGGTGCGTTCAGGGCCTGCCTCCTTTACGTAAACATGATGAAGGCATCGACAGCAAAATAGACAGCAATAAACGACACCATTTATTCAGCAACTGGAATATAATAAATATATATACACGTAGACTGTTATTATTTATTTATTTTTTATATTGTTGGTAGTATCGTTCTCATTTGTCCCTTTTTAATATGCATATTATAATTACTACTATTGTTACTGTTGGAGGTCTTATTAATATGCATATTGTTAGCAGCATTTTTCTTATTTTTTCTTAATGGCATAATTCTGAAAAGTAATATTATTATTATTTATTAGTAATATTATTATATATGACTGTTTTATTAATATCGTTAATCGTACAATTTATTATTATTTTTTGATAACTGAACGGAATCTTTTAAGAAAAGAATCAAGTTCACTGTTGAGTGAGGAGTTTGTAGTAATTAAACATCCTAAATATCGAAACTGGAAGCGGTAAAGTCCGCCTCTCTCTCTCTCTGATTGGCTGCCTGGGCTGAGCGTGACCTCAGAGGGTGGAGCTTTGTCTGTTTTGTTGGTTCACCGTTCTCTAACCCTCCTCCTCCTCCTCCTCCTCCTCTCAGGAATGGTCCAGAAGCTGGACCAGAAGCTCCCAGTGGCCAACGAGTACCTCCTCCTGTCGGGGGGGGTTCGGGAGGGCGTGGTGGATATGGACCTGGAGGAGCTCAGTGTCTACGCCCGCGGCGCCGACTACGACATGGACTTCACGCTGCTGGTGCCGGCGCTGAAGCTGCACGACCGCAACCAGCCGGTGACGCTGGACATGCGGCACTCGGCCCTGGGCCACTCGTGGCTCAGCCTGCGCCTCTTCGACGAGGCCACCATCGGCCGCTGGAGGGACTGCTGCACCGTGGTGGACCACGTCAGCGGCGCCGCCAACTACTTCTTCTCACCAACGCTGGTGGCCGACTGGTTCCACCGGGCCGTCTCGCTGGTGCTGCTGGAGGTGCAGAAGAAGCCGCAGCGGGGCACGCCGCGGGTGGAGAAGGTGGAGCGGAACGGCACGGTGGTGTCCGTGGTGCTGGGCGTGGGCAGCAGCCGGATGCTCTACGACATCGTGCCCGTGGTGTCCTTCAAGGGCTGGCCCGCCGTGGCCCAGAGCTGGCTGATGGAGAACCACTTCTGGGACGGCAAGATCACGGAGGAGGAGGTGATCAGCGGCTTCTACCTGGTGCCCTCCTGCTCGCACAAGGGCCGCAAGGAGAACGAGTGGCGCCTGTCCTTCGCCCGCAGCGAGGTGCAGCTGAAGAAGTGCATCTCGTCCGGCCTGATGCAGGCGTACCAGGCCTGCAAGGCCATGGTGGTGAAGCTGCTGTCGCGGCCCAAGGCCATCAGCCCGTACCACCTGCGCAGCATCATGCTGTGGGCCTGCGACCGCCTGCCCTCCAGCTACCTGGGCCAGGAGGACTTCTCCGCCCACTTCCTGCTGGGCCTCATCGACGACCTGCAACACTGCCTGGTCAGCAAGACCTGCCCCAACTACTTCATCCCGCAGTGCAACATGCTGGAGCACCTGACGGACGAGGCGGCCATGCTGCACGCCCGCAAGCTGTGCTCGCTGCGCTCCGACCCGGCGGAGCACCTGCGCTCCACCATCGAGCACGCCAAGGCCGCCAACCGGCTCACGCTGGAGCTGCAGTGGCGCGGCGGCGCCAACAACCCGCCGTCGCCGCAGTCCGACTCCGGCGGCGAGAGCCAGCCCGACGACCGGCTGGCCAAGAAGCTGCAGCAGCTGGTGACGGAGAACCCGGGGAAGTCCATCTCGGTCTTCATCAACCCCGACGACGTGACCCGGCCGCACTTCAGGATCGACGACAAGTTCTTCTGAGGAGGAGCGAGGCTTCCTCCTCCTCCTCCTCCTCCTCCTCTGAAACCTTCTCTTTTAACATTTCTCTTTCACACAGTGACGTGAGTTGATCGTCTTGTTTCCTCCACAATTCCCTTGCCTCCTTGCCTCGTCACCTCCTTGCCTCCTCCCCTCCTCGTTCACTGTGTGCCCTACCTGTGGTTCCACCTGCTCGATGCCTTTTCAACAGACGCTGAGTACAGCAGGTTGTTTTTAACGAGGTTCAAAATCCGCCTGAAGATGGAAACGTTTTCTTTCATCTTTCGTCAGTCTGAAGTTGTTAATACTTATTACGTTGTTATTATTATTATTATTATTATTATTATTATTATTATTATTTCTATGAAAGAATAACAACTGAAGCTTAACAACTAAATTACATGAAACAAACTTGTTTTACAGAAATTCCACTTAAAATAACTAATAATTAAGCTTCTGTGTAATCAAACAAATGGTTATGTAGTAGAAATATGAAATTATCTCATAAATAAGCCCATCATTCTTGTTTTTATTAGTGTCTGAACTTATGAGGAATGTAATGATTTTATTTATTACAAAGATTATGACACTTTTTAAATCTTAGAATTATAATTTCGTCATTATTTCATATATTATGTCCTAACTATTAGATATCCTTCTTGATTTCAAAGGATATTTATCGTAATGTGTTTTTCTCTTCATTAAAACCGCTTTGATGTGATTCTACGTTGTGATTGAGACGGTAATAAAGCGGAAGATTTAGATTTTTAGTTGAAATACAGTTGAGATAAAACAAAACATGTAAAATTCAATTTCACACGAAGCCTCGAACGGCAACGACATCGTAGAACGAGACTCGACTGCTTTTAGAGTCTGGATTCGTCTGAAGGTGGATTTTTGTCCCTGTAAGGAATGTCTCTGTCCCTCTGAGGAATGTCTCCGTCCCTCTGAGGAATGTCCCTGTGAGGAATGTCTCCGTCCCTCTGAGGAATGTCTCTGTCCCTCTGAGGAATGTCCCTTTGAGGAATGTCTAACGTCTTGGAGACGGACTGTAAATACTAGGAAGCTGTCTGAACACTGATTGGTCGACACGATGGGGATGTTTGGACTTCTAACTTTGCACAGAATGTAAAAATCAAATCACCACTTTTCCCTTTGAGCCCGAGACGATGTGTCAATCACTGCCGAGGAATGTGTGGAATGCTTCTTCCACTCTTCAAACACGCAGCTTCACCCGCGAAGGAACTTCGATGTGGGGACGTTGAGTCGTCTCCAAGGAGGACGGATGGTCAAAATGTGTCGCTGGGCCTCGTTCACACTCACACGCACACACAGACCCCCGGTGAGGTCGGTCCTCCCGGAATGTTCCGGCTTCTTCTGTGGGCGGCGGTTTCTTCCTGTTGGAAAACAAAGAGCTAACTGCTACCGCTAGCTCGTCTAGCAGCTGAGCTAACGCCAGCGGCCGCGTTGACATCCACGCGATGAAGACGAGGACTGAGTCCTCTGGAGAAAGTTCTGTCATCCGAACCTCACACGTGTGTGTGTGTGTGTCACACTCCAGTTTCAACACTCAGGAGAACTTGCTGCTTTACGGCCGTCGCCTGGGAAGCATCACGTGATGTCGTTGCTCGCCACGTGTTCCCATCACTTTGTTTGGTTCCAATACGCTTCACTTTGTGTGTTTCATTTAACACAACCTGGACCCCTTAACGTCTTTGTGTCTCGTGTAAATGCGCCACAGCTAAAAGGAGAATCAATGCGACTGCTTAGATTGGACAGAAGCTGATGCATCATGGGAGTTGTTGTTTATCTGGTTGAGTTGAAGGAAAAAAGTGGTTCCAGTTTTTTGTGTTCTTTGTGTTTTCAACCGTTAAAGAAAAATGCCAAAAAAACCGAAGCCCACCTGCAGACATGTGACCGGTCACCTGATCTCCATCTCCTCATCCTCAAGTGCAATTAGTGAAAACACACACACACACACACACACACACGTAGCACTACGACCCAACATTCCACAAACTGCCCCCCCGAACACTCAAAACACCCTCCAAGTGCCGCGCACACACTCTGTAGTCCATGTGGGCTCCTCTGAGCTCCACGACCTTTGACCTTACTCTGTTCACAACCTTGCAAATGTGAGTTTTTTAATAGTCTCTGTGTATCTTGCTGCTGTTTTTCTGATGATGATGATGGATTTCTTTATGCAATCCCCCCCCCCCCCCCCCGCTTTAATTCACAGTAAAGTAGAAGTAACCATAAAGTCTTTTAACCTCAACTGTGGTCTCACGCATTTGTTGTGTATCTTTAGTCAAACTAAGCAGCAGCATCCTCACTTCGTACTGTCCGGGGGGGAGCGTCAGGCCGACGGACATACACAGACGTACCGTGTAGCATGTATGTAGAAATACATATATTCTATTCATCTTTTATTTCCAGACGTTTAAGGGTCACTGGGGAAACAAGCTGCTTCATGTCAACAGGAGCTTCAGGACGTCGTCCATGAGTTTTAAGTCCAGATGAATTCACGTCCCCTCGTGTGTGTTTGTTGGTTCTTGTTCAGTTGAAGCAGAACGTCAAAGCTAGTTAGCGAGCTATGCTAGCTACTGTTTTCATTTCCACCAGCGGAACCGTGTTAGCAGACTCCTACGCCGGAGAACCAACGGAACCTGCGAGGACGACAGCTGGCTAGTTAACTGATTAGTTAGCTGGTTAGTGAGCTGGCTAGTTAGTCTACTGACCACCTGCCTGAACTCCTCCTAGATGAAGTGTCCTCGCGTTGGGCCGGAAGGGGAGATTCATTTGGATGTAATTGTATGTCGATACAATTATATGATTTAAGATACAATTACACGTAATATTTTTTTATACTGTTATAAAAATAGCTATAGCTATGCTAAAGTATACACACAAATCTATGTTACCTACTCTGAATTCAATATTAATGAGCTGTTTGAGTATTTATACTCTTTAAAACTATGTCACCATAGGATGACTTCGGTGGTGACGTCACCTCGAGCTGCAGCAACACTGCGCGAGAGAGAGGGAGACAGGTGGAGAGACAGACAGACAGACAGACAGACAGACAGAGAGGAAGCAGCGCGGGTACAGGTGAACGCACGAGCTTCAACGTCCGCAGCAGCAGCAGAAGAAGAAGAAGCTGCCCCCCCCCCCGCGGGGATGATCGCAGATAAATAGCGCTGCGGCTTGTTTCCGCTGGTTTCCGGTGCCGCCCTCCTCTTCCTCCTCTTCCTCCTCTTTCTCCTGTCCGGTGCCGCCGGTCTCCAGCCACCAGAAGCGGATTCCAGATCCGACCCTGCGGATCTCCGGAAGGAAGCTAGTGAAGGAAGCTAGTGAAGGAAGCTAGTGGAGGAAGCTAGTGGAGGAAGCTAGTGGAGGAAGCTAGTGAAGGAAGCTGCGGGCATCTGTGACGTGGAGCAGCGCACCTCACGGAGATGGAGGGCAAAGAGAAGGCAGCAGGTAGGACGGGAAGCGGTGCATGTCGGGTACAAGTGGACTGCGGTATCCCGTGAATGCAGCACGGAGCTTTAGGTGGGGTTATTATGGGATGGGGTGCGGAGAGAGTGCGTGCGTGTGCGTGTGTGAAGACTGATGCAGCAAAACACACTGCGACAGGGAGACAGGGAGACAGGGAGACAGGGAGACAGGTGAGCGGGTTTATAAACCAAAACAACAAGGGCAGACTGACAACTAGGAGGACACGTCAGGGACAGTGAGACAGGTGAGAGTCTGGAGAGACAGACAAAAGGTTTGTTCAAAGCAGGCGGGGAAGTGAGAGCATGTGAGACAGACAGGAGGGCTGAGAGACAGACAGACGGACAGATGAGGAGCTTTGAGGATGAAACTGTTTATGTGTTCTTGGGTGTGTCCTCGACAGCATGATGCATTGTGGGAGCTGCAGTTCTTTGTGAATGGGCCCAGTCAAAGTCAGACAGACAGACAGACAGACTCACAATAACCCCCCGAAGGCTTCACTGCCTCTACACGAGGTACTACGTACTAATACACACAAGGTACTACGTACTATTGCACACGAGGTACTACGTACTAATACACACAAGGTACTACGTACTATTGCACACGAGGTACTACGTACTAATACACACAAGGTACTACGTACTATTGCACACGAGGTACTACATACTAATACACACAAGGTACTACGTACTATTGCACACGAGGTACTACGTACTAATACACACAAGGTACTACGTACTATTGCACACGAGGTACTACGTACTAATACACACAAGGTACTACGTACTATTGCACACGAGGTACTACGTACTAATACACACAAGGTACTATGTACTATTGCACACGAGGTACTGCGTACTAATACACACAAGGTACTACGTACTATTGCACACGAGGTACTACGTACTAATACACACAAGGTACTATGTACTATTGCACACGAGGTACTACGTACTAATACACACAAAGTACTATGTACTAATGCACACAAGGTACTACGTACTAATGCACACAAGGTACTACGTACTAATGCACACAAAGTACTACGTACTACTAAACACGAGGTACTGCGTAGTAATACTCTTATATTATAAGAGTACTACGTACTAATAATAGTAATACTCTTATATTATAAGAGTATTAGTTCAGCTCCGGAAGAAAAACAACAGCTGACCAAAACAAAAAGAAACAAAACTCTTAGTGACAAAACGGAGTGTGTGAGACAGGCAGAGAGACGGGTAGGCAGAGAGACGGGTAGGCAGAGAGACGGGTAGGCAGAGAGACGGGTTCTTTTCATCTTGATGTGAGTTTCTCTTTGCTGTTCTCAGATCAGCTTATTGATTATTGATTGTCTTTGCTCTAGATCAGGGGCGTCAAAAACATACTGCCCACTTTGAGCATTCAAATCACAGGAAGGGGCGGCGCTGACCATCCGACCAGCGTCATCACATGACCACTGTGTGACATCAAAAGCAGCTGTGTTCCATCTGTCCGTCCCTCTTTTTGTCCCTTAGCCGTCCTTCTGCCTTTGATCAGTGTCGAGTTGGACGTTTTGTAGCCCCAAAGACAGGAGGAGGCGGGCCCTGAGGGGGCGGGGCTTCTGGGACTCGCGGTCTACGTGTTTGTTTGCTACTCGAGCTCCGGTTTGTTCACAGACAGATTGACTTGTTGTGTTGATCCGGGGATCAGATCCACATCATTGAGGATCGTAGTGAAGCTGCTGAAACCTGAGACCGAGCAGACGCAGACACACACACAC
>CM037917.1:495000-577500 GCA_021346845.1 Apeltes quadracus
CGTTTACTCCTCCATCTCCACGTCTGGTTGCTGATTCAGTTCACTACTTCTACTGCTTTGTTGGACATGGTGGGCGATGCGGTCGTGACGCTGCATTCTCTCTACTGACCACCAGGGGGCGACTCCTCTGGTCCTTTTTCAATACAGCATGATGTCCGTTTAGTACGAATCATTTTACTGTGAAACAGCTTGAGGAATTGTATTGTAAAACAGATCCAGGACTCTTATTGTGAAACTGGCTCTTACTGTGAAGGGTGATGACAGTGAATGAATGGAGATCCCAATAATACATTTGCTCAGAGTGGATTTGTGGTGGTGAAGTGTCCTTAGCACGTATGTCACACCTGCTGTGTGTCTTCTAAGGCTTGTTGTTGTGGTTGTGGTTGTTGTTGATGTTGTTGTTGTTGTTGTGGATGTTTTTGTTGTTGTCAGAGCCCCAGCTGAAGGGCATCGTGACGCGTCTCTTCAGCGAGCAGGGCTTCTTCCTGCAGATGCAGCCCGACGGAACCATCAACGGAAACAAGGACGAGAACAGCGACAACAGTGAGTGTCACACGTCTCCACCTCCCCTCCGTCAGCACCATCACACACGGGGTTCCTCTCACACACACGCAGACGGGCGTTTTCTGCAGTTCTGTTGGCTCCATCGCCTCCACCTTTGAACACAGGATCCATGTTCCCACAACGTTCTACATGGTTCTCTCTGGCTGGAGTAAATATTCATACGCTTTTAAGAAGCGTCTCTCTCTCTAGAGGAGGAGGGGGAGGGAGGGAGGGGGGAGAGGAGGACGGGATGTTTGGCTCTCCCCCTCACATCATCTCTGTCAGAGTTAAATAAAGGAGGTTTAACAGCAGCCCCAGGCCTCTTCCTCCTCCACCTCCTCCTCCTCACCCACACTGCAGCTCCGTCTCTCACCCCTTCATCCCTCATGAGGAGAATGTTCATAGTGACTGTGGTGTGATGATGATGATGATGATCTCTGCAGCCCTCTTCAACCTGATCCCGGTGGGGCTGCGGGTGGTGGCCATGCAGGGCGTGAAGGCTGGACTCTACATGGCCATGAATGCAGAAGGCTTCCTCTACACATCCGTAAGGAAACACCAGCTCATGTGTGAAATGCGTCCTGTTATTGATCTAATGGGCTTCAGCTTGGAGCAGGTCAAGTGAATGAGTTTATAAACTACTGGTGACGTGTAATAAGGATAGTAATAACCAGGCAGCCCTCTTGTTGTTGTACTTTGCTGCTTCGCCTCACCGAGTCCGTCCTCCATCCATAATTCATCTCGGCTGCTTCCATAAAACTTTGAAATGCAATTCTTCAGTCGCTGTGTGGAGCATCAGTAAGGAGGAAGAGGCGATGATGAAGATGATACTGTAGATACAGTGTGTGTGTGTGTCTTTGTGTAAACAGGACAGGAAGCTTCTCAACGTGTCGCTGAATGAACATCCGTCTAAGTGAATAACAGTTTGATCCTAAAAGGAAGATTAAACGTTGCGCTTCATGTTGCAAACTTCTGAACACTAATATTTTATTACCAAATACCAAAAACCTTCACTTTTATTATTATCAGGTAAATTTAGGAATATAAAATAAAAGCAAATAAATGATGCTACGATGAAGGTGAAATGTTATTGATTCCTTCATGAACATATAAAAGTAGAATAGCTTTATGTTTTACTTAATAACTAAATATGTGTTATTCTGCATAATGAGTCTTTTAGTATATTTTGAATGAAGGACGTTGTTGGTATTTGTACACTTTAGTATTTGATCTTCCCGAAACCATATAAAAAGAGATGAAGATGCAGTTCATCTGGTTGTCTCCTCCTCTTCGTCGTTTCAGTGGGATGTTTCTGGTTCAAAGTGGAGGCATGTTGTGTTCGTCTGAATCATCACATCACCTCCTGCTGGGAGGAGGCGCAGTTTGCTCCTTCTGCCTCCCTTTGTCTCTGCTTTGTGGACGTCCACACGGACGCGGCAGGACTCAACAGAATGTTTATGCTTATGTGCTTCGGCTCTTCCCAATAGACCTTTAAACGCGCCGTTAGCGGTTAGCTGGAGGCTAAACAAAGGAGAGTTGATTCTATCCTGTGGGGAGCTACAGTAGCGGCTAGCTGTTTCAGAGGCGGAGAGAGGAATGTTGCTACTAGCTTAGATTAGACTGATGCTAGGCTAATGCTAGCAGACACAGCTAAGGCTGAATCCTTAGAGAGACTCTTTTTGTCTAAGCAGCGTAGCATCACAGCAATGTTGCCATTAGCGAGCTGGCTAGTTAGTCATCATCAGAGGAACGTTCATGTGTTCATGTGCTTTCCTGAGTATCACATCACTTTGTGAATACACACAGATATTTGTTGAATCAGCGTTTCCTTCTTTCTGTTGTGTAAAAGATGTTTATTACTAGTTCATAATTATATGTTTGACTATATGCTTACAATAAAGTCTGTGTCCTCCTTATGACGAGATGTCCCCTCTGTGACAGGACGTGTTCACAGCAGAGTGTAAGTTCAAGGAGTCGGTGTTTGAGAACTACTACGTGATCTACTCGTCCACGCTGTACCGGCAGCACGAGTCGGGCCGGGCCTGGTTCCTGGGCCTCAACAAGGACGGGGCCCTCATGAAGGGGAACCGGGTGAAGAAGACCAAGCCCTGCTCGCACTTTGTTCCCCGACCCATCGAAGGTGAGACACACACACACAGACACACAGCCCTGTGTTAGCCTAGCTTAGCATTAAAAGAGCTGCTGCTGTACCTGAACGCACCGTGAGTCTCCTCTGTCTCCATGATATGACATTATTCACGTCATTGTGTTCATATCTCTTTGTTTAGTTATTTGTATAGTTATTTGTACATAATATAATATAAATCCTCCCCAGTCTGCATGTACAAGGAGCCGTCGCTGCACGAGCTGGAGGAGAAGCTGCTGAAGTCGTCGCGGAGCCCAACGATCAACAGCGAGGGACGGAGGGTGATCAGAGAGCAGGAGGAGCAGCAGGAGGAGCGCACGGATCGGGAGGGCTCATAGCCTGCAGCACCCCCTGCAGGAGGAGCAGGAGGAGGCAAACTCCCGTCTGGACACGCCCTCTGTTCAGTAACCACGACAACGACAACCAAAACCAAGGGAAAAAAAGAAGCTAAAAACAAAATCATAAAAAACGGGGAAAAATCTTCTTCTTCTGCTCATATTGAAATATGTAAATGTTCCTGTGAGGGAGGGGTTGTCGAGAGGGGAGGGGCTTGTTCGAGGGGCGGGGCTTGTTTGAAGGGAAGGTAAAGAAAAGAAAAAAATCAGGTCGGTGATTATGATGATGATTTACATTTTATGCAAAAAGCCCTGCTGAAACAGCGCCGGAGGCGAGCACACCAACTCTTCATCGTAGTGATCGTCATCATCATCATCACCAACGCCGTCGCCACAGCGACCGGGTGTTTTTCATAGCTGAGTGAGCGCTGAGGACTCTGAGGCTTTACGCCATGTAGAAACTCCACTTCCTTCCTTTTCTGACCACGTTTGCACTTTCAACACGCGCTTCTTCTTCGTCCTCTTTCGTCCTCGTCGTTCCTCTGCGGCTTCTGTTTTCTCTTCATCTTGTTTTTATTTATTTCGAGGGTTACAATTATAAAAAAAGCTCCAAGCAGGGGGGCAGATGGGAAAGGACTTCCTGTTATGTTTGGGCTGGAGGAGCAGGTCCACCAGGTGATCCGGTTTGTGATTTACATTCAAGACTTCCATGGTCCTTCCTATTGTGGGACTAATAAAGGAACATCTTATCTTGTCCTATCCCTAAACTCTAAAACCTCCTTCAGGTTCCACCTTCATCTCCACCCTTCCAGGAATACGTCACTTACTGTTTCAAAGAGTACAGATATAAAATATATAGATATATATATACTGGTGTATACTAACATTAATAGGAATGAGAGAGAGTGTGAGCAGCTGCAGATAACAAAGAGAACGAGTGAACAATCAGAAAGATTATCGATAACGGGAAAAAACCTTGTTGATGTTTTAGTGATGAACTGATTCTTAAACCTTCAGGGGTTCAACCAGAGGCTGAAAGATTCACCAACCCAACCATCCATCCACCGAGTCCAGAAGGTGTCTTCGGAGGGTCCTCTGTCTCTAGGCTATCTGTGTCTTCAGGTCCCTTATGGATGGTCCTCTGTCTATAGAGTCTCTGGTGTCTTCAGGTCACTAATGGATGGTCCTCTGTCTTTAGAGTCTCTGGTGTCTTCAGGTCACTTATGGATCGTCCTCTGTCTTTAGAGTCTTTGGTGTCTTCAGGTCCCTTATGGATGGTCCTCTGTCTTTAGAGTCTGTGGTGTCTTCAGGTCACTTATGGATGGTCCTCTGTCTTTAGAGTCTTTGGTGTCTTCAGGTCCCTTATGGATGGTCCTCTGACTTTAGAGTCTCTGGTGTCTTCAGGTCACTTATGGATGGTCCTCTGTCTTTAGAGTCTTTGGTGTCTTCAGGTCCCTTATGGATGGTCCTCTGTCTTTAGAGTCTCTGGTGTCTTCAGGACACTGACCGATGGTCTTCAGATTGTCTTGACCGAAATCTGATGATGCCGATGATGGAATGTGAGGAACTTTTTGTCCCTGTGCTCCGTTCAGAGACTGAGCAGAAATAGGATGTGATGGTTTTTTTAAAGAGCAGGCGGTCATTCGGGGGTCTGAATGATTTATGGAGACACTAACAGCTGAGTTGTGTAACTGTGATCCTTTCTGAACAGGACTTTGTCTCTGCTGCCTAACCGACTTCTTTATGATGTGTAATACATGAGACGTGAGGTATAATGAGACATATGATACAATGAGACATTAGATAAAATGAGACATGAGGTATAATAAGACGTGAGGTACAATGAGACATGAGGTACAATGAGACATTAGATAAAATGAGACATGAGATACAATGAGACATGAGGTACAATGAGACATGAGGTACAATGAGACGTGAGGTACAATGAGACGTGAGGTACCATGAGACGTGAGGTACAATGAGACATGAGATACAATGAGACATGAGGTACAATGAGACATGAGGTACAATGAGACGTGAGGTACAATGAGACGTGAGGTACCATGAGACGTGAGGTACAATGAGACATTAGATAAAATGAGACATGAGATACAATGAGACATGAGGTACAATGAGACATGAGGTACAATAAGACGTGAGGTACAATGAGACGTGAGGTACCATGAGACGTGAGGTACAATGAGACGTGAGGTACCATGAGACGTGAGGTACCATGAGACATGAGGTACCATGAGACGTGAGGTACAATGAGACGTGAGGTACCATGAGACGTGAGGTACCATGAGACGTGAGGTACAATGAGACATTAGATAAAATGAGACATGAGATACAATGAGACATGAGATACAATGAGACATGAGGTACAATGAGATTGTATCTCATTGTATCATTGTCTCACAATGAGACGTGAGGTACCATGAGACGTGAGGTACAATGAGACGTGAGGTACCATGAGACGTGAGGTACAATGAGACGTGAGGTACCATGAGACATGAGGTACCATGAGACGTGAGGTACCATGAGACATGAGGTACCATGAGACATGAGGTACCATGAGACGTGAGGTACAATGAGACGTGAGGTACCATGAGACGTGAGGTACCATGAGACGTGAGGTACAATGAGACGTGAGGTACCATGAGACGTGAGGTACAATGAGACGTGAGGTACCATGAGACATGAGGTACCATGAGACGTGAGGTACCATGAGACGTGAGGTACAATGAGACGTGAGGTACCATGAGACGTGAGGTACCATGAGACGTGAGGTACAATGAGACGTGAGGTACAATGAGACGTGAGGTACCATGAGACGTGAGGTACCATGAGACATGAGGTACAAGACGAGTTATACGCTTAGACATGTCACGATAGGGGCTGATGGGACGTTATGTGACCCCTCAACACTGCCGTGTTTCCTTTAGACAAAAATCACTGCCCTCCAAACCTGTGAGCTGCCCCCCTCCCCCCCCTCCTCCCTTCCCCTCTCCCGCCAAGCTCTTCTCTTCTTCTCTTGCTCCCTTTCCTTCCTACTTCCTTTACTCCTCTCACAAGTCACCCACCAAGTTTCCCACAAAAAGCCTCTAGACTTTAGTCTCAGTTTGCAAAGATCAACCGGTCGACCTCCACTTTGCTTTTTCATAACGTTTCATAACATCTGTTCTATCACTGCCTTTGTAATAATAATAGTAGGATGTCATTTGTTTACCGAAAGGATGGAGCATCATCACTTTTTTTATGTTGCAGAGGTCTTCAATTTATTTTCCTTTTTTAATAATATTTATGGAAGAAGCAAAATATATGGGAAAGAACATATTTAAATTTAACATTTTATTAGTTTATTATTAAGGCATATTTCAAATGTTCCTGAACAAACTTTTTTTTGTTGGTGTATTTAAAGAAGAAGGAAACTGTTTCTCCACATCTCAAATCAGAATTAAAAGTATGAATGAGCTGTAAATAATGACGCAGAGAGGCAGAGCTAATAGAAAATGAAAAATCTATAAATAATTGCAGACCAACAAACACCAAAATGTTTTATATATATGCCTGAAACATGAAGTTCACACAGAGATGATTTTTTGGAGAAACTGACACAGGAACCCGCCAGAGTAAATTTGTTATTTAAGTTATTTGAAGACCTTTTTGCATGTGGGTTAGGGGTTATATATAAAACACGCTGCTGTTACCGGCCGCCATTTTGAAACACGTTAAAAGTGATGAGTCACACTGTTCTGCCTCTGAGAAAGTCTTCCAGTTTGGCGTTTTTCCGGTTTGAACCGACAGGAATGCTCGTTGTGTTTCTTCTCTTTGCGTCAGGAACGTTAGAGGCACACTATGCAACATGTTTCAGTTAATTAATGTGTTCCATACCGTTTGGTCGATTAAATGAGTCGTTTCAGGTGGAACAAAGGTTTCCTCGGCCCCCTGGTGCGTCTGTAGGGGAAATACCGTACTTGCAACTGCAGGAGCGTCGGGTCGCCCCCACATGCTCAGAAGTTTTGTCATTGCGAGTCGGTCGCTTTACGACGAGAACTGCTACACGCCCCCAGTGAAAGGCCGGCTCGTAGCGCAGTGCCGATATTTGTGCAGTTATCATGGCGGAACCAGCGACAATAGCGAAAGCCCACGTGGAGCAGGCAAGAAAGAGGAAAAGGGCTCTGGCCAGAGAGAGGACTCGTTCACGGTGAACATCGGCCAATAAGCCTTTTCCCAATGGCGAGAGCTCAAAGAGAAAGAAGGCTGCACAGCTGAGCGGACCTCGCGAGAACAGCTGAGCGTCTTTACGACGGTGCACTTTCATTTTCGGCCTCTGGGGGGAGCCTCGCTGGAAAATCAACCCCGGTTGCATAGTGTACCTTTAAATGTTTCTGAATGTTGTTTTTCCATGTTTGTGAAGCCAAAACACCCGACAGGAATGTTTATTCGGAAAAAGCATCGCTGCCTTCAGGTCACGTCGGAAATTGTGTAAAAGTCGGACCGCAAGGAGATACTATTTTTCAAAAGAACGGAGAACTATAAACACGTTTTTGACTTTATATCTGGAAAAAATAGGAGAAGAATGTATGGTATAAATAAATAAATGAATATGATTGAAACAAAATGACGTAATTTTCATCAAGTTTTACATTAAGGTTCTTATTTTAAAACCTTTACTGCCAAAAAGGAAACTGCGTCTACAAACTACAAAATCATTTTTTAGGAATCCAGTTAGTTAAGGATTTCATTTGAATAGTTATTGTTTTGTTGTTACCTTAAATATTGATTTATCGATTATAAATCAGGGGTCCTGACGTCGCCTGAAGGCAGCTTGTAACTAATTCCACAGACGCAGGTTTTTGACATCATAACTTTCAGTGTCAATAACTGAGAGCCGACCGGCTCCCGAAGCTGCTGCACGGAGGCGCGTAATGATGATGTCACTAGCGAGTGCCAGAAGACCTCTTGGTGGCCATGTTGGAACGTCTTTCTTTGTGTTTGCTGATGTTTGCACCTTTTCTGAGACACATTCATATAACGCATCATATAGTAGAAAAAAAGGCATTGCTATTTACGAAGCAGGATGAAAAGTATCATTGAAAAATAAAAAAAGAACAATATAAAAGATTCAGTGTCAGACTCTCTTTATTCCATATATGATCCATTTTAGTCCTGATCCGCTATGTGGACAGGTCTTACTTTAGTCCTGATCCTCCATGTGGACAGGTCTCACTTTAGTCCTGATCCTCCATGTGGACAGGTCTCACTTTAGTCCTGATCCTCCATGTGGACAGGTCTCACTTTAGTCCTGATCCTTTATCTGTATTTCTGGATCCGAGGGGGGGGAGAGAGGCTCGGGAGAACCGGGACCAGGACTCAGGGGGCCGACTGTGAGACCCTGCGGCAGTAGAATGAGAGGAAGAGTTACTACCACTTAAGATCACAGGGGGCGCCAGAGTCACAAAACAAAAGTATAATTTTGTCCAAATTAGAAGTCTCTAAACGTCGGCTTTGAAGTTGAATGTTTAATGTGTGTTGAATCCAGCAGAAAAGTGTTTTGTTTAATTTAAAGTCATATTACCCTTAAAGATTCAGATTGTTGAGAAGGACTGCTGTTTGACATCATCCTGCTCCGTTTGTAGAGATTTCCCTGCGTCGGGTAAACAAACACTCTGGAGGTTTAATACATCATTAAAGTTGTATGACCTTTTGAATTATTCAGCATTTAGACTTTGGCTTCTATTCCCGTTATTGAGATTTCATTCAATAGAGTTTGGGTTCGTTTTAAAACTGCATATGTTTGCTTTAAGTAAAAAAAACTAGAAATAATAAATATACAAGGAAAATGTGAGAAATGTTTTCTGGTGACCTGATATTTCCTGTCACAGCAATTTTCAAAATAAAATGTGCATTTTTACAACATAGAAGCGGGAAGTAACCAGTTTGAGGTTGTTGCACCGGTTTTGTGCTTCTTAAAGAAATCTGTATTCAGACGGGCTTTTAGACCACTCTGTACTATGATATGGATTACAGTTTTTACCAACTGCTTACACACGTTTTCAAAACTAAGTCTCCTTTTGTCAAAACTGCACACACAAAATGCGAAATGCCTCACATCTCCTTCAAAATGAAACACTGCATTCAAAATGCCATAAACACGTGTCAGAATGAGGCATTTGCATCAAATGGCAAACACTTCTTTCATAATATTACATTTTGGGATATACCCTGCCATTCTAAATGTAAAGCTCTCTGGTCTTTCAGAGGCTCATATCTACATTCCAATACGATGTTCTACAGTGAGAGTGATGTGCTGAGGGGGCAACAAGAACACCGGAAACGCCAAAGCAATGTAGACACACAAAATATTTATTATCCCAAACATTACTATAAACATGTAAACCAAAAGTATAAAAGTATGAAAGTAGTTTCTATGTCCCCACATGCGTCCTCCATTGCCTGGAGAAGCGGCATGCGGACATAGAGTTGACGATCATACACTTTCCAGCGCCAGGCTGAGAAGAATCCCTCTATGGGATTTAGAAAAGGTGAGTATGGGGGTAGGCACAAAACTACAAATTGTGGATGGGTGGCAAACCAGTTTGGACCAGAACAGCCCGGTGAAAACTGACAATGTCCCATATAACCACAAATCTAGCAGGCGCCTGATCTGGATCAGGGACAAGCATTGTGTATTTCATCCAGAAGAGTGAGTACGTGGCCCCAGTGTGGCATTGGGAGGACCCCATTTTGAGTGATGGCAGCACACATTGTTATAATACCCCCACGCTGTTATAATACCCCCAATGTCACATTGTTATAATACCCCCACGCTGTTATAATACCCCCAATGTCACATTGTTATAATACCCCCACGCTGTTATAATACCCCCAATGTCACATTGTTATAATACCCCCACGCTGTTATAATACCCCCAATGTCACATTGTTATAATACCCCCACGCTGTTATAATACCCCCAATGTCACATTGTTATAATACCCCCACGCTGTTATAATACCCCCAATGTCACATTGTTATAATACCCCCAATGTCACATTGTTATAATACCCCCACGCTGTTATAATACCCCCAATGTCACATTGTTATAATACCCCCAATGTCACATTGTTATAATACCCCCAATGTCACATTGTTATAATACCCCCACGCTGTCCAGGGACATTGGTAATTGCCCTCTGTCCTATTATACTTCGTCCTCGGGGCCTGGTCTTGGTGAGGTTGAAGCCAACCTCATCTACATTAATAAATACTCTCTGTAACAGACAAACGTATATCCAGATGAGTAAATATGGTATGTCTGAAGTACTGGAAGTAGCATACATACCTCTACAAAGTCATGTCGCAGATTCTTGACTCAGTTTCTCTCTGGTGAATAAATGCAGCGTTTTGATTGGTTGTGTTTTGAAAAAAGAAAGCAAGTCACTTCCTGACGGATCTTTGTGTTTTAGGTAGAGAATTGTGTGTAGTGTGTTTTGAAAAAAGTGTTCATGCGATTGAAAAAGTCAAGCTGAGAAAAAGCTTCTGGTTTGGAAGATTAACCAGGTAGTTTTGCACTTTGAGTGAGAGGTTTCAAAAATCGTGTGTCATGAAAAGATTTTGTGTGTAAGCAGTTGGTAAAAACTGTAATACACTCTAGCTCGGTGTATAAATACACTCCACTCAGAGTACAAGTACACTCTAAAGCTTGTTGCCACTTGAGAGTCTTGAGAGCGTCATCCATTTTTAATGAAGCAGCGACACGCAAATCTTTTTTCTTGTCGTCATGGAAACGTAACTTTGTTGATTAGAGATGAAGAACAAATTGTTGTCCACCAAAAATGAGTTACTTCACAGTAAAAGCCCTTTGATTAAGTCATGCTATGCTAAATCAGGCTTGTTGGTAGCAAGAGGGCTTTTATTGTGAAGGAGCTTTAGGACTTTTGCTGTGAAAAGGCTTCAGGAATTTACTCTGACGGTGCTTTAAGACTTTTACTTTGGAGCCGTTTATAGACTTTTACTGTGAAAGCTTGAGGATGTTCACTTTACTCACATAAAGATCTTACAGTTTTTACCAACTGCTTACACACAAAATATTTTCATGTCACATGATTTCTGAAACCTATATATGTATATATACCTGTACACATTAGCATACAACAAGACTATAAACATGTAAACCAAAAGTAGATTCCTTACAGTAGAACACAGTAAATCGTGTGAGGGGTCCCGTGCAGGGATTGGCCGGGGACCTGGTGAATAAATGCAGCGTTTTGATTGGTTGTGTTTGGACAAAGGAAAGCAAGTCACTTCCTGATAGATTTTTGTGTTTTAGGTAGAGACTTGTGTGTAGTGTCTTTTGAAAAAAGTGTTCATGCAATTGAAAACTGGGTCAAACTGAGAAACAGCTTCTGGTTTGGAAGATTAACCAGGTAGTTTTGCACTTTGAGTGCACAAAAATCGTGTGTCATGAAAAGATTTTGTGTGTAAGCAGTTGGTAAAAACTGGATTTTCTCAACAAAAACACTGTACACAGTGTGTGTACGTCCCAACCAACACAAAGATGCACATAAAGTGCTCGACATACAAAACAACAGAAGAATTTACTGTATTCAGTTACAGTAAAAAACAAAGCATCAGCTGCTGCGTCTCCACATGCGTCTCCCACAGCTTGGAGAAGGGCTGTGTGCGTTTGTGGACTCGGTCACACACTTTCCATCTCGATCTCTGGTTGCTGATTGTAACTCTGTGTGACAGGTGTTTGCCCAGGTGACGAGTCAGTGTGCAGAGGAGGGAGATTCACTTTAGAATTTTGAAAAAGTGTAATACAGGAAACCTACATTGAATTTCTTTAATGATCATTTACCTAAAGAGGAGATTGTGTCGAGGAATGACGTCATTAGAGCGTTTATGTTTGTGGTAAATATTGAAGTATTGTGAATATTAACTACTTGCAGCCTGGCGCCACCAGGGGGAGACATCAGCTGCGAAGTAACATGTAACACGTGGCTGATGAATACATAGTCTAATATATCACGTGACACCATATTGGGCTCACTCAAACATCTTAGATGACAAAATATACTGAAACATGTCACAAAAGAAAAGCACATATGATGCAGTGTGATGAACTCCATTACGTCACATTCAACAATCTAACTGACGTCACACTACAATCTACTGAATACACAGTAGTCTTTATTCTCTGCGGTCACGTGAAGACGCGTCGGTGTGTTCGCTGCTTTCCGCTGTTGCGAAATCACAGATCGATGTCGCAACGCGCGGAGGGGGAGGAAGAGGAGGAGGAAGAGGAGGAGGAGGAGGAGGAGGAGGAGGGACCGTCGACTTCCTGCGTGTTCTTCGGTTCTTCACCCGACTGCTGCGGGACTCCTTCAATTAGCGCCTCCCGTTATCGGCCTTGATCGCTCCGCGGCTCGTTAGTTCGGCGGAGAGACAGTTACCGGAACCCCGGGGACCGTCACCGGACGACCGGGGGCCGCCCCCCCGGGACTCCTGCAGATTTACAGCGGCGGGGGCGTCGATCCTCAACCGGAGAACGAGTCCGCAGCGGCCGTCTGTCCCGCGGGAACCCCCCCATACCCCCTCATACCCCCACTCACCCCCCCTCACCCCGCCTCACCCCGCCTCACCCCGCCTCGCCCCGCCGGACCGGAGCCACAGCGGAGCGGCGATGTGAGTCTCTCTAAACGCGCACGTGTTGTCGGTGTGATCGATCCAAGTTGCTTCTGAGCTGTGAGAGACTGTCGGTGTCTCCGCGGGACACAGAGACACAGAGACACACCGAGTCCACGAGACACGCTTCCAACCGTCTGTCGGTTGTTTAATGTTCCGGGTTCATCTTGCTGCGCTCCGCTTGGTTACACGCACGCACGCACACACACACACACACACACACGCCGACACACGCACGCACCTACACGTCGACCAAAGTCCACACACACGTGTAATATCTGTGCATACATGTTTTGACATTCAGGACCAATATTTACTAAATGAAGAGGAGAACCGAGTTTATCCGCCATCGACTCGATAATCCGATTATCATCAATCGAATCAGTTGGGACAATCTGCAGTGATCAGCAAAAAGACCACTGCGGTTCACCTTCATCATCATCATCATCATCATCATTACGTTTGCAGTTAATGAAGGACGATTCGGAATGTTTCACATGACTCGTCTTTTTTTAAATTAAAAATAGCAATAAAACCTGGCAGACGAATGTTCATCATCACAAACTGTAGGGAAGCACTAATGTCCAATCAGACGGAAGGGATCTGATCTAAAGAACCAGTTTCATCTGGTTTTAACTGACCAATAGATATTTGATGAAGAAAATATGTTTTCTGTTTTATTTTAAATGAGTCATTTCTCTCCCTTCACTGTTACAAACGGCACAATGTTCATTTGGTGAATTATGGTCCATGTAGAGTCAAACAGACCATAAAGCAGGGGATGCTTTAGGGGCGGGGCTACACGCTGATTGACAGGTCTCTAATAGACCATAAAGCAGAGGATGCTTTATTTTTTTGACGTTAGCCCCTCCCCCTCGCCTCCCGTTGACCCTCATGGGCCACCGTACTGGGAAGCTTCACATTCCATGTTCCCTCCAGGAAGTGAATCTTTGTGCTAACGAGACCGCTAATGAACTACCCAGAATCCTCTAGGGCATTCTCTCCACCTCCACCACTAACATCTTTTATTTTGAAATATAGACTGTGCACAAACCGTTTCCTGTCCGAGCTGATATTCCCACTCAGATGATTTATTTATCGTCATCACAACCAGCTGTTTTGGTTGAAGCCACTTCCTGTCTCTTCTTTCCATTCCTTCTTCTGGAATCCTCATCCTTCTTCTCCTCGTCTTTCTCGTCCTTCTTCCTTAATGTCTTGGTCCTTAAATGTCCGTCGTCTTTTTCCTCTGAATTTACCATTAGATAATGCCTCATTTGCATATTCAAACATATCAATTCTTTAAACGTGTAATCAATAATCTATAATCCAGTTAATGTCAGTGATGAAGGGGAGAACTTTCATGTTCATTTCACTTCATTCACTGATGCTTTTTGATCAGTTTGAGACGTAATAAAACATCTCTGTCTCTCTGTAGGTCCTTCCTTCATCTCCCCCCCCTCCTCCTCTTCCTCCCCCTCTTCCTAGTGGGCGGGGCTAAGACGGCTGTCAGTCAGTACAGCGACTCGTCAGGTGAGTGACCGCTACATAGAATCCGAAAAAACATCTTATATATATAATAAGGAATTATAATGGAGGCTCTGCAGTTTCTATTTGTAATATGGTCATTATTTACACAAGTAGAGTCATTTATAAAACTGCATTACCCATGAGCATCAGCATGAGAAAAGAAACAGATACACACTTAATTGTGATGATATCTGGGAATGTGAATAATTTTCAAAGGGACGCATAAGTGACGTAGGGAACCCGTCTGCTCCCTCAGAGCCCATGTGTTACGACTGGGGGGAGTCCAGTGAGGCGGGGGTCTCGATCCTGGAGGGCGAGGCCGGATGGCTGTTCTGTCCTCTCTTCTCTCACCCCTCCGTCTATAACTACAACTCCACCCAGAACAACAGACTCAACCTGGTCTGGTACCGTCTCCCCGAGGGCCACAACGTGGAGCAGCCGGTCCAGTACAGGTACAACGGGGGTTCTGATGACAGGAAGTGGACGTAGTCGTCAAGGTGACGTCACTCGTTAGTTGCCATCTTGTCTTTTAATCAACCAGTGAACAGGAAGTGACTGAGAACGACGTATACATCCCTGTCAATCAGTGTGTAACCCCGCCCTAAAGCAACTTGTGAAGTTGATTTATTAATCAATCTACTTGTGAAGTAGAGTCATATACGTCACATACGTCTATGGGAGCAGAGGAGTCGCCCCCTGCTGGTCACTACAGAGAAGTAGAGTCATTTCCTCATAGACGTCTATGGGAGCAGAGGAGTCGCCCCCAGCTGGTCACTACAGAGAAGTAGAGTCATTTCCTCATAGACGTCTATGGGAGCAGAGGAGTCGCCCCTTGCTGGTCACTACAGAGAAGTAGAGTCATTTCCTCATAGACGTCTATGGGAGCAGAGGAGTCGCCCCCTGCTGGTCACTGCAGAGAAGTAGTGATGTTCTCATAGACGTCTATGGGAGCAGAGGAGTCGCCCCCTGCTGGTCACTGCAGAGAAGTAGAGTCATTTCCTCATAGACGTCTATGGGAGCAGAGGAGTCGCCCCCTGCTGGTCACTACAGAGAAGTAAAGTCATTTCCTCATGAGAACATCACTACTTCTCTGTAGTGACCAGCAGGGGGCGACTCCTCTGCTCCCATAGACGTTATGGGAGCAGAGGAGTCGCCCCCTGCTGGTCACTACAGAGAAGTAGTGATGTTCTCATAGACGTCTATGGGAGCAGAGGAGTCGCCCCCTGCTGGTCACTGCAGAGAAGTAGTGATGTTCTCATAGACGTCTATGGGAGCAGAGGAGTCGCCCCCTGCTGGTCACTGCAGAGAAGTAGTGATGTTCTCATAGACGTCTATGGGAGCAGAGGTTCTAATTGGATGTGATTTCATGCAGCCGGCGGGTCAGCAGAGACCGGGAGCGCCTCTGGCTGCAGCCGGCGGCCGCCGCCGACACGGGGCAGTACATCTGCATGCTGAGGTAGGTGCTTCCACTTCCTTTCATGGTCACATGCAGGGTCAGCCTTTAGTAAGCCAATGAGGAGGAGGAGGAGAGCCATGTGACCATAATGGAAACATGGAGGCTTCATCCCTCTGCTGGTTCACTGGTTTACACATGGACGCTTTGTTTCATTAGGTGTCTATGTAACATACAATATGAGTCAGTGTGTTGGTGGTGGCTGGAGCTCCGCCTCTTTCAGGAAGTGCTTCACAGCAGTGAAAAGTCATCAGAGATGTAATCTGACCTCGATTCGGATAAAGATCTCTGCTGGGTGTTTGTGACTTGTGTAGCGGAACAAGAGCTTGGTGTGTGCAATTAGTAATCATGTGACCTGGTTAGATTGGTTTGCGGTTCATCTGCTCTACTTTTTGCTTGTTTCCTCTGCTAAGTCTTTTTTTGTCTCCGTAGCAACCAGACGTCCTGCATTAAGATCGCCATGCGTCTGAAGGTGCTGCGCCCCGATGAGGTTTCCCGCGGCAAAGACTGCGCTCCCGTGGTCGCGGTGGCGGCCCGTCAGAAGATCATCCCCTTCCAGACGGGGGCGCTGCTGGACTGTCCCGACCTGCAGGAGGCCCGCAAGATGGCGGACGGAGAGACAACGGTCGATTGGTCCCATGTGAGGCCAACGCGTGTCTCCATGTCGGTCTCCTGTCTGTCTCTCGGTCCTGTCTGACATGTCTGCCTGTCTCTCTCTCTCTCTCAGAAGTGCAACACGAGCTCGTTCCATAGCCAGCGGCAGCAGAAAGGAGCCCGTCTGCAGATCCACGTCATGCTGGGTCCCTACGAGGGGCCGTACTTCTGTAGAGTCCGCTACGAGAGGGCGGGGCTTAAGCTGCACTTCACCCGCAGCATCCAGCTGAGCGCTGTGTGTGAGTACCACTGCTGGTACGCAGCGTGCCTTCAGGTCACGTGACCTGCCCTTTGTAGAGGAATCTGCATGTTTCTAAACACCCACCTGAGGTCGTTTTGGCGTCACTCTGCTTCATCTCATCTTCAGGCATCGAGGAGGAACCAATAGGGTCTCTGAATGGTTCATGTTTATGCTCCTCATCCAATCACACTCACACTCACTCTGTCCGGATGGCGCCATCTATCTGAACGAATGAAAGGAATGAAAACAAGGCTATTTCTAAAATGTAACGAGTAGAAGTAAAATGTAATCCTATGGTAACAAAGTATTTGTACTTCATTACTTCTGCTGGCACTACTACTACTAACTTTGTTTTCTCAGATCCAGATTTTCTGCCTAAACTTCCCAGGATCCTCCAACCGGGAAAAGACCAGATCAGCCCCGTCAAACGGAGTGAGTGGACCAGTGTCCTCCCTCGTGTCCCCTCCCTCGTGTCCCCTCCCTCGTGTCCCGTCCTCCTGCAGCTGACCGTAGTTTACTGATGGACGTTGTTTGCAGACTCGGATGTCCGCCTGGTGTGCGTGGCCCGGTTCCCCTACCTCAACACCTCCAGAGACATGTGGTGGACGGTGGACGGGAAGAGGCTGGAGCAACTGTCCGACCACCATCGCTTTTCCAGGACCAACAGGTGGAGAGACGACCCCCCCGCCCCTCTCCCCCGAAGGGTAAGCAGCCCTGCGGGCTTGTGGGTAACGAGTGGATGTGTGGATGTGCAGAACGCTGAAGAACGACCACCAGGACATGACGGTGGAGGACGTGCTGCTGGTGCAGGACTTCCAGGCCCAGGACCTGAGGCGGGAGTTCAACTGCTCCGTGAGGAACAGCCGGGGGTCCGAGACCCGCCGGGCCCAGCTGGAGGAGGAGGGTGAGACAAGAGGGCTTTTAGTGTGAAGGTTCAACAGGAAGTGTTGCTTTTGTCCAGAGGTGGGGAAACGCCGCGGCAACACAACACAGGCAGTGATTGTGCGGGTGACTGGGGTTTACATGGGTGTGTGTGTGGACGAGCTGCAGGGTGAGGGGCTGGTTAGTAAGTTTGTGTTGGTGGTTGCTGTTTGTGAGCCTTTGTGTGTCCTCGTGTGTGCGTGTGCCTCAGTGTCGCTGCCCTCCCTGGAGCTGGGCTGTGGCCTCGGGGCGACGCTGCTCTTCATGCTGCTCCTCTTCCTCCTCTACCACGTCTTCTGGCTGGAGCTGCTGCTGCTCTACCGCTCCTGGTTCGGCACCGACGAGAGACACACGGGTGAGACGCACACAAACACACACGCACACACTGTGCAGATTACTATGAAAAGAAATGATCTAAACAAGATGTGCTTTTTCTAAAAATAGTCAAAATAATAACTGGTGTGTGTGTGTGTCTGTGTGTGCGTGTGTCTGTGTGTGTGTGTCTGTGTTTGCGTGTACGTATTTGTGTGTGTCTGTGTGTGTGTCTGTGTGTGTGCGTGTGTGTGTGTGTGTGTGTGTCTGTGTGCGTGTGTCTGTGTTTGCGTGTACGTATTTGTGTGTGTCTGTGTGTGTGTCTGTGTGTGTGTGCGTGTGTGTGTGTGTGTGTGTGTGTCTGTGTGCGTGCGTGCGTGCAGACCATAAGGAGTACGATGTGTACATCTCATACGCGAGGAACAGCGAGGAGGAGAACTTCGTCCTCTTCACTCTTCGCAACGTCCTGGAGAACGAGCTCGGGTTCTCCGTGTGCATCTTTGACAGAGACAGTCTGCCGGGGGGGAGTGAGTACTGCAGTACAAGTACACCAGATACTACTACTGGTACTTCAGCTCAGCTCAGCTCATTACCACTTCTGATGATACTCATTCTACTATGAGTACCGCTGGCACTACTGGGAGTAATACTAATATTGGTACTACTGCTGCTATACCTGTAGTAGTATTACTACAGGTACTATTACGTGTACTAATTCCACTACTACCACTCCTTATTCTACCACTGCTACCACTGGTACTAGTACTTTTAATGGTTAATACTGGCACTACCACTACGACTACTATCCTCCTGGTTCCGCCTCCTGGTTCCGCTTCCTGATTCCGCCTCCTGGTTCCGCCCCCTGGTTCCTCCTCCTGGTTCCTCTTCCTGGTTCCGCCTCCTGGTTCCTCCTCCTGATTCCGCTTCCTGGTTCTGCCTCCTGGTTTTTCCTCCTGTTCCTCCTCCTGGTTCCGCTCCTGGGTCCTTGTCCTGGTTCCGCCTCCTGGTTTTTCCTCCTGCTTCCTCCTCGTGATTCCGCCTCCTGGTTCCTCCTCCTGATTTCGCCTCCTGGTTCCGCCTCCTGGTTCCTCCTCCTGATTCCGCTTCCTGATTCCTCCTCCTGATTTCGCCTCCTGGTTCCGCCTCCTGGTTCCTCCTCCTGATTCCGCTTCCTGATTCCTCCTCCTGGTTCCGCCTCCTGGTTTTTCCTCCTGGTTCCTCCCCCTGGTTCCTCTTCCTGGTTCCGCCTCCTGGTTCCTCCTCCTGGTTTTGCCTCCTGGTTCCTCCTCCTGGTTTTTCCTCCTGGTTCCTCCTCCTTGTTCCGCCTCCTGGTTTTTCCTCCTGGTTCCGCCTCCTGGGTCCTTGTCCTGGTTCCGCCTCCTGGTTTTTCCTCCTGGTTTTTCCTTCTGGTTCCTCCTCTTGGTTTCTCCTCCTGGTTCCGCCTCCTGGTTTTTCCTCCTGGTTCCGCTTCCTGGTTCCGCCTCCTTGTTCCTCCTCCTGGTTCCGCCTCCTGGTTCCGCTCCTGGGTCCTTTGTCCTGGTTCCGCCTCCTGGTTTTTCCTCCTGCTTCCTCCTCGTGATTCCGCCTCCTGGTTCCTCCTCCTGATTTCGCCTCCTGATTCCTCCTCCTGATTTCGCCTCCTGGTTCCGCCTCCTGGTTCCTCCTCCTGATTCCGCTTCCTGATTCCTCCTCCTGATTCCGCCTCCTGGTTTTTCCTCCTGGTTCCTCCCCCTGGTTCCTCTTCCTGATTCCGCTTCCTGATTCCTCCTCCTGGCTCCGCCTCCGGGTTTTTCCTCCTGGTTCCTCTTCCTGGTTCCTCCTCCTGGTTCCACCTCCTGGTTCCGCCTCCTGGTTCCTCCTCCTGATTTCGCCTCCTGGTTCCTCCTCCTGGTTCCGCCTCCTGTTTTTTCCTCCTGGTTCCTCCTCCTTGTTCCGCCTCCTGGTTCCGCCTCCTGGTTTTTCCTCCTGTTCCGCCTCCTGGGTCCTCGTCCTGGTTCCGCCTCCTGGTTTTTCCTCCTGATTCTGCCTCCTGGTTCTTCCTCCTGGTTCTTCCTCCTGGTTCTTCCTCCTTGTTCCTCCTCCTGGTTCCGCCTCCTGGTTCCGCCTCCTGGTTCCGCCTCCTGGTTTTTCCTCCTGGTTCCTCCTCCTTGTTCCGCCTCCTGGTTCCGCCTCCTGTTTTTTCCTCCTGGTTCCGCCTCCTGGTTCCGCCTCCTGGTTTTTCCTCCTGGTTCCTCCTCCTTGTTCCGCCTCCTGGTTTTTCCTCCTGGTTCCGCCTCCTGGTTCCTCCTCCTGATTTCGCCTCCTGGTTCTGCTCCGTTTTCGTGTCATTGACGCTCCTCTTTGCCTGCAGCCATCACAGATGAGACTCTGAGCTTTGTGGCTCGCAGTCGGCGCCTCCTGGTGGTGGTGAGCCCCGGCTACGCCTCGCGGGGCTCCCAGGCGCTGCTGGAGCTGCAGGCCGGCCTCGACGGCATGGCGCTGGGGGGCCACCTGCGGGTGATTCTGGTCCAGTACAAGCCGGTCCAGCGCCGGGGCTGGGTCCGGGAGCTGAGGAGGGCCCGCGTGGCCTTGGTGCTGGTCCGCTGGCAGGGGGACAAGTCCAGGGAGCTGACGTCCCGCTTCTGGAAGCGGCTGCGGGTGGAGCTGCCCGTGAGCAGGGGCGGCAGGAGCAGCAAGGATGTGGAGGGGGGGGGGCGGGGGCAAAGAGATGGGCCTGCTGAGGCTGCACAGTCAGAACAGCACCAACCCCGAAGCGGGCCTCATCGGCGACACCGCCAAAGATCCGCAGAAGGTCCTGATCTCAGCGATGTAGTCATGGCGATCGCCATCAGTACAAATGTTACACGTTACTTTGGGTATTTTTGGTACATTCTAAAAAGTACAAATACAGTATATTCATTATATTTTTTAAGAGAATAGTATTATATAGACATTTTTCTGCACTTCCGCACTTCTATTTTTACAGTATTTCATGTTTTAATAAAGCAGTTTTTCATCTAATTATTATTTGTCATCATCTTCATTTAATTTCACAGTTTTTTTCTGTATTATTTTCTCTGCCGCAGATTATTTCCAACCTAAAGTCATCTGCCATCTGATTGGCTCTTCCTCGTCACATGACGCAGGTTTTTTCTCCACACTCAGATGTCCCTTTTTAAGTTTTTAAGATTAACATTTGTGGGGAAACAAACAAGGAGGGAGTTTGTTTACAAGCTGATGATGATGATGACGATGGTTGCTAGTAGTAGTGGCAGTAGTAGTTGTAGTACTGGTAGTACTAGTAGTATTAGTTAATTGTAGTCGTAGTTTTAGTATTTGCAGTGCCAGTTCTAGTAGTAGTAGTATAATTGTAGTATTTGTAGTCGTTGTAGTATAACAACAGTGTTTTTCTCTGGTCTTCAGAGTTGATATGACGCATCATCAGCTGTCCTTCACTTCCTGTCTCTAGACCTATCAGAGGCCGTGCTTCTCTCCATGCAGCGGAGCCGCCGCCTCCTCTTCGTCCTCAGCCCCAGCTTCCTGGTGGAGAAGAGCTTCAGCCTGCTGGAGTGCCGCCTGGGCCTGCAGCTCCACCGGGGCCACCAGGCCGCCGTGGTGGCTGTGCTGTACCGCTCCGTCAGCAAGATGCCCTGCGCCGAGGCGCTCCAGATCCGGCGAGCCGCCGGCACCGCCGTGGCGTGGCGAAGGACCCGCTCAGAACCGCGGCGCTCGCACTTCTGGCTGAGGCTGAGGCTGGCGCTTCCCGTGCGGCCGCTCGCTGCAGGCCGGCGGTTGATTGACAGCACGTCGTCCCACTCAGACCTCGCTGCTCTGGCACTGCAGAGGGTCCAACGGAACCAGAACCCAAAGGACACAGCTAATCACAGCCGCACAAACCGAGGGAGGGCCGGGCGGATGAGCGTGAAGGGCTGGTCTCAGCACGCCGCCGGCTGCTCAGGGTGCACTGGGTTCACTGGTCAGGTGCATGCCAGAGGGGGCGGCGCCAACAGAGCAGGCGTCACACAACAGGACTGAGAGTCAGTCGGCCGTGGTGCCTAAGTCCACCCGTGACCCTGGGTCGACCTTTGACCCCGCCTCTGGCCCAGCGCCGTGACTCCGCCCACCCACATTGATCATAAGCATCACCTTGCACACAAAGAGTGACACTAGAAGGGCGTGTGGGAGTGTGTGAGGGTGTGTTGTTGAGCAGTAGGCATGTTGATATTAAGTTACTCATCATCACACAGAACACCATAAAGAATCATTAACCATATAACCCAGCGCACACACACACACACACACACACACACAGATGCAGTGTGTTTTAGTTGAGCCTTAAATATATGATATACAAATGAATATGTACGATAGTATTAAAAGGGGGGAAAAACTAATTTCTTTGAACATGTTGCTATAATTCAATTCAATACACTTTATTTCTTAAAGCCCAAAATCACAAATGACAAGTTTGTACCTTTGCAGTCTGTACACATGCGGCATCCTCCGTCCCGAAACCCTCACAATGACACAGGAACAAGTCCCCAAACAATGAAACCCTTCCAAGGAGAAAATCCCTCTATCAGGATGGAGAGAGATCGAGGCACCAGAGGGACGTCAGAATCAGCCTGTTGATGAAGACAGCCTCCATGTGGCGGGACGTCTCCAGCCTCCTGCTGGACGGAAGGGGCACAAACAGTCTTTGTCCGGGGTGAGAGGGGTCGGCAACAATCTTTCTAGTCCTTGAAGTCTTCTTTATCTGAGAGTTAAAGGACACGTCCTGGATACCAGAGCAATTCCATCCATAGAAACTGTATCACGTGACAGCTGACTTCGAAGGCGCTCTGGGCCTATCAAGACAACTTCTGTCATCTCTCCTGAGTTTTGGTGTCTGACAAGCTGGTCGTCTCCTCTGGCTTAATCGACAGATACAGTTGAGTATCGTCTGCATAACAATGGAAGTTGATGCAATGTTTTACCCAGTTTCTGAGAGAATGTGTGTGTTTACAATCTGATTATTTAACTCAATAAATTGAACAAGCTTTGTGTAAATTAACATAGCCATGTTTCAAATGTGCTGTTGCCCCCCCCACCCCACCCCCGATACACTTTTCCTCAGGAAGTGAGGATGTAGGGAGAGAAGATGGTGGTAACAAACAGGTCATACATTCAGGGACACCTCCAAGGCATGTATTCTTTTAACAGAAGTTATCTTGATAGGCCCAGAGCGCCTTCGAAGTCAGCTGTCACGTGATACAGTTTCAATGGATGGAATTTCTCTGGTATCCAGCAGCACCGTCAAGAATCTTGGAGTTCTCTTCGACCAGGATATGTCCTTCAACTCTCATATAAAGAATACTTCAAGGACTGCCTTTTTTCATCTACGTAATATATCGAAAATCAGGAATTTCCTGTCTCAAGGTGATGCAGAAAAATTAGTTCATGCATTTGTTTCCTCCAGACTGGACTACTGTAATTCTTTGTTTGCAGGGTGTTCTTGTAAATCTCTTAAGCCTCTTCAGTTGATTCAGAATGCTGCAGCACGTGTATTAACAAGAACTAATAAAAGAGACCATATCACGCCTGTATTGTCTGCTTTGCACTGGCTCCCTGTTAAATCAAGAATAGAATTTAAGGTTCTTCTCCTCACCTACAAGGCGCTTGCTGGTGAGGCACCTTCTTATCTTAAAGAGCTTGTAACACCGTACTGCCCTGCAAGGCAGCTGCGTTCTATAGATGCTGGGTTACTTGTTGTTCCTAGAGTTATTAAAAGTAGGATGGGAGGCAGAGCCTTCAGTTATCAAGCTCCTCGTCTGTGGAACCAGCTTCCACTTTCAGTCCGGGGGGCAGATTCAGTCAGCTCCTTTAAGATAAAGCTTAAAACTTTCCTCTTTGATAGCGCTTTTATTTAGGGCTGGCTTAGGTTTGCCTGGACCAGCTCTTAGTTACGCTGCTATAGGCTTAAACTGCCGGGGGACTTTTTAGGACACACCGAACTCCTCTCTCTCTCTCTCTCTCTCTCTCTCTCCCCTTTTACTAAAATCCACGTTGCATTAATGCACATGACTAATTCAGCTCCTTCCCGGGAGTTCTTTGTGCTTTCTCGCCGAGCAGGTCTCTGCAGATCGTAGTTCCGTCAGGACCCTGGTCCTGACTCCGGCCGTGGCCCTGCTGGCACCTGCTGCTGCCGTCATCATCATCGTCATCATCATCATCATCATAATTTTAAATATGATTCATATCACTATTACCCTTTCCTAAAATCTTTGCTTTCCCTCCCCACAGTCTTCTGTGGATGGTGGTTCTATCTGACGGTGGTGGCCCCTGCAGTGGTCCTGTCATACATCTGACCGGCTACTTGGAATTCTTTGATTAATTTCTGTTATAGAAATTGAATGTATTCTACATCTGTATGAGTCATTCTGTACACATGACATCCATTGCAGTCTGTCCATCCCGGGAGAGGGATCCCTCCTCTGACGTTCTCCCTAAGGTTTCTTCCCTTTTTTCCCTGGAAGGGTTTTTTTTCATTTTTTGAGTTGTTCCTGTGCCGATGTGAGGGTCTTGGGACGGAGGATGTTGCATGTGTACAGACTGTAAAGCCCTCCGAGGCAAATTTGTAATTTGCGATTTTGGGCTATACAAAATAAAATGAATTGAATTGAATTGAACAGTCCTATCCTTCAGTTTAATGAGGATAGGACTTTCTTACCGTGAAAAAATGATCTTCTAAATGGACCAACCAGCAGACAAAATGTGGTTCTTTATAGTGTTCGAAGCTCCATGTGTAAAACTGCCTTCCGTCTAGGAGGCGACTCATCAAACGAGGGTTCTTGTAGAGTCAAACGGACCATAGTGCAGGCAGGGGAGGCTTTAGGGCGGGGCTACATGCTGATTGACAGATCTCTAATTGACCATAAAGCAGGAAACCTATACAGCGCTCTACGTTCTCCTCAGTTCACGTCCTGTTCCATAAAACAAAGATGCCACACTAAAGGCTTCATCGCGTCCACAAAACAGACGAGCAGCCGTTCTGAACCTCGTCCCCGCATACCAGGACGTCCTCGCTGTCCTCCTAACGAACACTAACAGGCTCCTATTCTGCCTCACTGATCGCCCCTTGTTGGGAGTCAGAGGTCAGTAGCATCCACAACACACTTATACATGACACGTTACCCAGGAAGCAATTAGTGGAAGGACACGGGTCAATCTGTAATTCTGTGTGTGTGGGGAGGGGGGGGGGCATATGTCTGCATTCCTTCATCAATCAGCTAATTACTGCAGAAGACAAATCAATGACGTACACACACACACAGAGACAGAAACACAAAGATACACTCACATACCATCTGTACTACATCTCAGAGGTACTTGAGCAATACGGTTGTACTTTATCGTCCAAAAACAGTTCAGGGCGTTTTACAGAAACCCTCGAGCTGTTACATAAAGTTCATTTCCCGGCTGGGTCTTTGTACGAGTCTTTGGCTTTTGGCTTTCACGTGTCTGCTGTTTTAGAAAGACGTGAATAATATTTGTTCAAGTCAAACTGACTGGTTTTGTTATTTTCACTTTACATTTCCACTTAGTTTAGTGCAGTGTAATTGTTTGCCGTGGTAATTAAATGCCAGTGTGATAATAAATGACCATCTCCAATCATCCATACTCATGGTACATTATTTTAATGCAGGAGTTTCTAATAAATTAGTGTCTGCTGAACTTCCCATCACTATTGTGTGTCTCATTTCAGCATCTCACTCATTCACTTCTCTCATGACGTCCACCTTAATTGTCCGGTTGTGAAAACTTGCATTGCCTGAAACGATCATTTGTGGTGTTTCCGATCTTTTTTCGTTGATCGCGTTCGAGCTAAAAGCTAAAATGTCAACCAACGGTTGACAACTAACTACTATCTCAGATGTTTTAGATATAATTTCCTGCTGAATGAGTATTTTTACGGCACAGTTGATTGAAAAATGAGTTATTGCCATGAAATGATAATTCTTTAGTGACTGAATGTCAGAAGTTCATCATCACGTTTCAGCGGAAGCAGAGGATTGTGGGAAACCTCTGTGGCAGACGGGGTGACATGATGGGGGCGGGGCTTAGGGCGGGGCCTCATTAGGCTTAATGCCAGGTTGACGACCTCTCCAGGTGTTTGTTGTGGTTGGAGTCAACTGACCGATGTTTCTGGTGATAGTAAACCTTTTTTTATTAGTACACAAAAATAAATCAAAACAAAATGAGTTTTATTTAACACTTAATAATAGTTATCCTCTTATTTATACTTTATAACAGAAAAACTACCTGTGAAGGAAGTACTCCAGGAAGGGAATATTTGCTCACAAGTAGAAGTATTTCTGTGACTGCAGGTAAACCAGAGTTTCTCTGTGGGAGAAGCCGCCTCCTTCTTTTTGGGGCGAGCCAAGCTGTCGGGTTTCCGAGCCCCCCCCAAAGGTCAAAGGGGCGGGGGTCGGGTTTCTTTAATGACCCGTCTCCCTGTGATCCGCACCGGCCCTCCTTTCACATTCCTGCCAGGCCTCCTGAAAGAGCCCAACAGCCTCCAAGCTGTCGGACATCTGCGGCCGGTCTCACCTTGTCATTAGAGCCGGACCCTGCAGATGACACCCCCCACCTTTACCTGTTGTGGTCGTTGGGGTGGGCGGGGGGGGGGCTCTCCAGGGAGCCGCTGGCCTCCCTTTGTTTGTGAGAAGGAGCTGATGAGCTTAACTGGTGACTGAGCTAAAGACCTGGAGGGGACATGAACACAACGTCTCTTCTTATAAAGGCTGATTTATGGTTCTGCGTCGAATCGACTTGGTTCGCAAACGTTGCCTGAAGGTTAGTTTGTAGTTCGGTGTTGGTTTTTCGGGAAGGTAACGTTCCGGTACGTTAACGTACGTATGTTTCACGTGTTCACACAATGATGACCGCAGCTAGCATACACACTGACACATGTTCATCAGTAACTAATATTCATAGCCAGGAGGACGTGGATTAGCGGAGCCGAGGATCGAACTGTGCTCTACTGCTAAGGCACTCCGCTGTTTCATAGATATTAGCCATGTACACGATCACAAACTACATTGCTGCCAGCGCTGTTTATCAGAACAATACTTGTTTACTGATGTGACACATCATGTGACACTACTAAAGTTCATTAAACCCTATAAAACCTGTCTGTATATTTTTTAATCTTCGTTTAGTTACGTTCACAGTTATCCTAAGTCCTGTAAAAAATATATTTTGAAATACCACATCCAGAACAAGGAATGGCACCTTATGTCAATTAGCTAGCTAGCTAGCTTAACCTTACAGCTAACTCACCCTTAATTATGCCACCTGGATGAAGCGCTACACTAACCACTATGTTGGAGTTAAACAAATTTAAACCCTTTATGACCGCCAAGGGTGCATCACTAAAGTAGGACGTGATCGTCAATAAATTAACAGGTTCGCCAGTGTTATTAGATGTGGACGAGCGGAGCGCTTGGACCCGGAAGTCCCGTGTGACGTCAGACTTAACAAGCGGATAGTTAGGGCTGGCTTAGGTTTGCCTGGACCAGCTCTTAGTTACGCTGCTATAGGCTTAGACTGCCGATCTTACATTTTGAAATTCATTAATCACAGTTATCTGCTAGTGGTTCTACTTGTTGGCGGTTCTATCCGATGGCGGTTCTATCTGATGGCGGTTCTACCCGATGGCGGTTCTATCTGATGGTTATATCTAGAGGTACAGCGAGAGGGGGAAACCGGAAGCTACAGCGTACAGAAGCTACAGAAGCTACAGCGTAGGGTCCGCGTCGACGCGTACCCTACGCTGTAGCTCGACGTGCACCTCCTAGAAATTGTAACTACGCGTCGAGGCGACGCAGACCGCAAGGCTGTGATTGGTCAGAGTATACATCGTTTCCAGAGTGTAGCTTTCCGGTTTCCCCCTCTCGCTGTACCTCTAGATATAACCATCAGATAGAACCGCCATCGGGTAGAACCGCCATCAGATAGAACCACCATCAGATAGAACCACCATCAGATAGAACCAACATCAGATAGAACCACCATCAGATAGAACCACCATCAGATAGAACCACCATCCACAGAAGACTGTGGGGAGGGAAAGCAAAGATTTTAGGAAAGGGTAATAGTGATATGAATCATATTTAAAATTATGATGATGATGATGATGATGATGATGATGGCGGCAGCAGCAGGTGCCAGCAGGGCCACGGCCGGAGTCAGGACCAGGGTCCTGACCGAACTACGATCTGCAGAGACCTGCTCGGCACGAAAGCACAAAGAACTCCCAGGAAGGAGCTGAATTAGTCATGTGCATTAATGCAACGTGGATTTTAGTAAAAGGGGAGAGAGAGAGAGAGAGAGAGAGAGAGAGAGAGAAGTTCGGTGTGTCCTAAAAAGTCCCCCGGCAGTTTAAGCCTATAGCAGCGTAACTAAGAGCTGGTCCAGGCAAACCTAAGCCAGCCCTAAATATAAGCGCTATCAAAGAGGAAAGTTTTAAGCTTCATCTTAAAGGAGCTGACTGAATCTGCCCCCCGGACTGAAAGTGGAAGCTGGTTCCACAGACGAGGAGCTTGATAACTGAAGGCTCTGCCTCCCATCCTACTTTTAATAACTCTAGGAACAACAAGTAACCCAGCATCTATAGAACGCAGCTGCCTTGCAGGGCAGTACGCTGTTACAAGCTCTTTAAGATAAGAAGGTGCCTCACCAGCAAGCGCCTTGTAGGTGAGGAGAAGAACCTTAAATTCTATTCTTGATTTAACAGGGAGCCAGTGCAGAGAAGAGAACACAGGAGTTCTTGTTAATACACGTGCTGCAGCATTCTGGATCACATCACTCAGTTATTGTTATTTCCCTTCATGAATACTAAATTAGGTTAAATCAATTTGACTACATGAGGCCAAAGAGAGACGACTTAAACAGTCTGTGGATCACGTTTTCTTTTTTTAGTCCAGCCAGTCGCACTTTCTTTAATCGTCACATATAAAACCATGACGGCAGACTAACATCCTGTAAAGATCAGCTACGGGACTTTAATGGCAGATATATTTAAACCTTCAGATGTTACAACATCCCTTTAAGATGAAACATGTACATACAGGCACAAAACTTACTTCACTCATCCACCGCTCAGCACTTTATATACATTCACACGATGGCTGAATTCT
Organism: Apeltes quadracus; assembly: GCA_021346845.1. Taxonomy (NCBI): domain Eukaryota; kingdom Metazoa; phylum Chordata; class Actinopteri; order Perciformes; family Gasterosteidae; genus Apeltes; species Apeltes quadracus. The sequence continues at coordinate 523,985 of CM037917.1, forward strand.
GATGAGGTTTAGTTTTCAGGTCCATCCGAGCATCTCAATGTTGTGCTTTGGTTTGAGTCAGACGGACTCGAGAACCGGTTCTCACACACAGACCCGAAAGGTTTGTTTTAAACTAAACCCACAGATGCGTTTAAACAAATACAACCAGACGTTACGCTTAAGCAACAAAACATCCGTCTCACATCATCTGTAGTTACATTTGGTCATAGTTATTATTAATAACCTGCTAAGATCAGTGCAGTCGGGTTTTATTCAGAGGCAGTTTCACAGTCACATCGTCCATTGGGTTTTAGACTCGGTGTTAGCTACAAAGGGCCGGCCTTTTGTCCCGGTGAAGAGTCGGATCTTCCCTGAGGGGGCTATGCTCTCTGCGTGGGCACCCAGGTGAAGTTGCACCTCCCCCCGGTGTCCTTCCGGACAAAAGCTTGTCCCTGCGTGAAGCTGAGGGTCTTGACGCTGCTGGACGGACTGAGGGACATACTGAAGGCCAAGTCCGTCCGACAGCAAGACTTCGATCCCACCAACGAAAGGGTTGATCCCCCCCCCCCTCCGCCGGACATGCAGAGCCGGTCCACACAGGGACTTGAGGGGGAGGCGCAGGAGAAAGGCGGACCGAACTGGATTGAGTGCTGTGAGGACGGATACCGGTAGGCCGCTGGTCCTGTTGGGTCTCCCTCCGGAGTTTGGACTTCACTCGAGGCCGCGGTGAATCGGGTCCGGGTGTTGGGGGGTTGTTCCGCCGTCGGTGAAGCCCTGGAGGCGGTTGACGCCTTCAGGTCGGACCCGACCCCGACGAGGTGACCCGGGGACCTCGAGCGGGTCTGAGGTGACTTGGCAGGATCTCGACTCTTCGCCTTGTGGCGTCCGGCGGCGTTGTACATGTAGTCGGTTGATCGGTCAATGTGGACGGAGGAGGACGTAGCCAAGGAGACTGAAGGGGTGTAGTCGGAGGAAGGGGACTCAATGGTGTCCTGGTCCTTCAGTCCCAGCGTTCGCAGGACCCAGAGGTCCAGGTTTGGTTCTGAGCAGTTGGAGGAGGAGCAGAACTCAGCGGTGAGGTTCCTGCAGACTCTCTTGCTGACCCGCTGGGAGGTCTGGAGGTCCGGGAACGATCCAGCATCACTGAACGCGAGGCTTCTCTTGGTGAGTTTCTAGGAGGAACAAGGAGAGCCAGATGAATCGTTCTTCTGGTTCAGTCGTTATGAGATCTGCCAGCCTGGTTTTAACACTCACACCTGGTCTTCATTAAAGTGGAGCCGGTGAACCCACCTTGGCCTTTCTCCCCAGGTTCTCAAAGGAGGAGCCCAGGAACTCTCTAAGTTGGTTGTTCTCGTCCTGCAGTCGGACCAGCTGCTCTTCTCTCTGCAACAGAGCGTCCTGAAGCTGCAACGAGATACAAAAGGCTTTAAAGTCGTATCCAGATACAAAAGAGAATCACAACATTGAGGAGGGATAATGAATCAGTTATAGTTCAATAATGGTGATGTTATGTAGATATTTGTACCTGTTTGTTTCTGTTCAGTTGAGGAGAGACCTGCTGAGTCCACATGAGACCAGCAGAAGAGCTGGGAAAGACAGCCGGAGGCTCTGAGTCACACAGAGGAGTATTATTATTATTATTATTATTATTATTATTATTAAGTATTTTATTTATTGTCGTCATCGTCATCAGCATTTGAACTTCTCTTAAATATCACTCTTTACATCATTAACACTCTTTTGATCTGGTTTCATGTTGTACTAGTGTGTCACCTGTTGTCACACTCACCCCAAACAGACGACCCTTCTCCGAGGTCACGGAGGTCACTGAGGTCACAGGCCCAAAAAGAGGCCTGGGTTTCCATGGTAACGTCAACAGTGTCAGGGCCCAGGTCCTACAATGATGAAGAGGGAAGGAGGAGGGATTCCCTACACACAAAGAGAGAGAGTGTGTGTGAGTTAGGGGAGGGTGTGTGTGTGCGTGTGTGAGTCTGTTTGTGTGTGTGTGTGAGTGAGTGTGTGAGTGTGTGCTGACTGTGTGTTGTCATGGTGATGATCAACATGGTCACCCTCACATTGAAATAATGATAATAAGCGTTGTGTGCTGATGCGACACAGCAATGTTATGGAAATAGAGATACACAACATTGCAGACCAGGACACACTAATGGAAACATCATTTGGGTTAAATGTTAATAATAAGTTAATAATACCAAGTATGAATCACTAAAACTGAGGGCTGTCAAAGTGAACCTATGAGATTATTACATTACAGGTCATTTATCTGACGCTTTTATCCAAAGCAACCTCACATTGCATTTTTAACCCATGTTTTTTTACATTTCTACCTGGGGAGAAATTAGGGGTCAGGTGTCTTGCTCAGGGACACTTCGACACGGCACATAGAGCAGCCGGGACCCCCAACCTTGCAGTTCCCAGTGCACCACACTACTCCATGCGCCACACCCATGAGACGGGATAAAATATTTAGCGCAGCTTTGTTCACATTACATGACACCACGTGTCATTTATCCAAAGCGACTTACAAGAAAGTGCCGATTTACACCATGTCATCCATAAGGGCGTTTTGTGTCTTTAGTTTGCACTTCCGGTGTGCGTTGACCCCTGACCCCTGAAGATTAGAGACGAGACGCTGGCCCTTTCTCAATACTCAAGACGGCAAGAACGGGCTTGCATTCCGGCGAGAATAGACTCGGGAGACGGACTCGGGAGTCTAAACTCGCGGGTACGTTCTCACGGGAGAACGGAGAACGGCTATTTGCTGACTCATCTTCCATCGTAGTCTGCTGAGGTGAAATGCATTCTGGGATATTTTGCTCTCACAAGAACAGACAAGCCTACTCCGATGCATGCCTGGTAAAATGGGCGGGGCGAGTCACATCCGGGTATTATGGCCGTTCTCGCCCAAATGCGGACTTTAGTATTGGAACAGTACTCGGGCTGCGACTGATGACGTTTCACGAGTCCACGAGAACAAACGTCCACACAAGAACGCATATTGAGAAAGAGCAGCTGTGACAGATGAGAGAACTTTAAAACAACAGCAGAGGAATCAACAGAACGGGGACGAGTGCAAACAGACCACTTTAGCACCGCTATGCTAAGCTAGCTGCAATGCTAAGCTAGCTGCTAGGCTACTTCCATCTCAACATCTCCCTGCAGAGGACCACCACTGTGTCCCTAAAGGCCGTGGTGGGAAGCGTCCTGCTAAATGTGGGACGTTGTTTCCACTTGAAACGCGTGAAGTGATGGACGTGGTTCAACGTGTTCCTCCTCCAGCGGGATCACAACAACACAACGCTTACTGAAGGGATTCCTCATTTATACGGTTCAGTCGTTAGAAGAAAAACAAACATTTTAAAATGTACAATTAATTAGTTCGTTATTTTTCTATTGACTTATTAAATGTCAATCACTAAACACCAAAAATGAACCCATAAATACCGGATATAAATCACTAAATATTAATCATTTATCAACTACATCGATTATAAACTCACGTGAACTCACCGAGCGCGTGCTGAAGTGCTCCTGAGGCGGTGTTTTTATTCTGCGCATGTCGCTGCGTGTTGCGCGTGGGTGCGCGTGAGTGCGCGTGAGTGCGCTCCGACGCGGAGGACGCAGCGCAGGAGCCGTAAGGAGGTGCAGACCCGGTGCTCAGAGGAGGACTCCTGCGCGCGGACTGAGGAGGGACACGTGCAGGCGAGCAGACAGTGCGTGCGCGTGCGTCTGCGCGTGTGGGCGCGTCCCCGCTGCAGAATCCGACGGCTGTGACGTCATCCGGAGAAGGACCATGATACCATTTACTACGTTGTTTATAGGACAGGTAATAGTACTTTGTAGTACAGTGTGGTACTATAAAATACAATGTAGTACAGCGTAAAACAGTGTAGCATACCGTGAAATACTGTAAAGTTTAGTGATGTGTAGAAGTACTATACTTTGTAGTACAGTGTAGCACTGTACAGTACTGTGTAGTACTGAGAAGAACTAGTACATTTCGCACATTTTAACATACACCATTGTGACACTGCAAAGCACACGAGCCGAGTGCAGGACCCCCCCCCTTTGAGTAGTGTGCTGTACTGGCCGTAAGTAATGAAGAGGTAGTACTATATAACATGTAGTACTATATAACGGCTAGTGCATCAGCTCAATTTGACGAAAATGAACGTTACCTTATTTAAATGTTTGTAATGAAGCACACAGAAACACACAGATACACACACACACAATCCTCTCCTGACTATCAGACTAACTATCTGACGGCGGATCAATTACAGATTGATTAAGAGATTATTAGGAATATCATTCGAAAACTGACATCAACAAGGTCACACGTTGACAGAGAAGAGGAAAGGAGACAAGGAGAGTAGGCGAGAAGAGGAGAGGGGGAAATCCAAACTCCACCCTTAACATCCGTCATCGTAGCTGATGCCCTGAGGTCAAAGGTCACTCTAACGAGCCAGACGTTTCTTCACCTCCTGCTGAGCTCATTCTGTTCCCCCGCCGACCGCTAAACGCGAGTCTCCCCATCGGCCTTTGTGGCTGGTTAAGTGGAGCCGCGGGGGGTAATGAGCCTGTGAGGGGAGGCCGCGGGTTCGAATCCCCTCTGTGTCATCATCTCAATCCCAACAACGCTAACTTGCTGATGTTCAGTGTATTGTTTGATTGTAATAGATAGTTTACTATTTGCACCATCTTAGCGTAGCGTTTTAGCATGCTAACATTAGCTAATGCTCAATAAACACAGCTGCTGGGTTACGGTTAGCCTCCCCTGACGTGCATGAACTAACTCATCATGATTCTTCCTCAAAGGGGAGCGAATGAAATGAATAAGAGCAGATTACTGCACCACAACCCATCCAATAAAAGCGCAGATGTTCTGCTAGCAAGCTAGCATGCTAACACGTAACGTGACAGATCTGTAAGCAAAACGCTGGATATTGTGTGTGTGTGTGTGTGTGTGTGTGTGTGTGTGTGTGTGTGTGTGTGTGTGTGGGAGTGTTGGTGGACGCGTGGTCCCCTCAGCTCCTCTTTGATGTGTCTCTGTGGTTGCCAGGCAACCCACTGAGCCAGTGGATCAGAACTGGGCCAATTAAAGCAACGAGTTAACGGGACCCTCCAGCTGCTTTCATTCAGAGCGATTAGTCTCTGCCGAGGGGCCTCGGGGCCAGGCAGCACGCCGCCGGGACCCTTCACCGTTCTCCTCCCATCAGAAACCCTATTTATTGCTGTGACGATTAATCCGCTAGGAGACGCATCGCTTAATTTAAGAACCCATGAAACAGAATAATACGCTCAGTACGACTCGATATGACTGCAGCATAAAGAACAATGAATGCAGCAGAGGATGGAAAATAAACTACGGCTACATAAGCATAAGCAACATGTGTGTGTGTGTGTATCTCTGTGTGTGTGTGTGTGTGTGTGTGATACAGATACACACACACACACACACACAGATACACACCCACACACACACACACACACCCTCACACACACACACACACACACACACACACACACACACACACACACACGCACGCACACACACACACACACACACACACACACACACACGCACATATATATGCATACATATACACACACAAACACACACAGTAGTAGACTGATGTTTGCGTGTAAAATCATGCATGATTCATTATTGTGTGAGTGTTAGGGGGCATTACATGAATTACATTTTGAGGGGGGGTAGTTAGTCTTTGTGTGTGTGTGTGTGTGTGTGAGCAGTGACCTCCTGTGCAGAAGTCAGGTGTTCCAGCCTGTTGTCTTTATTTCATCTCGGCAGGAAAGAAACCCACTTCGGATTAACCAGAGAGGTTAGAACACACGCTGGCTCACAAACACACACGCACACACACAAACACACACGCACACACACGCACACACACACACAGACACACACAGGGGAAGCTTTATCGATCCGATGACTCAGATCTCTGTGAACAAAACGTTGAGTGAAGGTTGAATTTAGTCAGAACATTAAACTTTGTATCAGAGCAGGTCCGTGGTTCTCACTGAGGTTAGGGGGTTCTTGATGGGGTTCTGCTGGGCCGGGGGGGTCATGGAGGAGTTCCAGCTGGACGGACCCTGCGGTCTGTAGGGTTGTTGTGCATTTCTTTAGGAAGGTTTTCAGGAAGGTTCTCGATACGGTTCTCTGGGTTCCAACACGACTTCTTTTGCAACACATGAGCTGTTGAAGCGTTGAGGGTCCTTTGTCTTCCTATTGAAGACATCTGTTATTTAATTTAAGAAGAAACAGATGAACTATGAACAGAGAAGCAGTAAGGACACCCGGCGTGTGGGATGATGTCTTCAGGCTGCTTCCCCTCGATGTCCATGTATCCAAAAAGGTCCATTTGATACGTTTCAATTTGTATACTGTCTGTATACTGCAATGCTACTGGTATTGTTATCAGACCATAATAGAAGGAATCACACAGGACGTGTCCTTCAGGTGCGTCCTGTAGAATTCGCTCACCTGTCCACACGTTCCACAGGACATCCCTGAAATCCCATGTGTCCTGTATTTACTGTGTTATTACTATGCTATAATTATGAATATACTATAACTATAAATGTATGTTTAACTATGTTTTACTGGATCTGTGGCCCTCTGAGATCTGTTGATGAAGAATGCGTTAGAAATAAAATACATTACTATTTATTATTATAGAGGAGAGAAGGCTTCAGGAGCTGCAGTTGAGGGAGGTTTCATTACCAGGTAACTATTCTCATGATCACATGACACAAAACGTACCTGAGGATGAAGATGTGAAACACAGGAAGTGATGTCACAGGAGCGGGAGCTGCTGATTGGTGGAGAGATTCAGGGCAGCTGCTATAAAACCTGGAAACTCCGGAGAGAAGAGAAGACACATGAGAGACTGAAGGTAGGACGTGTGTGTGTGTGTGTGTGTGTGTGTGTTTGTGTGTGTGCATATATATATATATATGTATATACTTATATATATATATATGTATATACTTATATATATATATATGTATATACTTATATATATATATATGTATATACTTATATATATATATATGTATATACTTATATATATATATGTATATACTTATATATATATATATATGTATATATATATATATATATATATATATGTATTCATTGTCCATAATGATGTGTAATTGTGACAGTAATAATACAATAAGATAACACAATGTTACAGGTGGAAGCGTGACGCTGTAAATGTTTCAGCCATCAGAGGGAAGTGTAACTATGTTGTTGTTGTTGTTGTGGTTGTTGTTGTTGTTGTTGTTGTTGTTGGGCTACAGATGCAGTCCTGTGGCTGTTTGCTGTTTCCCTTCATGATGTTCTTTATGTTGCTTCACTGCAACGTCGAAGGAGCCGCACAGCGAACAGTAAGGACACACACACATGAACATGCACACACGCACACACACACACACATGATTCTGCTGTTGTTCTACTTCTCATAGAGTCACATCATCCTTCTTTCAGAGATGTAATCAGACTCTATCAAGGGGAGCGCGGGTGGGGCTGAGACGTCACATGATGTAACATCATCGGGGCGCGCTCTGTTTAGTCTGGACGACACGTGATCATGTGACTCAGGAAGTGAGGCGGCGCTCACTGTCGGGGTCGAGGAGCCTCAACCAAGCCGAGGAGCCTCAACCAATGAAAACACAGGAGACCCTGTCTCTGCTGGGCCCTGGACCCCGATCACATGACCCACTGTGAGCCAGACCCAGGTCAGACCTGGTCCTCCACGCAACTTAGACCTGGTCCTCCACGTGAACCACGCAGCTTAGACCTGGTCCTCCACGTGAACCACGCAGCTTAGACCTGGTCCTCCATGTGAACCACGCAGCTTAGACCTGGTCCTCCATGTGAACCACGCAGCTTAGACCTGGTCCTCCATGTGAATCGTGCAGCTTAGACCTGGTCCTCCACGTGAACCGTGCAGCTTAGACCTGGTCCTCCATGTGAACCGTGCAGCTTAGACCTGGTCCTCCATGTGAACCGTGCAGCTTAGACCTGGTCCTCCACGTGAACCGTGCAGCTTAGACCTGGTCCTCCACGTGAACCGTGCAGCTTAGACCTGGTCCTCCATGTGAACCACGCAGCTTAGACCTGGTCCTCCATGTGAATCGTGCAGCTTAGACCTGGTCCTCCACGTGAACCGTGCAGTTTAGACCTGGTCCTCCATGTGAACCGTGCAGTTTAGACCTGGTCCTCCATGTGAATCACGCAGTTTAGACCTGGTCCTCCATGTGAACCGTGCAGCTTAGACCTGGTCCTCCACGTGAACCGTGCAGTTTAGACCTGGTCCTCCATGTGAACCGTGCAGTTTAGACCTGGTCCTCCATGTGAATCACGCAGTTTAGACCTGGTCCTCCATGTGAACCGTGCAGCTTAGACCTGGTCCTCCATGTGAACCACGCAGCTTAGACCTGGTCCTCCATGTGAATCACGCAGTTTAGACCTGGTCCTCCATGTGAACCGTGCAGCTTAGACCTGGTCCTCCATGTGAACCACGCAGCTTAGACCTGGTCCTCCATGTGAATCGTGCAGCTTAGACCTGGTCCTCCACGTGAACCGTGCAGTTTAGACCTGGTCCTCCATGTGAACCGTGCAGTTTAGACCTGGTCCTCCATGTGAACCACGCAGTTTAGACCTGGTCCTCCATGTGAACCACGCAGCTTAGACCTGGTCCTCCATGTGAACCACGCAGTTTAGACCTGGTCCTCCACGTGAACCGTGCAGTTTAGACCTGGTCCTCCACGTGAACCGTGCAGCTTAGACCTGGTCCTCCACGTGAACCGTGCAGCTTAGACCTGGTCCTCCACGTGGACCACGCAGCTTAGACCTGGTCCTCCATGTGAACCACGCAGTTTAGACCTGGTCCTCCATGTGAACCGTGCAGTTTAGACCTGGTCCTCCATGTGAACCACGCAGCTTAGACCTGGTCCTCCATGTGAACCGTGCAGCTTAGACCTGGTCCTCCATGTGGACCACGCAGCTTAGACCTGGTCCTCCATGTGAACCACGCAGCTTAGACCTGGTCCTCCATGTGAACCACGCAGCTTAGACCTGGTCCTCCATGTGAACCACGCAGTTTAGACCTGGTCCTCCATGTGAACCACGCAGCTTAGACCTGGTCCTCCATGTGAACCGCGCAGTTTAGACCTGGTCCTCCAACTGAACCGTGCAGTTTAGACCTGGTCCTCTACGTGAACCGTGCAGCTTAGACCTGGTCCTCCACGTGAACCGTGCAGCTTAGACCTGGTCCTCCACGTGGACCACGCAGCTTAGACCTGGTCCTCCACGTGAACCGTGCAGCTTAGACCTGGTCCTCCATGTGAACCACGCAGCTTAGACCTGGTCCTCCATGTGAACCGTGCAGTTTAGACCTGGTCCTCCATGTGAACCGTGCAGCTTAGACCTGGTCCTCCATGTGAACCACGCATTCGCACTGTGGAACTGATGGAGGAATATCTAATCTTACACGTGAGAACGTAACGGCATACCCTCACCCCGGCCTGTGCTTGCGTTCCAGCACGTAGTCCGACCCGCCTCTCGGGCTACGGTGAGTCTGCACTCTCCTCCCTGGGGGGCGCTGGAGGTGAAGCTGCGCCAGCTGGAGGATCCAAGGGTGACGGAGCCCAAGAGGAGGAGGAGCTTCTCTGGGACCAACACCCCACTGGACCGCATCTCGGCAGGCGCCATGGAAACCAAGCAGAGGTGTGGAGACCAGCCAGGTCTTTCATATTCATCAGGGTATCAGCAAACAAACTTCTACTTATAAACCAGAAGGGTCATGGTGCCCCAAAGAAGTGAAAATGTTTATTGCATAGTACAGTAAAAAGTCTAAAACAACGTCGTAAGAAAACAATTACAAATATTGTGAAGAAGAAAGGCATTAAAATGTAATTAAAGATGTCATAGTATAATTCATCAATAAGTCATCTTCATCTATAAATGTGTTCACTTCCTGTTGGCAGCAAAGCGGCGCAGTTGCCACGGCGACGAGTCAGTCCGCCTCCCATCGACCGGATTGGAATCAGTCGGCTCCCGAGCAGGAGCGGGTAGGCCACGCCCCCTCCCCGACTCTTTGGACTTATCGATCCGGCAGGACGTCCCGCCGAGAGACGTCTCACCGGCAACCGCAGCGTCTGTCAGTGGCTTTGAGCGCCATCTAGTGGCCGTTAGAGGAAGCCCATCTTTGAAATGACACCTAGGAACTTTGTTTAAAACCTTTATAGGGTCGAAGGTCTCTCACCGGTTCCTCACCGGTTCCTCACCACACGACGCGGACCATTAAACGGTCTGAACCGCTGGTCCAGGCCGACGCCCACTTTCCTTGGAGGCGCTTCCTCGGCCGGACGTCATCACCAGATTCGTTAATTGTGCTCAATAAAAATGAAATGATCTGCAAAGTGAGTCGGTTTGGTTATATGAATACAATAAAGTAATAAACTGAAGAGTGCGTACAGACGCCGCAGCCGTCACTGGCTCTGTTGATCAGCGTTTAGCCCCGCCCTAAACCATCCCCTGCACTGTGGCCTATGGAGACCTGATGTTTATGTGACTCATCAGATTTAGTCGATGATGAAAGTGAAACGTGTAGAAGTGAGATAAACACTGGAGTCACAGATGAATCCACGCTTTGTTCCAAACGATGAATATCTGATCTTACAAAGGAAAGCACTCCTGCAGCTGTGCCCAGATGCATTGTGGTTTGCATTGAGACTAGTAATGGCAGATGAACTCTGCTCTGAACTTGGGGGTGAATATCAGAATGTGATTGGAAAGAAGAGTTCAGAGAGCAGTGTTTGAGTATTTATTACCTGATCTGGATCAGACAAGTTCATGTACTCATCAAAAACAGAAAGATCGTCACGTGACGGTTCTTTAGTCAAAATAATCCGCTCTTTGACTTCAATCAATGGGGGTCGAAACCAGGAGACGCAGAATCCTCGGTTCAGTTTGATGTACCAAGTAGTCATTAAGGATTCCGTTTGTCTGACGCTAAAGCAGATGCCAGTGATTGCTAACATTAGCTCCATTGTTCATTACCGTGGTAGGCAAATGCTAACAGTGGCCAATAACATGGCCATGGAGGGGATCAGTGCTAGCTTTACTTAGCCTAGTGGTAAGAAAGTAGCGCATTGAGGAGCCATTTAGCTTGTAGCTAATTGAGCTAACTGCTAATCAAAACAGCAGAGACCTGTTGTTTCCACCAGATGTTCACACACCGACTCAAGAGGACCAGAGTGGAGGATTTAGTGTGTTTAGTGTATCAGCTGTTTGTACTTCTGGAGACTCTTTGGTACTTTTGAGTTCCCTGCAGGCCACCGTAGACCTCCAATAGCCTCAGACAAGGGGGGGGGTCTGATGTAATCTACAAACTCACCACTAGATGCCACTAAATCCTTGAAAATTGTCCCTTTAATTCAAAGTGATTTGACATTGGCCCTCATTGGACAGAGCTGGACCTGTGGAGGGGGGGGGGGGTTGTTCATGATACAACACATACAAAAAATGTTTTAAAAAAAAGAAAAGTCCCAGGCAGGTTAAAATCAGAGCGGCATGTGGTTGCCCTCCACGCTGATCTTGACGGCGTGGCCCGGCTTGGTGAGGCGGCGGATGTCGGCGAACCTCCTCATCTGTTTGTCCACGCGGGTCATCCCCTTCTTCATCGGGCCGTGCTGCAACGACACACCGCGGGGTCAGAGGTCACGGGGTCAACTCAAGTGATGAAACACTTCCACGAACAATAGCAGAGCTAAAGTCAAAGATTAGTCATGTGACCTCAAAAAATGCAGTTGATGACATCACATAGGTGGCTTCCTGTCGTCCAATAGATTTAGACGCTATTCGTTTCCATCATTTGGTACCGAGAGCAGCACGGCGGTCAACTCCATGTTGTTGGTGCGTAGTAAGCAAATGTTAACAAAAACAGTTGTGTACTTTTGGCCGATGTTGCATCACTTTGTGTGGAGGAAGAGTCCCAAACGCCCAGATGATCCATCACCAAGCTCCCAAAAGGCCAAAACACCAAGAGACCCAAACACAGCCTCGCCCCACCGGCAGGCCTGAGCGCGGGGGGGGGGGGGGGGGGGGGGGGCGGGGGCGGGTGTGTGTGTGTGTGTGTGTTAGATCCTCCTCTATGGATCTAAAACCCTGAGATCAAACTAATAAGAATGCGTTGAAATTTGAATTAACAGTCTTTTAAACTGAGATGTAATAAAAGTAATGAATTTACTGGATGTAAACTAGAAGTACAAATAGGGTTTGATGTATTTGTTGTTCCTCCTCAGTGTGGAAACATTGTTATGTCTCAGATGATCAGCTTTAGTCCCCTGTGCATTTACCTCTTTACCTCTGACCTTTGACCCTTAAAAAAGTCCCAGACTCCTCTGATTCAACAGTAGTTTAACGAAGCAGCGGTTCTGCCTGCAGTTAGTGTGTTTATTGTGCGACTCAAACAACAACAACAACAACACACTAACAGACCTGTGAATGAATACGGCCAAAGCAAAGAGCGGTTACATCGGTCGGTCCCAGAGGTCACGTGAGCGCCAGAGGTCACGTGAGGCTCCCCACAGACAGACGCTCCCCGTGTCTGGTCGGTGGACAGAGAGGTGAGCGTCCTCTCACCACACGTGGTCACACCATGCACAAAGACTTACTGCCCCCCCGCCCCCCCGCTACAGGGGCATCCTGTTCCCCTCTATGCTGATCTTCACGGCTCCCTGTGGGCGGCCCGTTTTCTTCTGGTCGGCGACGCGGCGCTTGAGCTTCTCCAGCGGGCTGAGGCCTTTCTTATAGCCGCTCTACAGAGGACCAATCACAGCTCAGTTTATTACCTCACTTCCTGTCTGCTGACACTGGGATCATTCTTACCAGCTTCTCTCCTTCAACTTGCACATAACAGCAGCATCACTGTGGAAGCACGTGAGACACGTGGGATCACGACTCACCCGGTTGGACTCCATCTCCACGTTCCACTTGGGCCGCACCACGTAGTCTTTGTTGGAGGGCATCGGTACGCGCGCCCGGGCGCAGAATCCGGGGTCGCCGGGCCGCAGAGCCCTGCAGGGGGGGGGGGGGGCTCTGTTAGGAACAGCACCAAACAACCCAATGAGGTCAATCTGAGAGGTCAACATACTTCTCCTCCCCAGTCAGCTGCTTCTCCAGGTCTCTCCGAGGCGTCTGACCCCCTGAGCTACAGACAGAGACACAGAGACAGTGGGACGTTAGTTGAATTAGCATGCTATGGTTAGCATCGCCCACTTCGCAGCAGTTAGTGCTCTGACCTTTGACCCTCAGAACCCTCCTCTGACAGTCGACACCCTTTAACTTGAATAAAAGTACTGAAAGTGCATTTTGAATTAGTAGCTAGTCTGAGTAACCATGACAACACGCGCCCTCAGCACTTGTGGACCATAGTGCACCTTGAATTAGTGCCATGTTAATAGTATGCATGTCAGCTCCAGCTGAACAGAGTCTGAAACCAACGTGGGAGGAGCCAGTCGTCACGGTGATCCAGGAGGCGGAGTTGCAGACGCAGCTCAACCAGAACTCGCTGTGCACACATGCAAGACTCAACCTGATTGGTGGAGAGAAGACATCGGGGTCCTTCGCCCTCTCCACCTTTGGAGGCTGGCTGAGGGGGGGAGGGGGGGGCATGAAGGAAGAAACGCTGAAGGCAGAGGAGGGATGGAAAGACAAACTCGATGACGATGGGGAGACCACATGACCCTCCCCGAAAGGAAAACAAGTTGAAGCGGGGAGGGAGTGGTTAGTGAGCGGCGCCATCAGACCCGAGGAAGCTCAGAAGGTTTGAGGAGATGAGATTATGTTGGTACCTCAGTCTCTGTTTCTGGGGCATCTGCTGGTCCAGATCCCTCTGCTGACGCTCCTCTCTGGTCATCCCCTTGTAGTTGGAGGTCAAGCCGAAGATGGGTCTCGACCACTCATCTAGGGAGGACAGACATGGTCACTGTCACGCGGCGCTCACTGTGTGGCGTCCTGAAGAAGAGGAGGAGGAGGAGGAATCCTCACTGATGAGTTTCAGCGCCAGGTCTTTGTTGGCCCGGGACTCTTTGGGGTGTTTGTAGAGGAACATGACGGAGCGTCCGATCCCGCTGTGCTTCAGCGTCTCCTGACTCACGCTGGGCAGCTGGAGGCAGGAAACACACGGTGAGACACACACGTCTCTCCAAACAACCACAAAGAACGCGTCGCCTCAGCTCCACTCACTTCCTGCAGGATCCTCAGCAGCTCCTCTCGGATCCGGAGGGCCGGCAGAGATTTGTCCGGGAGGGGGCTGATCCACTCTTTGATGGCCGACATCACGCCGCTGTCGATGAACGTCTCCTTCAGGTCCTGTCTGAAAGACAGACGTTGTATGTAAGTGTGTGTTATTACATATAGTTCATTCAGATCACATATCACACAGCGGACTCCTCTGCTGTCTCACTGTCTTGTGAGTACTTGTGATGTGATGGTGACAGGAAGCAGTCTTACTTCTTCAGGTGCATGACCACGTGCGGCAGCAGGGTGAGTTTCTTCAGCGCCGGTTTCTTCTGACTGTTCAGAGTCCGGTCCTCCTGGGGGAGACAAACACACCGCCGTTAACCCGGGCGGGGCCAGGGCGACCATGGGGCTTTTATTGTGGCGGGGCACACCTCGGCGGCCTCGTTCATCTTGCTGATCATGGCGCTGACAACGTCGTCAGCGTCGCTGATGAAGGTGCCGCCGTCGCGGTGCCGCCGCTTCCTGCTGTTCATGGCTTTCCTCCGGGCCAACATGACGTCGAAGTCCGACATGAAGCTGGTGCTGCAAACAGGAAGTACAACCACGTCTTCATCGTGTACCAGCTGCAGTCATACAGAAATATCCTCCTCATCATCACATTGCAACCAGCGTTGATCACAGCGACAGAAACATTATACGGATGATTTGTTACGCTTCGTTTAGAGGCTGAAGCCATTTGGTGTCTCATTGTCGTAATCATGAGCATGACTCAACTCAATACACGCAGGACAAGCAGTTGTGACCGCTGCCCCCTGGCGGTGAACAATATATTACACACAGCGACGAGCGTTATGGCCGTGACATCACAGAGTTGACCCCGCCTTCTACAAAGAAGCTCCTCCTTACTCTTGGCCGCCGCGGTCCACCCCGTCGTCTGAGTCGGACTCCTGCTGCTCCTTGGCCTCCTTCTTGTCTCCCTCCAGGTCCTCCTGGTTGAACCCCTGCAGGAGGACCAAGGACAAGCTGAAGCTCTGCACCCACCACGCTGACCCAGGGGGCCCCAGGGGGCCCACTCACCGTGAACTCCTCCTCCTCGTCTCCCGACTCCCCAAAGATGTCCGCGATCATTTTCCTGGAGGCACAAGAGGTCAAAGTTCAAACCATCATAGTCAACAGGCCGGGAAATTTACCCGTCTAATCGATTTACATGCCGATTGTTTCTATAGAATATAAGAATAAATAACTAAATCAACCTAACAGAAAAACAGCCTTCTAAATATTAAATCTGCAAACACACAAAAAATAAATAATAAAAAGTTAATTTGTGATGAAAGCAAAACATTTAAATGGCAATTACTCTGAAATATGAACAAATGATGAGGTCAACGGTTATGATCATTGGTCAGAACTCACTCCTCCTCCTCCTCCTCTTCTTCTCCCCCAGAGTCGCTGTCACTGCCGAACAAAGCCTTCTCATCCTTCTCCTCCTTCTTCCCGCCGCTCTTCGTCCTCTCGTCTTCGTCGCTGCCGCTGTCCGAGCCGAGCTCCCTCAGCTTCGCCGCCAGCGCCGCGTCGGGGCGGAGCGGCAGGGCGCCTCCGTCAGAGTCATCGGACACCACCCGGGTCCGCTTAGGGGCTGGGAGGGGGGGGGGGGGCAGATCCCACATAATGATGTAATACAAGTGAGCGTATCATACTTACAAACAGATCTGGTCACAATAACGCATTGTTGCCTTTTCATGTTTTATTTATATTTGTGGAAATCAGATTTTTATAGTTATTTACAGAACAAAAAGGAATCTCAAGTCCAAAACATCAGAGCAAAGAACTACAGGATTAAGGCCTCAGGATGCTTCTGCGTCGGGTCGCGTTGCATTTCACCGTCAGAACGCAAGGGGGCGCTGTGGTGTTCGCAAATCTCTGTTACTTGGTTTTGGTTCCGTGCGCGAAAGAGAGAATGTGGTTGCAGCTTGGAGCGAATCGACGTTGGAAAACAAACGATCTCTTTCCGCGAGCTGTTGCCATTTGGCTTCTCTGCAGCGCGCTGAGGAGCGCGTGCGACGCAGACTTTCATACTTCCTCGATCCAACGTTCCTCAACTTGGTCCATCGCTGAAAATACACTTTCAAAGTGGCGGTATAGCGGGAGGGGGAAACCGGAAAAGCTACACTCTGGAAACGATGTATCCTCTGACCAATCACAGCCCTGCGCTCTGCGTCGCCTCGACGCGTAGTTACAGTTCGTTGGAGGTGCACGTGGAGCTGCGGCGCAGCGTGCATAGAGGGGTCCGCGTCGAGCGATCCCTACGGCGTCGATTCGACGCAGAAGCATAAATCAGCCTTTAGTCTCAAATATCCCAGAATCCTCAGCAGAACAGCTGACACCTTACCTGGTTTGTCTTCATCACCGTCATCGTCCTCCTCGCTGTCCGACAGAACGGCCTTCTTCCTCTTCACTGCGCACACACAGACACACACAGTCACACGACCTGGTGGTTCTACTCACACCGATCTGAGGTGCTACAGCTGATCTGCGGTCAGTACCTGGCTTCTCGTTGTCTTCGTCCTTCTGCTCCTTCTCGCCTTCACTTGCTCCCGCAGCCTTCCTCCTCCCCCGGCCCTCCTCATCTTCCTCCTCCTCACTGTCAGACTGCATCACTGCCTTCCACTTCCCGTCCCCTCCTTCCTCCTCCTCCTCCTTCTCCTTCTGTTTCTGTTTCTCCTCCTCCTCCTCCTCCTCAGAGTCTACATGTACAGCTTTGCGTCTCGCTGGCGTCTCCTCCTCAGAGTCACTGTCGGGAGACACTGCAGGTTTGGCGTCCTCGTTGTCTGAGTCACTGCCCGCAGGCGCCATGTGCCCCCCCCCCTCCACATCCGAACTGCTCTTTCTGCGCTTTAGGGGAGACGACCCTCCCTCCTCCTCCTCCTCCTCGTCCTGCTCGTCCTGCTCGCTGTCAGCGGGTTGAGGAGGCTCCACCTCCAAGTCGCTTTTTCTGTCGTTGTCACGGCGATCCCCAGGGGCTTCGGCCCCAGAGTCGCTGTCACTTCCTTCGCGCTCTTCGTCGGCTGCACCGCTGGTCTCCATGGCAACGGGGCTGTCGTCACGGCCGCTGCCCTCGTCCTGTTGGGACGACAACCTTTAATACGCTGCAGTTTATTTATTCACTGATGATAACGAGTTTGACCTCTGACCTCTGACTGGTGGCCATTTCTCCCGGCCTCCTCGCCGTGCTCGTCCTGAACCGGAGTGCCGCCTCCGTCGTCTGCGGAACACACGGGACCAAAAGTCAGTGATGTCGGAGACATGTGATTTCCTGTGTTTGAAACCACTCAAAGAAACAAAGATGTCCAGATGTTCTACAGGATGAGAGGTGCGTCACTGAGGTCTGCACATCCAACCGCCTCCACAAGACTAACTCAAAGACTAAAACACAAAGACTAAAACACAAAGACTAAACGCAAAGACTAACTCAAAGACTAAAACACAAAGACTAACTCAAAGACTAAAACACAAAGACTAAAACACACAGACTAAACACAAAGACTAAAACACAAAGACTAAAACACAAAGACTAAAACACACAGACTAAAACACAAAGACTAAAACACAAAGACTAAAACACAAAGACTAAAACACACAGACTAAAACACACAGACTAAAACACACAGACTAAACACAAAGACTAAAACACAAAGACTAAACGCAAAGACTAAACACAAAGACTAAAACACACAGACTAAACACAAAGACAAAACACAAAGACTAAAACACAAAGACTAAAACACACAGACTAAAACACACAGACTAAACACAAAGACTAAAACACAAAGACTAAACGCAAAGACTAAACACAAAGACTAAAACACACAGACTAAACACAAAGACTAAACGCAAAGACTAACTCAAAGACTAAAACACAAAGACTAAACAAAGACTAAACGCAAAGACTAACTCAAAGACTAAAACACAAAGACTAAAACACACAGACTAAACACAAAGACTAAAACACAAAGACTAAACGCAAAGACTAAACGCAAAGACTAAAACACAAAGACTAAAACACAAAGACTAAACGCAAAGACTAACTCAAAGACTAAAACACAAAGACTAAAACACACAGACTAAACACAAAGACTAAAACACAAAGACTAAACGCAAAGACTAAACGCAAAGACTAACTCAAAAGACAAAACACACAGACTAAACACAAAGACAAAACACACAGACTAAACACAAAGACAAAACACACAGACTAAACACAAAGACAAAACACACAGACTAAACACAAAGACTAAAACACACAGACTAAACACAAAGACTAACACAAGGACCCCAGGTCCCTCCTTAGTACAAAACAAACTAGCTAAGCTAATCGTTACGTCGGATATACAATTCGGCATGAATCCAAAACTGTGACATAAAAGGGTTCGTTTCTTATCTTATTTCTATATTATGTTTACAAAAATCAGACAGGAAGTGACGTGATGGCGGATCGGTTTATGTTGCGGATATGAACATGATAAAGACCCAACTTACATATTAGAGATAACAATAAGCGAAGATTGGACTCATGTCCCGTATGTGGCGCTAAGCGGAACCGAATGAACGGAAGCCACGGAGGGTCAGAGACCCGGCCTATTCCTTTAGACAGAGCGAGTCCAGCTCGTTTACAGTGTGCACGCCATGCGAGTGTACGGTCCACAAGTACAAGTACCCATAGACACGGTTAAACCGTCACCCAACACTCGTGTATCGGTGTGAGGCTCTGATGCCGCCTGGTGCTAACCGAGTAGAGGCGGCGTACGAACAGATTCACGTCCCTCTGGAGCCGATGCTTCTTCCGCAGAAAAGGACTCCCTCCATTACAAACTTTACCGCTCAATATGACGGAGAACCAGCAGCGATCCCCGCACTCGGTTGAACTGTGACCCGCTGGAGGGAACTGGATGTAGCCGTTAGCTCGTCAGCTAGGTAGCTAGGAAACAAAGCCGAGCAACAGTGTGTTTGTTTTCTTTACCGGAGTGCCTCCCGGACAGGAAGTCATCATCTTCCCCATCCATTCGTGAGAGGAAGAAAGGCTCAGGTGGAGGTCTGTGTTGGATTCAACGTCTAATATCAACGCGGGTAAAACCAAACCACATCAGAGGACCGATGTGTTACCGATGTGCTAGCTAGCCACAATAGCCCACAGATCCAAGATGGCGTAACTTCCGCCATATACGCATATAGGAGTTTTTTTAAATAAACTTTATAAACAACGAACAATTCACGATACAAATAAAATGTTGTACACCAATTTAGACCGTGGTGGAATGCTTGTAAGTACAATACATGAATACTGTACTCACGTACAAATGTCCGGTAACTGTATAGTACTTTCTACTCATCACGTTTTACTCCAAAATAATAAAAATAACTCATAATAAAGAAACTAAAACATCACATGTCATTTAGCTGACGCTTTTATCCAAAGCGACTTACAATAAGTGCATTTAACTCATTTCAACCACAGAGATACAAACTCACAAGAAACAAGAAAGTGCAATTTCATCAAATAAGCCGATTTACAACTTGCTATAGATAACAATTGAGTTAATTATGAATTGGCAACTATTTCAATAACCTAATGAAGTATGATTGTATCAATTGAATGAAAATAATAAATCAATGATCTTACCTATCATGCGTTATTGTTCAAAGTACTCCATAAATAATAATAAGCCAAACTTTAAATATATCCTGAATAAATACACAAAATATTCTTCTTTGATGAAATAACAACCTCTTAAACAACTGGAATATAAATGTGAAACAATTATATCAGCTTACATCTGTGCGTAGTTACACATATACAGTTACATGAAGTAAAACAATAATAAAAACAGTAACTTCCTAATAAATAGACTTAAAAATAAAGGGAGGCAAAGACGATGTTTAGATGGTTTGTATATTTTCAGATATTCAAAAAACTGCTCTTCAGATGTGGAAAAGAGACAAATATTCCTTTAACTAAATTCGATAGTTATGTTCTGAAATGTTTTTATTGAAATGTAACAATAAAAAAAACTTTAGTTTGACAAACAAAAGGGTTAATTTCTTATAATAATAAAGTTCCAAACACACTCCGGAATGTTTTACTACTGAAGTTCCAGCACAGAGAGAGAGACCTTCGGTCGTGTTCAATAAAGTTATTTTGGCGACTCCAACTGGACAGTGACGTCACTGAGCTGCGACGCATCTCGCGGAGCACACGCGTGTCTGACGGATCAGAACCCGGCTCCGCTGAAGACCAGAACCCAGTTCTCCGATGGGAGACAACAGCCGCCTATGCTCCGTGTGGCTCGGATCCGAGACCGGCATCCTGAAGGGGGTCAGCGTGTCCCGGAAGCAGGCCTTCAACTTCTGCAACACGAGCCACCTGAGCCGCGCCGAGGAGGTCCGCGCGCTGTGCTGGGGGGACCCGGATGAGAGCGAGCTGCTGCTGGGCTCCGTGGACGGAACCGTGAAGACCTTCAGCGTCCAGAAGGGCGTCTTCACCGAGAGCCGGCGCTGCGGGGAGCCCGCGGAGGGCTGCTTCACCGGGCTGGAAGGGCTCGGCGGGTCCGGGCTGCTCACCTGCGTCGAGACCGGGACCCTGCGGGTCTGGCGCGAGGACCGCACCGAACCAGCCGCCGAGATGAAGGCCGGTGATCACGTGAGTCGGATGCGGCAGAGCCCGGTGAACCGGAACCACGTGGCCACCGGAGGGAAGGAGAACGGGCTGAAGATTTGGGACCTGCAGAAACCCGACAAGCCCGCGTTCACCGCCAAGAACCTGCGGGACGACTGGCTGGACCTCCGGAGGCCGCAGTGGGTCCGCGACATGGCCTTCATCCCGGACTCCGACAAGGTGGTGACGTGCACCGCGTACCACCAGGTGAGTGCTCCTTCAGGACCGGTGACCACCTGACCACGATGACTAAATGAGACCAATAAGTCCACACCAGAGGGGCAATGTAAGACCCTTGATATTTATTCCTTTATAAGCAGTTGTATGTTACTGTAATCTAAATATAATAATAATGTTTTTGCTTTCGTTGAGGCTGTCTTGTAACGGCGCCATAGTCGAGGAGTTTTGCTGTATTGATTCGGTTAGAACGCTACTTGTTATGGCTTTAGTTGGGGGCCGCTGGTTTAGTCGACTAATCGTCGTGCAGGACAGGACTTTGGTGGACTTGGCATTTCTTTGGTTAACTTGAATACAACTGCAGCTTTAACGAGGTCGTCTGTCTGTCCCCCCCCCCCCAGGTCCACGTGTTCGACCCCTCCACCCCTCAGCGCCGCCCCGTCCTGGAGTTCGAGTACGGCGAGTACCCGCTCACCGCCCTGTCGCTCCCCGCCGCCGGCAACGCCGTGGTGGTGGGCAACACCCACGGCCACATCGCCGTGCTGGACCTGAGGAAGGGCGTGGTGCGCGGCTGCCTGAAGGGCGTGACGGGGGGGGTGCGGGCGCTGCAGTGTCACCCCACCCGGCCCGTGGTGGCGTCCTGCGGCCTCGACCGCTTCCTCCGCATCCACGGCCTGGAGGACCGCAAGCTGCAGCACAAGGTCTACCTCAAGTCCAGGCTCAACTGCCTGCTGCTCGCCAGCAGCCCCCTGGTGGACGGCGGGGGGGCGGCGGCGGGGGAGGGCGGGGCCGATGGGGTGAAGGAGGAAGACGGGGAGGAGGATGACGACGAGGTGTGGGAGACCATGGAGCGCGTGCAGGAAAAGACAAAGAGGAAAACCACAGAGGAGCAGGAGGTGCAGACGACGAGCAAGAGAAAGAAAAAGACAGGACTGGACTGAGGGGCGTTTGAGTGCTGATCAGAGTGTGGGACATTTCAACTGACAAGCTTCGTCTTTCCTGGACACAGTTTGTTTATTCATCTGAGACAATTGTCTCTGCAGATGTATTTTGTAATATTCACTCGGCAGCCTGAGATCTTTATTAAAACGGTTGAAGAATCCAGCTTCTTTTTTTTAATCTTCATTTGGTCACTGCAACGTTTAAGCACAACGCGGCAGCTGTTCTCTCATTGGTCCGATTTGAATGCAACTATAAAGCCTTCACACTCAGGGGTGGCTGGTCAAACCCGTATCTGCGCCGCTTGATATGAACCGATGCAGGCAGCCTGTTAATGGCATTAAATAAAGCCGGTTAACTAGAAAGTCATTAGTTTAAACATTCAGATTCTCGATGTTATGAGGAAGAACATGGAGGTGAAGCTCGACAGCAAAACTCCAAACATCACAGCGACAACACGATACAAACTGTTCAACATCAGGAGAACACGACTCCTCCTCAGGAGGAGGCGCAGCTACGGATCCAGGCTCTCGTTCTCATCTGGACTACTGTAACTGTCTCCTGGCAGGTTGCACCTCTGCAGCTTACCCAGAATGCAGCAGCTCGCCTGCTCTTTAACCTGTGCTCTCTGGATGGGGTCCAGGCTTTGTGTCTACGTCCTCTGCATCCTCTGCCTGGGCAGGATGACTGATAACTTCCTCCAGTTAAACAGCTCAAAAGAACCGAAGGTCTGAAGTTTGTTAAATGTGCAACCAGAGGAGGACACGCTGGATCTCTGCTGCACCACGGTGAGCAGGGCGCATCACGCTGGACTCTCATCGGAGCTCTGCAGACCTGTGGGGAAGGACTTTAACAAGTGGAGGATCTCTTCTAACCATCTGGATGAGTTCAGAGGCTGTAACTTCAGCTCCCATCAGGCACCAGGGGAGCTTCAACAAGCACGAACCCTGGTTCAGTCTGCAGGAGGATCAGGCCTTTAGGAGAGGACAGAGACTCCGTGAAGGGGACCTCCGCCTGGTAGACCAGCTGAACGGGTTCTACTGCAGATTCCACCGACCACGTTCGACTCATCCTCCACAGCAGCGACCCATGAAGGGCTCGTCCTGTCCCCCATGAGACCAGCGGCAAGCATTTCAATACAACACTAATAATACTACTACTAATATATTTGCCAGTAGTTTCTATGACCTTCGTATCACAATTAAAGCTGTTTTAAGTGACAGCAGCAATAACGACCACAGTAGTCTGCGTGTGTGAGGAGGCTTTATTAAGCAGCACATGAGGGGACAGTCCTTCATAAGAGCTGTGAGGGACGCGTTGTGCTTCTGTCTTCATTCATCACAGGGGGGTCAAACAGACCACGTGTCCATTGCTATCGGTCCAGCAGGGGGCGCACAATGACCTAAAAACAACTATTCCCAGCTTTAAAGGGTGAATAAAAACGGACATAAATAAATTAAATAGTTTTAAATGAAACCTGGACCTTTGAGGAGAAACTGAATATTTAGTGAGACGAGCTGCTGTCGACAGTCAGCTCAGAGGCTCACTGTGGCTCATTGCGTTCCTGCTGCTGCTCCTGCTCCTCCTGCTGCTGCTCCTGCTCCTGCTCCTCCTCCTGCTGCTCCTGCTCCTGCTCCTCCTCCTGCTGCTGCTCCTCCTGCTCCTCCTGCTGCTGCTCCTCCTGCTGCTGCTGCTGCTGCTCCTCCTGCTGCTGCTCCTCCTGCTGCTGCTCCTCCTGCTGCTGCTGCTGCTGCTCCTCCTGCTGCTGCTGCTGCTGCTCCTCCTCCTGCTGCTGCTCCTCCTGCTGCTGCTCCTGCTCCTCCTGCTGCTCCTCCTGCTGCTGCTCCTCCTGCTGCTGCTCTTCCCCCTCGCGGCTGGACCGCCGTCTGCTGAGCCTCTCCGGGTCATGTGACGCCATGTTGCTGAAGTCACGGAAAATGTCCCGGAAGGTCTCATCGTCTCCTGAAACCAAATATTGTTTATCAACCAGTGGACAGGAAGTGACCGAATCGAGCAGGGGTCCCCAAACTACGGCCCGCAGGCCGCATGCGCACATCACGCACTGCGCGTAGGGACCAAATGCCTGGGAGGGGCCTGCCCCCCCTCAGCGCAATTAAAGTTTCCCCCGATGGGATCTTAAGTCCAACTGGCTTGACGCTCACTTTTATGCCCTCGGACGGTTGGGCTACGAGGAGGAATATTGCGTTATATTTGTGCCACAATCCTGAGCGCGTCATTTAAAGTTTTGAGCACAGAGAACACATTCCGTGCGCGCAGTTTACTCAGGTTTCCTCTCCACAAACAGCCGTCGCTGCGTCTCTGCGCCTCTTCACTCTGCGCTCGCTCGACTTGCAGCAGCGTTACATTTGTGCCACAAAACCAACCAATCAGAGAATTAAAGAAGGTCAATTGTGATTGGCTGTTGGTCTCCAATGAAATTGCTAGTAGAACTTCTACAGCATCGCGGAAGCTTACAGAGAGTTGTTGAAGTTTGCAGCATTTAGGCTAAACGAAGACACACTGTGCCCCAGAAAGTATCGCCTAAATCGGTCGCACAGACCCACAGGCCAAACCCTCAAAGATAAAAAAGAGCGCCCGAAAACGATCGCAGAAAACAAGATAAATAGTTCTCTGTGCTCAAAACTTAAAATTACGCGCTCAGGATTGTGACACAAATATAACGGCATACCCCCTCAGCGCAATGAAAGTCCAACTGGCTTGATGCTCACTTTCACGGCACGGACGGTTTGGCTACGAGGAGGAAGCAGAATTAAGCGCCGAGCGACGCACAAAGAGGGAAACCGATCGGCGTCACGAGCGCACGCGCACCCTGCGACACTAACATGTTACAGTGTGTTCGTGTTGGATGACGTTCAGAAATTAACACTGAAGATCGTTTGATTTCAAGAGTTTAAGTAGGCGAGCAGTTAAGTTGCATTCATGGCTATCAAGGGGGGGAATCCTTGACCCCCCCCGGAGATACAAATAATTTAGCAGAGGGGGGGGATCTGAAACCCAGAAGTTTCCCTCCACTGGGGGGGGGGAACCTCTTTGGGGACCACTGTAATAGAGAGACCTGTCAATCAATCAGCGTGTAGCCCCGCCCTAAAGCGTTTCCTTCATCTGTTGACTACATTGATACATAACTCACTGAATGAACATCACGCTGCATTTCTGGCTGTAAAAATCAAATAATACATTTATTTATTTGTCTACTTATTATCGGACTTTTCAATCAAGATATTTATTCATAGACAAACTGATCTTTGAGCTTTGCACTGACCCGTAGCTCCAAAGAAGCCGTCTGAATCCCTCATCTCCTCGTTCATCCGGGCCATTCGCAGTCTGCAGCATCACAACACATCACAACACATCACACATGCAGACGGTTTCATCTCAACACGAGCAAAACGCTTAAAAACCACAGATGGAATTAGACGTCCGTCGTCCTTCGCACCTTGGCTGAAGAAGGTCTTTGTGCTAAGCTAGGCTAACGGGACTCACAGTGTGACGATGTCAGCGTGGGCCGTTTCCAGGGCGATGGCCAACGGGTCCTGCCCTCGCTCGTCCGCGGCGTACTGATTGGCTCCTCTCTTCAGCAGCAGACACACCTGTCTACACGCAGCCAATGAGAAGCACAGGAGTCCGATCCAGAGGTGTGTGTGTGTGCGTGTGCGTGTGCGTGTGCGTGTGCGTGTGCGTGCGTGCAGCTACCCGGTGTGGCCGGCGGTGGCGGCGGCGTGCAGTGCCCCCTGACCCCTGCGGTCGCGGTGGTTGACGTTGGCTCCGTTCAGCAGCAGGAACTCGCAGGCCAACAGCGAGCCCTGCAGGAGATGATGTCATAGGACACAAAGGTCAACAACAGCATGCGCTCACTGGTAGTGGAGCATTCATCTTCCTCCTCCTCTTCCTCCTCACCCCGACGGCAGCTCCAATCAGCGGCGTGCGCCCGGCCTCCTCATCGATGCTGCCGTTGACCTGCGCCCCTTGGGCCAACGCCGTTGCCATGGTAACCAGGTCCCCGGCAGCCGCGGCCCGGTACAGTCGCCTCCCGGCCTCGACCTCCCCACCACCTTCTAAGGATTTAAATATTCACTGTGCACCTTTGTAACCATGGCGACCGCCATGCATGCATGCAGCCATACATGCATGCATGCATGCAGCCATACATGCATGCATGCATACCGCCATGCATACGTAGGTGTACTTACGGGCTCCATCAGAGACGCTGCTGTGCACAAACCTCTTGTGCACGTACTTCTCTTTGATCCACGTCTCTTTCTCCGCTCTGGAAGAAGAGAGAAGCTTGTGTGTTGTTATCCGGATCAGAACCGCTAACGAGCAACTTCCTGTCAGTAGGACTCCACCTCAGGCTGTCGGCTCTGGGCTTCACTCGCCCTTCCTTCGAACACCTCGCCTCATAGATCCGATTCATCGCGTCGTTTCCCAGAATGCACAGCAGCTACAGGAGAGAAGAAGAGGTCACGCAACATTCATAGTGACTGTGTGTTTGTGTGTGTGTGTGTGTTACCTTCAGCTGCTCGGCCTCCCAGGAGTCCAGAGTGAGAGACCTCACCTTGGACAGGTGCACGCCGAGGCTCCTGCGCACAGTTCATTTAGAAATAATGATATATAGAAATAAATAAAAATAAGTATTAATCATTTATGAATAAAATAAAATATGTAAATGCTGGATGATTGCATTACATTCTGCATTACATGTTGCATTACATGCTGCATTACACGTTGCATTACATGCTGCATTACACGTTGCATTACATGCTGCATTACACGTTGCATTACATGCTGCATTACACGTTGAATTACACGCTGCATTACACGTTGCATTACATGCTGCATTACACGTTGCATTACATGCTGCATTACACGTTGCATTACATGCTGCATTACACGTTGCATTACTTGCTGCATTACACGTTGAATTACATGCTGCATTACACGTTGCATTACTTGCTGCATTACACGTTGAATTACTTGCTGCATTACACGTTGCACTGGTTGAGTCCTTGCATGAGTTGATGTAAAGTACCACGCAGTACTACACACAGTAGTACTGCCCGTTGTACTACCTGTGTATGCCGGAGCACTGGATGCACATAGTCACTCCCAGGTTGATGGAGGCCCAGTGAGGCTCCTCCTCCCCGCAGTCACAGCACCGCTGGTTCCCGGGGCCCCCGAGGGCCACGGCCAGCACCGCAGGCCTCTTGGGGGGGTCGGCAGGGAGACGCTCTCTGGGCTGAGCACAAGCAGGGGTTCAGTCAGTCTACATTAACACACACGCACGCACACACACACACACACACACACACACACTACGTGCCCGTGAGGCGGCGTCTCTCTCTGTGTAGGCGAGGTCGATGCTTCCCTGAAGAGCGCCGAGCCAAGAGAGCTTCAAGAGGTCGGAGTCAGCCTGCAGAGCGCAGCACCTGCAGCACACACACCCACGCCTATATCAACGTGTGTGTGTGTGTGTGTGTGTGTGTGTGTGTGTGTGTGTCGTACTTCTGGATGGACAGCAGCTCCAGACAGAAGCGGCGCTCCGTGTGCTCCGTGGGCCTGACGGCACAGAGCCTGAGATCCTCGAACAGAACCAGAGGCTCCTCCTGCAGGAGAGACAGCAGCCTTTAGAACCCCACCTCCTCAGCACACAGCGGACGGGGCTCCACGTGTTGCACAGCACCCTGTGGGACTTCCTGTAGAGCAGCTGGTTGTCTCTGATGGAAAACCAGTATCTGAAATGGGAAAGTGGACATTTTAGACATCGTTGAGCTGCACTATGTGCAGAGGTCAGCAGGATGCGTACCTCTTCCACGTCTTGGGTTTCCTGCTGGAGCGCTTGAAGAGGTAACCTGAGATGATGGAGTCACTGCCGGGACACGGAGACACCGTCTGCTCTCCAGAGGCATCCTGACACACAAACACTAGCTTAATGCTACGCTAATTAGCTTCACGTTCAGTGTAGTGATTGAGTACAGAGACGTGTAGTACATGTAGTGTAGAATGAGGTCATGAGGGTTAGCCACGCCTCCTCTTGTTTTATCCAAAAGGACTCTACACATTCAACTTCATGGGCACCATGTTGTTGATTGTCAGAGCCTTCAACCAATCACATCTTTAGTGTCACATGTCAGAAGTACATCTGCATCAGCGTACAGCGCCGCAGTGATGAGGAGAGACGAGGAGACGAGGAGGACAGGAGGAAAGCTCTTACCCTCTGCTGGACCAGCAGATGTTTGTTCTCCAGCTGTTTCCTCTGAGCTGCACATTCTGCTGCCGACTGAGACAACTGGAGGCAGAGAACAGAGAGGGGGGTATTATCTTAGAGGGGGGGTATAATTCAGATAGTGACGGGGAGTTAAAAGGCAGACGGGGTTAAAGGTCAGGACCTGTGCTGCCATAGTCTTCATGGCGGGCTCCAGGTCCCTCAGAAGGTCGAACCCTTGGTGGAAGAAGGTGAACTGAGCGTGGACGAATGAGAACATCTGCAAACAGAAACAACCATGACTCCGGCTTCCGTCTTTATGCTAAGCTAAGCTAACTCCTGAACTCTCAGAAAGTAGAAGTACACTTTTAAAACAACAATATTATTGTTGTTGTTTTAACAGCTGGAGAAGAACTCACTGAGTTTAAGATGTCCACTCTCTGCTGCGTTTTGAAAGTGTTCAGCTGAAACAAGTAAAGAAAAGGTCACATAAGCCCTGTGTGTGTGTGCGTGTGTCTGTGTGTGTGCGTGTGTCTGTGTGTGTGCGTGTGTCTGTGTGCGTGCGTGCGTGTGCGTGTGTGCGTGTGCGTGTGTGTGTGTGTGTGCGCGTGTGTCTGTGTGTGCGTGTGCGTGTGTGCGTGCGTGCGTGCGTGCGTACGTGTGTGTGCGTGTGTGTGCGTGCGTGTGCGTGTGTGCGTGTGTGTGCACCTGCAGACAGTAGTCCAGGGCGAAGTGCTGGTAGCATTTGCGAGTGGCGAGCAGCAGGTGACTCGCCCGCTCCGCCTCACCAGCTTTGGTCCGAGACACCCGAGCGCTCTTCGCCGCCGCCGTCTGCAGGTCGTCCCCAATCCGGACAAACTCCCTCCTCGTCTCCGCCAGCTGGGGCAGGAACCTCAGAGATGGTGCACCATCATCATCCTCATCATCACCCTTTTCATTGTGTGTGTGTGTGTGTGTGTGTGTGTGTGCTTCACCTACTGTGTGCACAGGTTGGAGAGCTGCTGGCCGATGGCTCTCTGAGTCTGATCAAACAACATCTGAGGACAGAAGACAGGAGGACTTCACTGAGCGGTCCATGTCCGTCCCTCAGCCCAATAACACTGACAGGGTGGACATGACGGAGACCGGAGGTCCAGCAGGACCTGCAGAACCCTGATGCTGTCTGAAGCAGGTCGCCCTCCAACAGGTACCTTCACACTCAGGAGCCTCGACGAAACGTACAGCCACCTCACTATGGTGTGTGTGTGTGTGTGTGTGTGCGTGTGTGTGCGTGTGTGCATGTGTGTGTGTGTGTGCGCGCTCACAGTGTGGAAGCTGACCACCTCCTGAAGGCCCTGGTTGAATTGGCTCAGACAGTTCTGAGGACAAGGAGACAAGAAGTCAGTGAGACACTTCACAATAAAATAATGTAAACAATAAGCAGAGAGACGGGTTGGACATTCAGTCAGAGATCAATAACATTATTGGGACACATCCTGTAATAACTTTAAAAAGGACTGAAGTTGACAAACGCCATTTCATTGAATATGAAATAAATAAAAATAAATCGGTCTGGTGGTGATTACGAGAATTAGCATTAGCATTAGTTAGCTCCATACTGTGATGACGTCGCCCGTCTTGTTGCGCGTGGAGAGTTCAGCCAGGCCGGTGAGGAACAGCTGATTGGCTGCGTTGTACGCTTGTCCCGCCTCCACCATGTTCCCGCACAGCTTCATCACCTGATTGGTCGGAGACACAGAAGATGGACCAATGATATCTCTTTGGCGGTCCAATGACATCGTTTTATAAAAAGATGTCTGATGGTGTGGAAACCATCAGACAAAATGTACATGTTGGACATTTTACTGTAAATAGTACTAGTAGAACCATAGTACGTTGTAGCAGTAACAGGGTAAGCACTAACGGTAGTAGAACCAATACTATTTCCAGTAGTAGCAGTAGTAATAGCAGTGAAGTTAGAAGTAGAAGTATTTGTACCTTTTCCAGTTGTGTCTCGAGCACAGAAACATCTGCCTCGAACAGCTCGAGCTTCACTCTGAACAAAATAAAGGAAACATCATTCTGCGGGTTTCTGCGCACGCGCGGTTTGGCGACGCTAAGGTGTGTATGTGTACCTACTTGAAGCCAGGCGAGTCACCGACACACTCCTCAAAGTCCAGCAGCGAGTCCATGTGCTCTTAGGCGGATGTCCCCGAGGCGACCTGTGGATGAAGGTGGTTAACTCCTCCTCATAGCGCCCGTTAGCCTGTTAGCATAGCGTTAGCCTGTTGCCTCCATCCAGCGGCTCCACTGTGCAGTCAGCGGGAAGTGGCCAACAGGCCTCCTCCAGGAGCCGATTCGATGGCTTCACACCGATCGATCGGACATCGTGCACGCGCACTTGTCTGTCACGCACGTTGGGTAAAGGTGTCAATAAAACCGCGTTTGCAGTGCAACAGCTGTTGGTGCATCCTGCAAAATGCGAATCTTCAGTGCGGCGCAGGCTCACGCATGAATATTAATGAGATGACGAGTCCTGATGACGACATAACGGAAGTTCATTTCCGCAAATATAATAAATAATAAAAAGATAAAAAGTGATTCAAATATGTAACTGATTTGATGAATCAGTAAAACAATAAGAATTAGAATGTTTATTGAAACAATGATTTAATAGTACAACATGATGGATCAATTAAATATATTTAAAGGGCCCATATTTTGATTATTTTTCAACAAGTTAAAATAGGTCTTTGAGTTCCAGAAACATGTTTCTGAAGTTGTTTGCTGGAAATAGCTTGTAGGAAACGATTGTTACCGCCCTCCACTCCCCTCTGTTTCTGCCCCTTTCATAGTGGCTGTTTTCTGCTGCTCATTACATATTCATGAGCTGCAGCTCATTTGGCCACGCCCACAGCCTGTAGAATCTTTGCTCCCGCCCCCCTGACTGTTACCGCCACTCAGTGTTGCCAACTTAGCGACTTTTCAGACCCATCCAGCGACAAATGAAGCTACTTTTCCTGACGTTATTGGAGACTTTTGGCGACTTTTGGTGACGTCAAAAGAACGTATGGTTCCAACGCTTCCTCTCAACGAGCAGCGGGTACCGTCGTGAACCTCACCCCCGTCCCAAAGCACTGACAAGCGGCCGAGTACTCGCGCAGCAGTCGGAGCGGTAAACGTCTCCTGCACTACGTCCAGACTGAAAATCAATCGCGCATGTAAATGGAAAATATTCTTTGTGTAAAACAAATCACTAACCAAAAAATAACCCGTATCTCACTCAAAACAGCCTGCATGGTTTTTATTCCAAGTTTGTGTGCGAGTGGAAGCACCAGAGACACACAATAACACCCCGAATCCCAGAAAACGTGATTTTTCCATAATATGGGCATTTTCAATATAAATATATTTCATTTGAGATATTTACAAAATAACTATAAACTATCTCATAATGACTGTGTGGTTGTTCGGTCTTCTTACAGGCCACTTTCTTCACCATTAAACAAATAATCTATTCCGTGAAATCCATCAGAAATTACAAAACTATTTTGATTGTTAAGGGAAAAACACACAATTCCAAAAATTAGGAAGTAGATTGTATTTCTTTTGATACTTTTTAATAATGTTTTACAAGCCTGTGTGAGTATATAGAACACAAAGTAACTCTATACTTTAATAGATACACTTAAATGGAGTAAAACGATCAATGAGCTTTCATCAATGAATCACTTCTACAGCCGAGACGAAGGGAAGCTTTTTTATTGAAAAGATCAAGCAGGTGTGTGTGTGTGTGTGTGTGTGTGTGTGTGTGTGTGTGTGTGTGTGTGTGTGTGTGAGTTCAGAAGCTAATAGAAAGCAGGATCACAGTGACGTTGTCGGCACAGCCCCTCCTCACCGCCTCGCTAGCCAACCGTTGGCACGCAGCTTCAGACCTCACCTCCTCCT
The DNA here is from genome assembly GCA_021346845.1 of Apeltes quadracus. Taxonomy (NCBI): domain Eukaryota; kingdom Metazoa; phylum Chordata; class Actinopteri; order Perciformes; family Gasterosteidae; genus Apeltes; species Apeltes quadracus. Next base: position 556,238 of record CM037917.1, read on the forward strand.
CCGTCAGCCCCGGCTTCTGCTCCACCGCCCCCTCCTGCAGCACAAAGATACACACAACACCGTTATAGACTACTGGCAATATATTACAACCTGCGAGTTCCCATGATGCTTTGGGGTACAACACTATTTACAATATGCTGAATGATCTTGTCATGATCGGCTCCTGTTAGCAGTGTACTCGTGAATCACTGGCTTATTGTGAGTCAAAAACAAACCATTTACTAGACAACAACATTATAAACATAAGGTATAATAAACATAAAAGGTGTAATTTATGTAAATCTGACCTGCAGGATGTGAAGCACAAACTTCACGGCTTCCTCAGCAGAAAACACTTTGAAGAGGCCGTCGCAGGCGAGGAGGATGAACCTACGGAGCGAGGACACACGTCAGCAGGCCGCCGCTCGTACCGGGACACAACGGCGGCTCGGCGAGCTCTTGCCTGTCATTGGCTGTGAGCTGACACCTCTTGGTGTCGGGGGATGAAATGACTCCACAGCGTTTGTACTGACCGTCTCCGATGGACCGAGACACTTCGAGGACCCCCAGCACCCGGCCATCCCTGGATCAGGGACAGAAGAAGACTGTCTCCATCATCCATGAAGACAACTGGAGTTCAGAAGGTCATTTTTAGATACAGGTGTTTTTTTTAACCAGATGAAGGAGTTAAGTCATCAGCTCTGAACCATGACACCCCAGGTAAGATTCCCATCATGCCACGCTGCTATTTATGCGATGAAGATGTTTATTGGATTCCATCTCGTGATTATGAATCTTTGCTGGTTCAATAAGACAATGACGTTCCCACGTCGTACCTGACGGTGCCTCCCGCCCTCTGGATCCGCCTCCTCTCCTCGTAGATGGTCGGGTTGTGTTCTGTGCTGAGCGGCAAAGTCAGCGACCTCCTCCTCCCGCCCGCTGCCGCCGCCTCCATCCGACAGAGCACCGCCTGGAGACACAGACACTCCTTGAGGTCACAGACCGGCTACCCCTGGGGACAGGAGGAGACAAAGACTTTACCCTGCTGTCCCCCAGGTTGGCCACGTACACCGTGTCGTCCACCGCCAGCACGCAGGTTGCTGTGGAGCCGTCTTTCCACGCCGGCTTCCTGTTGAGAGAGACAAGACACCCTGGAAGAGTTGCTACGCTCCAGCCAGCTGCCCCGAGGCCTCCTCTGAACGCTTACTGGCTGGACGCCGTCCTCAGAAAGTCTTCATCCGTCTGCCGGAACGTATCCAGGAGACATCTCTTGATCAGGACGTCCATGTTCCCTGTTACCCCTGAAGGAGAGCCTTGTTGTTCATCTCAGAGGCCAGTCACATGCTCACGGTTTGTATTAATAACCGGACTCCAGTAGAAAAGCAGACTATAAAGTAGCACCAGAACGAAAGATATGCGGTCTTCAAAAGGAGGACTGTCCCTTTGAAAACTCACCGCTGGGGAACTTGCTAGCCAGAATGTGGTGAAGATGCTCGGCAGCAAATCGGGAGGCCCGAGCTCCTCCGTGACCGTCAAACACGGCGAAGTAGGACACGCGAGACCTACGGGACACAGAAGACACGTCAGGGACCCTCCTCCCCCAGTGACCACTTCCTGTCGGGGGACTTACGCTGGACTGGGCCGAGCGTTCAAGTAGCTGCTCATGTCGGGCAGCAGGACGTGAGCGTCCTGCATCTCCTCGCGCTCGCCACGGCGCGCCGCCACGTAGCCCTTCAGCACAGGGAGACCTGGTCAACAACACACGTGTCAGTCCCTGAACGCATCATCTCTGCACCTAGGTTCTACTCTGACCTTCACTGAGGGAAAGAGAAACAAACATGGTGGTGGAACAGCTGAAAACCTTCTTTACAAACTCTCTTGACCTCCCCCTCCTCATCAGCATCCTGTCTCTTCCGCTTCAATCTCTTCTTCTCCTCCTCCTCTTCTTCTATGGTGGCCTGTGGTCGAGCTGTGGTTGCTGATGAAACTGGACCTAAAGAGGAATCACACACAACTCCAGCTGATGAGTTTGAGTAGCGAGTAACGTTATTGTTTTTTTTAAACATTTCACAGATTCAAATATCTGCAGATGAATGGATGATTATGGTATTTAGTGGAGTTAATTAGTTAGAGCTAACACAAGGTACTATATTTATTGATTTATTTGTATCTTGCCTTGGATTCTCCTGTTCAGTTGTATTGTTTAAGTATTCAATACAATTCTTCTTCATCAGATTTAATCTAACATTCAACGAAATCAAGCGCTCCTGCTGTTGGACCAATCACTGCGTTGGACACGCCCATCTCATGATATATTCATGTGGGTGAATGGATAGATCACTGATGGTACCGTAAGATAACGGGGTTGATAGAGATACGTACTACAGTCAATTCAGCTTTAATGTAGTTCGTGATTAGTGGTGAGAATTGTGAAGCAAAGAGTCTTTATTATGGCTAAAGGGCGTAAAATACAGATAACGTTAAGTTACATTTGGCTATTTAACATTGCCGTTATTATGAGGCCGCTGCGTGGATTCCATCATCATGTTTCTATCCTCATCACTAATGTCGTTGAACGGAAAGTTTGTCCGGACTCACCGGATGTTTGCCTCGGTTCCGGCAAGTCGTCAAAGAGATTCATTCCGCCGAGCTAGCTGCGGTGTTAGCCAAAGAGCTAAGTAGCCTAGCCCGGAAAGAGCACTGCTAACGTTAACTGCCTGCACCTGTACGGCTCAGCGGCCGCTTGTAAGACACCAGCTGGTAGTTAAAGACATCCAAGTTACTTTGTTATGAAAATATGCTGTTCAGCGAGTTAATATCTTTCAAATGCGACAAACGTTGGTCGTTTATCGGCCGAACGAAATCGAGTTTAGCTCTTGTCACTAGCATCAACTTCAACCAGAGCCGTTGGTCATGATCGTTTCCGCCCATACAACCTTCAAAATAAAAGGTGCTGGTTCCATCTGGTGGAGGTTCTATCTGGTGCTGGTTGCCCCTGCAGTGGTCCTGCCGTACACCTGGATTGCTACTCACAACATTTGAATCATGCATGTTGCAGGGACTGGATGTCTTGTAGATCTTTCAGTCTTCATTCTGTCCTCATGACATCATTGAGACGGAGCCTCCTCTGACTCTCACTGAGGTTTCTTCCTGTTTCCCACTAGAAGGGTTTTTTTTTCATTGTTTGGGGAAAAAATAAAATTAATTAAACTATTTAATACTGGATTTATTTGAGCTAATTTGCAGGTTTTTTGCATTAGGAATTTATCAAATATAAAAAATGATAATAATGTATGATAAATTCAAAGGAGCTCCTAATAATTAATAGATGCAACATTACAGTGGTATTGAAATAAAACAAACGGGAAGGATTTGAAAATGTTTTATTCCAAAAGAATTCAATCTACAAGAGTCAGTTAAAAGCTGATTAAAACTAATCAGCAGCTAATCATTGATCCGCTCTGTTAAAAAACACCACAAAATGAAACATCTTCCTAGCTGTTGTTATGGCGACCCGCTCCCACAAACACAATGGGGAAAAGCACCCTTTGTAAAAAATAATGCTTTTATTTTTACAAAAATAGAATGAAAATCTAAAATTTATAAAAATGTGCGCAGGTTCAGACGAAGATGATGATGATGATGCTGTTTATGAAGTCTATTAGTGCTGATGGAGCTGAGGACACTCAGGCTTTGGCCTCCAGCATCTCCAGCAGCAGTTTGTGCAGCGGCACGCGGCGGAGGCGCAGCCGCAGGAAGGCCTCCACGGCGCGGCCGGCCGTCTGCCGCAGCAGCGGGAGGCTCATGAGCAGCCGGCCGGCCCGCTGCGGCTCGCCGCGGGACGCCGCCTGGTCCTGCAGCGCCTCGTGGAGCCCGTCCTGGAACCTCTGCACCGAGTCGGGGGACTCCACCGGGTCCGGGTCTGTAAATGTCCCGTATTCAGAAGAGGAGTCGGGATTTGAATAAAACAAGCGACGTTATAATGATTGTATGTTAGAGATCAGGCAGATTAACTCATTAATGTGGCAATAAATGGCTTCTGAATAGTATTCTGATTCTTAAACACTGGAATTCTCTATTCATGATACTTAATACGATAAACATCAAACAATAAGAGAAAAAGTAAATCAGCACACAGTTTAAATGTATTAACCACATATTTACTTAAATACCTAAACACATATATATATATACATATATATATATACTCAGCCTGAGGAGAGTGGCGCCACTGGCTTGAGGGGGCTGAACAGCCATTTGTGGTTTGCAGGTAGACAGTATAGGTTCAGCTACCTACATCACCAAGCTAGACTTGCTGAAGGGATACTGGCAGGTTCCACTTACGTCCAGAGCTTCTGACATCTCTGCTTTTGTCACACCTGATGACTTTCTGCAGTACACAGTAATGCCTTTTGAGATGCAAAATGCATTGCAGGACAATGGTGTCTTGGACCAACCAAGAAGGAAGGATTGTGAATTAATTCTTTGACTAGTTTTACTCGTAAAAAAACCCACATGGTCTGTTGACCAGATTCCGCCTCATTTTTTTGTCATGTCATTGTAGGTTCCCTAAAGAGAAACGAGTACGTTAATATATATATATACACATATATATATATGCTCAGCCTGAGGAGAGGTCAGGAGGCGGTCAGCTCGAGGAGAGGTCAAGGAAAGATCAAGGGCTTTGGGCTTTGTACCGCACACAGACACACACACACACACACACACACACACACACACACACACACACACACACACTCACACACACACACACACACACTCATCATCTTCTATTGTGTGAAGTATTGATGTTGGAACAGTTAATGGGCTGAGTAGGAAAACTAAGACACACATCAGGCTTAATGTTATGAACACACACACACACACACACTCGCTGTGTACTCCAGCAGACAGTTAGCAGTTTATAGATCCAGAACAGAGTTTATCAATACTCTATATTGATCTGAGGCTCAGACAGTGGGAGAGAGACCAGACTTCAGCTGGAAGTGTCCCATCATGCACTGCTTCAGCAGGAGCCTTTGAATGCATCATGCCCTCCATTGATCAGCTGTCATCACACTGCCCACCTCCCCCTTAGCATGATTAGCATCGTTAGCATCATCAACAACAACTGACCAACTACAGGGAGCGTATATGGTTCGTGTACCTGTACTACAGGGAGCGCATATGGTTCGTGTACCTGTACTACAGGGAGCGTATATGGTTCGTGTACCTGTACTACAGGGAGCGCATATGGTTCGTGTACCTGTACTACAGGGAGCGTATATGGTTCGTGTACCTGTACTACAGGGAGCGTATATGGTTCGTGTACCTGTACTACAGGGAGCGTATATGGTTCGTGTACCTGTACTACAGGGAGCGTATATGGTTCGTGTACCTGTACTACAGGGAGCGTATATGGTTCGTGTACCTGTACTACAGGGAGCGTATATGGTTCGTGTACCTGTACTACAGGGAGCGTATATGGTTCGTGTACCTGTACTACAGGGAGCGTATATGGTTCGTGTACCTGTACTACAGGGAGCGTATATGGTTCGTGTACCTGTACTACAGGGAGCGTATATGGTTCGTGTACCTGTACTACAGGGAGCGCATATGGTTCGTGTACCTGTACTACAGGGAGCGTATATGGTTCGTGTACCTGTACTACAGGGAGCGTATATGGTTCGTGTACCTGTACTACAGGGAGCGTATATGGTTCGTGTACCTGTACTACAGGGAGCGCATATGGTTCGTGTACCTGTACTACAGGGAGCGCATATGGTTCGTGTACCTGTACTACAGGGAGCGTATATGGTTTGTGTACTTTTACTACAGGGAGCGTATATGGTTCGTGTACCTGTACTACAGGGAGCGTATATGGTTCGTGTACCTGTACTACAGGGAGCGTATATGGTTCGTGTACCTGTACTACAGGGAGCGCATATGGTTCGTGTACCTGTACTACAGGGAGCGCATATGGTTCGTGTACCTGTACTACAGGGAGCGTATATGGTTCGTGTACCTGTACTACAGGGAGCGTATATGGTTCGTGTACCTGTACTACAGGGAGCGTATATGGTTCGTGTACCTGTACTACAGGGAGCGTATATGGTTCGTGTACCTGTACTACAGGGAGCGCATATGGTTCGTGTACCTGTACTACAGGGAGCGTATATGGTTTGTGTACTTTTACTACAGAAAGCGTATATTCTTTGTGCACTTTTGTTCTTAAAGCTGATGATTCTTCTGTACTTTTACTGCTGGTCGACTACATAAAGCTTAGAATATGTGTTCAGAGGATGTAAATACTTCCTGTCCCATTCAAAGAGAAACAAAAACTTCAGCTGCCGGCCGCTGATCGATACCAATAAGGGCTCCCTGGGATCAATAAGCCCCCCCCTGCTGTGTAAATCAATACCAGCCTCTTTAGTCTGGAGGTCTCACAGCTGCTGCTCATCGAAAACATTGCCGTTTTTTTTTTTGAGGTGTAGTACAGTATGAAGTACAACATGTGTAGCATACTTGCGTACCAGAGTTAGCGAGCGCCACGGCCTTCAGCGTCACCGCTTCCTCGGCGCTCAGGTGCACCGCCCGGTATTTAGCGGTCAGGTGACGCAGCGCCTCGTGCAGGTCGGCCAATCCCGCGGCTCGACACTGGGCCTCGTCCAGCCGCAGGTTCCTGGCAAACACAAGCTCCTCCCCCTTTGCCGCCTGCGACCGCCAGGCCACGCCCACCAGCAGGGCCTCCATCCAACCGCTCTGCAGTAGCGACATCTGGTCAACCAATGAGAGCCCAGAGAAACCTATGCGGGGCGGGGCAGAGAAGTCCGCCGTCTTCAGCAAATATGTGAATTATTTCAAATATCGTCATTAAGAAATGAAAGACGATCTAGTGATTAATAAAAGTCCTCATGAGAACCTGGGATCTGCTTGGCCCGGCCAATCAGAACGAGCAGCTCCCGGTTCAGGAGGTCACACAGCGTCAGAAGGTTCCGCAGGCTGCCGTCATTGGTGGAGTTGTCCTGATTGGCGTCCAGGGGGGCGGGCTCTGTCAGCAGCAGTTGGGAGACTACCTTGTTTCCTAAAAGACAGGCGCCAATGAATAAAAAGACGGAATGGGGGGGAGTTTGAGGGCGGAGCTTCTGGTGTGAACTCACTGCTGCCGACGGCAACACCGTATGGAGCTTTACGGTAAAAACTAGGCCCCGCCTCCAGCCGCCGCTTGTACTTCTGTCGACCTCCTCTCACTCGGTCCATGCGCACTCCTGCAGACACGGAGGACACACAAAACACAAAAGAATATGTTACAGGGGCTTTGTGGTTGTCTCGTGTCTCTTTGTGGTTGTCCTGTGTCTCTGTGTGGTTTTGGGTCTCTTGGTGGTTGTTTTGTGTCTCTTTGAGGATGTCTTGTGTCTGTTTGTGGTTGTCTTGTGTCTGTTTGTGGTTGTCTCGTGTCTCTTTGTGGTTGTCTTGTGTCTCTGTGTGGTTTTGGGTGTCTTGGTGGTTGTTTTGTGTCTCTTTCAGGTTGTTTTGTGTCTCTTTGAGGTTGTCTTGTGTCACTTTGTGGTTATGTTGTGTCTCTTTGAGGTCTTGAAGCTGTGCTCTGTGGCTTTGTAGTAACCCTCCGTACCCTCCCTCAGCATCCCGGCTTGGAGACACTTGTGGAAGCGACAGGCCTGACAGGCTTTCCTCCGCCGCTTGGTGATCTCACACTCGCCCGCCAGCGGACAGCTGTAGTCAATGTTGCCTAGGTAACCACAGACAGGAAGCTCAATGACATCACATCCTCAGTCAGGAAAAATTCGATGTGTGAACTCACAGCCTCACGCACCAATCAATGCATCAACACTGCTGCCTATTGATCGGCGCTGCCTCACCTTGTATGGTCCTCTTGAAGAAGGCCTTGCAGGCCTCGCAGGACGCCACGCCGTAGTGATACCCGGAGGCAAAGTCCCCGCACACCAGACACAGCCTCTTGGGCCCCGCGGCACCCAAAGGTGTCAGGTAGTCGCCCCTCAGGATGGAGTCCACCTGCAGAAAGCACACGGGTCTCAGAGCCCAGGCCGCGTACACGGGAGAAAACGGGGACTTTGTCGGGGACTATTTTCAGCGGCGGATGTGTACACATTTCTAGACCGTTGTGTTTGACGAGTAAATGTGAACCTTTCCTCACCTGGGCTGAAAACAAATGGGGGGAAAAGCCCAGTGGAGCCTGTGAGGCCGCGGCGCTGCCCCCGACGCTTCCTCCGCTGGAAGTAGATCCGGTCGGGGAGTTGGGCTGCGGCTCTCCACAGAGAGGGCTGCAGGAGGACGAGAAGGAGGAAGAGGAGGCTGGGCTGGGGAGGAGGAAGGCCCGGTGTGAGGGGTCATGGTGGGAGGACTCGGAAAGAGCGGCAGCAGACTGAGCTTCCTCAGCAGGGGAGGAAGAGGAGGCGGAGTCCAGGAGGCTGAGGAAGAAGTTCAACAAAGTTCACTGATCAGCTGATCGAGTTTTTAGCATCTGGAGTGAGTGCTTGTGTATCTCAAGCTCTCGTTGGATCTGGACCCTGGATTCACTGCCGGAACATAGTACCAAGTGTAGAAATACTTTCTCAAAGTAACAGCAGTTTAACTATATCACGCAGAGTAATATTTCTGTTTGTGATGTTCAGAGAAAATTCTTCAAAATAGAACTTTTTGTAAAGCATTTGAATTTAAAATATGTGCAATCTTTGTTAATTAATAAGGAAGAAAAAACATGTTTATACATCCACATACTTTTATGGAAAGTGAGAAATTACATTTACTCTTTTACCTTTCTGACGTACTTAATCGTCCCCATTTTCTGCTACTTTCTACATTTAAGGGTAAAATATGATACTTTGACTTCATAATAAAGCTTCAGTAACTTTATGAAAGAAATGAATGCATCAATACATAATTACGTTAATCATTATATATTACTCCGCATACAGGGTACTTTAAGTACATTTTGATCCTAATACTTTTTGCTTCGTGGTATTAAGTTGCTTCTAAGTTCTATAAAAGGGTTTCGTTTCTCACCGTTGTGGAGCGATGAAGTGAAAGTCCATCAGGCAGAAGTCCTTCAGCTCCATCATCAACCTGAACCCGATCCGCCAGAGCAGAATGGGACCAGAACCAGATCAGAACCAGATCAGAACCAGATCAGAACCAGACCAGAACCAAACCAGAACCAAACCTGATACAGCACAACAGAACTGGGCCAGAAGCAGCACCGTCAGACCCGTTGACGCGCTCTGATTCAGGTCCTCTGGAGGGGACTTATTGTGGAATGTGTCTCCTCTGATATTTATCTGTCTTATCTGAGGGGGCGGAGCCCGGAGAATCAGCCAATCGACACGCAGCATCACCGGTCTTCTGCTTCTATCATCTCTATTGATTAGGGCGGTGACAGAAGTAGGCCACGTCTGAAGCTAATTTCAAACTCTCTAAATCATAATCAATAAAAAATAATCCTCAATCTACAAACATTTTTTAAATGAAATGGAAATATTTCAAGTTGATTAATTGTTATCATGAAAATAAACAGAAAAAGACAAAAAAAGAAAGCCATATATTAAGTATATAATGTACCTTGATCAATAAATCTGATCATCTCAAACCACTCAGTCAATCAACATGTTTCCTATCAATAGACTGATCAGTAAGCTCCGCCCTCACACAGTGATGACCAATCAGAGCGGGGAGGCGTTTAAGTTTTAGCATTTAGTCACTTGTTCAGAGAATCATATTTCTAAAAGGGAATTGTGTGTAAAATATTGTGAGTTTGTGTTTAGAAAAGAGATGATGAGAGAGTTGAGGATCAACACACACACACACACGCACACGCACACACGCACACACACACTCTGAGTCCTAATCTTACTCTCATGCAGCTCAGCCACATCTCCATCTGGGCTTCATGAGGGCTGCATAAATTCAGCTGTCCGTCTCGCTCCATTTCAAAGTGGGTTCTGGCCGGTCAGGATTTGACGGCTCGTCCATGTGTATGTGTGTGTGTGTGTGTGTGTGCATGTGTGTGCGTGTGCATGTGTGTGCGTGTGATATGGCTACCTGCACTAAAAAGAAGAGCTGATATTCTGCTGCCTCACAGTTTCCTTCTCTTTACTTGGTAATCTCATTAATGCTGCCTGAGTGTGTGTGTGCGTGTGTGTGTGTTGTGTGTGTGTGTGTGTGTGTGTGTGTGTGCGTGGATTAGCCTACATTCAGACCTGGATCTACATAAACACTGCAGGCATTAAGGTGAAGGAGCAGGTGGAGGATCAGAGACGATTAGCACCTGTCACCTGCAGTGACTCATCACATGCTAGCTGCTTAGCATGTGCTAGTGCAGATCACACTTCCCTCCCCATCCTCACAGACAAATAACTCAACAGAACAACAGAAAGGTTTCAATTAAAGGGTGTGCAAATATATTTTCATCTCTTGTCATACAAACAACAATGATAAAAAAGTGAATCAATCATAAAAATAAAAAAAAGCAGAAACAAATGTGCATCCTGTGTGAGCGCTCTGAGCTACAGTGAATATAAATCAAACTTTACTACGTCACAATTTATGATAAAAAACAAGAAAACAGCTGCAATCATTTAGTAAACACCAGGAATGTGAAACATCATCATCATCTACACAGGATGAAAGGATGCAGCAGCCGCCAATATTCATTAAGGCTCATCAGCCAATCACTAAATGTGACATACATTTCATAATAAAGGTTTGGATTGAAATGGAGACTTAGTTTCCAGCAGTGCTTTAGTGTGTGTGTGTGTGTCTGCGATCTAAAATAGACTAAAACAAGAATAGTGTGTATATGGTGATGAAGAGTTTTAACGTAGCTCAATGGCTCTGAGGAAGACAATGCTGGTCCTGTGCTCCTCCATCAGACCCTGAAACGGGTCCATCAGCACCAGGACCTGCCGCCGTCTGTCCCCACTGACCGACTAGCTAAAGGACATTTGGACACTTTCAAATTCTAAAATGTGCATAGTATTTTTTGCCTGTGCGCTCTGTTTACAATAATACAAATACATCTGTTTTATTTGTATTTTATATTGGATTGTTAATTTAATTATTTTTATTTAATTATTGTCTTTTGTTTGTTTCACCCACCATGACAATTTCCTCGTATGTCCAACATACTTGGCAAATAAATGTTTCTGATACTAATTCTGATTGTGATTATAAACCGGCTAAAATGCAATGAAAGAGCCTTTGGATTCAGACTGCATGTTAAATTATACCAGTAACCCCTGAATAAGCAGGCCGAGCCCACAAGCTAACAGCTAGTGGTGCTATTAGCCTCAATTGTTAGCTTCTAGCTTATGGTTAACAGATGGAAACAATAATCTAAGCAAATTAGAACACCATAATCATGTAGTTTGTAGACTGTGGTCACAATTTCGGTAGCTAACGCTAAACTCCTTCATGCTAGCCTCTATCTGTTGGTATGCCCTATGGACCGTTGACACGTGTATTTACAACAATTCATATTGCTCATGTCAGACAATATTCTCTTTTTCTACCTGCAGCGCGTCTTATTTCATTAACGGATTGGTGTAAATATATTTAATGTTACATATAGACACACAATGTACAGACACAGAGAGCACAGAGAGAAGAACAAGGAATGTCTTGTAAACTGGTGAAGTTAGCTGGTGTAGCAGGTGTAGTTTGTGTAGCTGGTGCCCAGTGTAGCCTTTCCTAGTTTAGTGCACAGTATTTTGGCCCAGGGTCAAAGGTCAGACGTGTTCTACGCAGCCACGCAGTGGTTGGGCCTGCGGGACATGACGTAGCCTCTCCTGCAGACGCAGCGGAACGAACCCGCCGTGTTCACACAGCGAGCGTTCACACAGGGGAAGTCCACCGGGACGGAGGCCTCGCACTCGTTAAGGTCTGCACACAGACACGCACACGCACACACACACAGTCACACACGGACACACAGACACACACACACACACACAGACACACACACAGACACACACAGACACACACGCACACACACACACACACACACACAGACACACACACAGACACACACGCACACACACACACACACACACACAGACACACACACAGTCACACACGGACACACCCACACACAGACACACACGCACACACACACGCACACACACACACACACACACAGACACACACGCACACACACACACAGACACACACGCACACACACACACACACGCACGCACACACACACACACACAGACACACACACGCACACACACAGACACACACACACACACACACACGCACACACACAGACACACACAGACACACAGACACACACGCACACACACAAACACACACACACACACACACACAGACACACACACACACACACAGACACACACACACACACACACAGACACACACGCACACACACAAACACACACGCACACACACAGACACACACAGACACACAGACACACAGTCACACACGACACACACACACACACACAGACACACAGACACAGACACACACACAGTCACACACGGACACACACACACACACACACACACACAGAGCGGTCAGTAAGGAGTACACACGTACATGTACTTACATGTAATATATAAAAGAATAGCAGCTGGCTCTGCGTACCTGTACAGGTCATGGAGGTCATGTCCAGCCCGTATCCTTGGTAACAGTCACAGGTGTAACCCTCAGCAACGCGAATACACCTTCCGTTCTCACAGCCGTGCAGTATCCCACAATCCTCTGCTGCACTCAGGCCCGCGTACGACTCGTAGCGCCCTGACAGCAGGAGAAGGAGAGGAGACGCAGAGGAGGAAGAAGGAGGAGGAGAAAGGAAGACGAGTCTGAACACAGATGCTGGATACTTTTTTCTTTTACTAAGTCTTCATGAATTCTCCTAAGCGTCTTTCCTTGACTCCTTGACGTTTTCAGCGAGGAAAGGTGGCTAGGAAAAGACGATTGGAGGTCATTTGTTTGACAATTCCAATAAATGTCAGTAACCACTCACTCTCATAGAGCCTCCTCGGTGCTGCTCCTGCTCTCCTCTCAGTGAAGGAGGGGAATGGGGGGGGCTGCCTCCACCCCCCCTCCTCCTCCTGCTCCACCGGGTAAGGAGCTCCGGGCAGCGGTGCCAGGCTGATGGGAGGCCCGTCGGGTCGGGACCGGGGCCTGGCGGGGGGGCCGACAGAGAGGAACAGAAGGACAGAGGGGGACAGAAGGGGACAGAGGAGGGAGGTTCACATAGTAACAGTAAAACTTTAGATTCAATCAAACAAACAGAGGAGGCTTTTATTCTGAAGGGTTGCACTGAATTTAATGGTAAGCAAGTTTGATTTTAATGAACATTTTACCATACTCACCATAACTAGTAAATGAATCACAAACTATTTCTATAATTTATTTGGAACATATATTTTCTAAGAAAAGCCCTCAAAACTTAAGTTAATCTCCATTTTAATACATTTTAATATTCAAGCAAACATTAGAGAAATTAAAGGTAATTTCACAGATGAACTAAGATAATATTTCAGAAATAAAACCACGTACATATCATTTCTATGATCATATATAATAAGACGTGACCTCACCTGAACTCTGGCCCCTGATAGGCTCCCTCAGGCAGCCCGAAGGCGACAGGTGTCCTCCCCCTGAAGACCGAGCTGCTGCCTCCTGCTGGGGAGTAGTCCTCATAGTCAGGATCCACAGCAGGAGGGAAGGAGTCAGGACTGTAGGGAGGGAAGTAGGGAGGAGCTGAGGAGACAAGGGAAGAGGAGACGATGAGAGAGGAGCAGAGAGGAGAAAGGAAGATCATCATATAATAAACGTAAAATATTTTAGTCACATGACTCTCTGACACCTCCTCGTCCTCCTGGTCTCACTCCGGGTTCTGGTCCAGAGTCTGAGAAGCTCTCCGTAAACAAAGGAGGAAGGAAGGAGGTGCAGAGAGAGGCGTAGTCATCTGCAGATGGAGAGGACCATAGAGGATCAGGACTAAACGAGACCGGTTCACATGGAGGATCAGGACTAAACGAGACCAGTTCACATAGAGGATCAGGACTAAACGAAACCGGTTCACATAGAGGATCAGGACTAAACGAGACCGGTTCACATAGAGGATCAGGACTAAACGAGACCGGTTCACATGGAGGATCAGGACTAAACGAGACCGGTTCACATGGAGGATCAGGACTAAACGAGACCGGTTCACATGGAGGATCAGGACTAAACAAGACCAGTTCACATGGAGGATCAGGACTAAACGATCCCGGTTCACATGGAGGATCAGGACTAAACGATCCCGGTTCACATGGAGGATCAGGACTAAACGAGACCGGTTCACATAGAGGATCAGGACTAAACGAAACCGGTTCACATAGAGGATCAGGACTAAACGAGACCGGTTCACATGGAGGATCAGGACTAAACGAGACCAGTTCACATAGAGGATCAGGACTAAACGAGACCGGTTCACATGGAGGATCAGGACTAAACGAGACCAGTTCACATAGAGGATCAGGACTAAACTGAGACCGGTTCACATAGAGGATCAGGAATAAACGAGACCAGTTCACATAGAGGATCAGGACTAAATGAGACCGGTTCACATAGAGGATCAGGACTAAACAAAACCGGTTCACATAGAGGATCAGGACTAAACGAGACCAGTTCACATAGAGGATCAGGACTAAACGAAACCGGTTCACATAGAGGATCAGGACTAAACTGAGACCGGTTCACATGGAGGATCGGGACTAAACGGAGACCGGTTCACATAGAGGATCAGGACTAAACGGAGACCGGTTCACATAGAGGATCAGGACTAAACGAGACCAGTTCACATAGAGGATCAGGACTAAACGAAACCGGTTCACATAGAGGATCAGGACTAAACTGAGACCGGTTCACATAGAGGATCAGGACTAAACGAGACCAGTTCACATAGAGGATCAGGACTAAACAAAACTGGTTCACATAGAGGATCAGGACTAAACGAGACCAGTTCACATAGAGGATCAGGACTAAACTGAGACCGGTTCACATAGAGGATCAGGAATAAACGAGACCAGTTCACATAGAGGATCAGGACTAAACGAAACCGGTTCACATAGAGGATCAGGACTAAACTGAGACCGGTTCACATAGTGGATCAGGACTAAACGAGACCAGTTCACATAGAGGATCAGGACTAAACAAAACTGGTTCACATAGAGAATCAGGACTAAACGAGACCAGTTCACATAGAGGATCAGGACTAAACAAAACCGGCTCACATAAAGGGATCAGGACTAAACGAGACCGGTTCACATAGAGGATCAGGACTAAACGAGACCAGTTCACATAGAGGATCAGGACTAAACAAAACCGGTTCGCATAGAGGATCAGGACTAAATGAGACCGGTTCACATAGAGGATCAGGACTAAACAAAACCGGTTCAAATAGAGGATCAGGACTAAACGAGACCAGTTCACATAGAGGATCAGGACTAAACGAGACCGGTTCACATAGAGAATCAGGACTAAACAAAACCGGTTCACATAGAGGATCAGGACTAAACGAGACCGGTTCACATAGAGGATCAGGACTAAACGAGACCGGTTCACATAGAGGATCAGGACTAAACCAGACCGGTTCACATAGAGGATCAGGACTAAACCAGACCGGTTCACATAGAGGATCAGGACTAAACGAGACCGGTTCACATAGAGGATCAGGACTAAAGCAGTGTTTTAGGGTTGAAAACAGGAAATGGAAACAAGTACATCCAAGAAACGTAAGTGTGTGTGTGAGTGTGTGCGTGTGTTGTGTGGTGGGATGTGTGGTACCGGAGTCGGTGGGGGGGCACAGGGCACACTCCATGCCCCAGCCCTCCCCGTACAGACAGCAGCAGTCCATGAAGGTGACCTGAGCCCCCAGCAGAGGACTCTGACACACCAGGTCGGCTGTGACGTGCTGCCAGCAGAGCGACAGGTTCTCGTCTGGGGGGGGGTCAGATACGTCACTTGACCACAGTGTAGCAATACTACACACAAGAAGCAGTCCTGCCTTCAGTGTCAAATAAAAGTACCGAAACTATCAGCATCCAAATGTAAGACTTCAGTAATACTTCATATAGGAGCTAGCATACGGCTGGCTAACTTAGCTTAGCATAGACAATGTAAACAAAAGAAGGGTAGAAGGATGACGAGGAGGATGAGGAAGAGGAGGAGGAGCAGTCTCACCCCCAGGGAGGTGGGAGGAGTTGACACAGTGGCGTTGTGTGTCGTCCAGCTGCAGAGGAGGAGCACAGCTGCAGTAATACGAGCCGACGGTGTTCACGCAGGCTCCGCCCACACAGCTCTCCTCCTCGCACTCATCGTGATCTGAGGCACCACAACTGTTAGTATTCTTTACCTCATCTAACGTATTATGTGTGTGCGTTGTGCGTACCGACACACTCCAGCAGCGTGTTGTTGTACACGTATCCACTGGGGCAGTAGCAGTTGTATCCGGGGATGTTGTTGACACACACTCCGTTCTTACAAACCTCTGGATGGAAGCGCTTACACTCGTCCACATCTGGAGCTCACGTGGTCAGATATCACAGGGAGAAGGGTTGTCGTGGTTACCACCCACCACAAATAAATATCCACAGTAAATATATGTGTATAAAATATAAGATTGATTTGAATTGATGCGTTAATGGATCAATAAAGCTGAATGTTAAGTAAAGTACAACAGCAGCTGCGGTACAGGTACCTGAGTAAGCATGTACTTGTACCTGAGTAAGCATGTACTTGTACCTGAGTGAGCGTGTGCTTGTACCTGTGTAGCTGAAGGCTCCCGGTCCAGTGGTGACGTATCCTCTCCCACTGGGACACAGAGACAGGAAGTGGACTGAAAGACACACAGGAGCTTCAATGATACAATTATACGGACATAATCATCAGCGTCAAGAAGGAATAAAGTTAATATTCATTATTAAAACCTCATTAATGAGGAGGAAACAATGGAGGAGACGATGGAGGAGACAAGAAGGACACAGGAGAGAAGGGAACAGGTGAGGAGAAGAAGGAGGAGACAGGAGAGAAGGGAACAGATGAGGAGAAGAGGAGGAGACAGGAGAGAAGGGAACAGATGAGGAGGAGACAGGAGAGAAGGGAACAGGTAAGGAGACGAGGAGGAGACAGGAGCGAAGGGAACAGGTGAGGAGAGGAGGAGGAGGAGACAGGAGAGAAGGAAACGGGGAGGAGGACAGGAAAGAAGGGAACAGTGGAGGAGAGGAGGAGAGAGGACATAGAGGTTGGAAGAAAGGGGGAGAGGAGGAAACAAGAGAGGAGAAGAATGTTTCCACCTGTGGTGTTAGGGTGGAGGTCAAAGGTCACTGACTTCCTGTCTCACCTGAGTCGGTGGGGGGGCAGCCGTGGTACTGGCAGCCCAGCCCCCACCCCTCCCCCACGGTGCAGCAGCACTCCTGCTGGGAGGTGTTGGTGGCCAGCAGGCTGCAGGTTCCCGCCTCCGCCAGGTTGTAGTAACACTCCCTCAGCTCGCCAGGGCGCGCCGCCGGGAGGGGGGGTAACGGGGGGGGCGCCGCCAACACGCCGAGATGGAAAGAGGAGGAGCCAGAGAGCCCCCCTGCTGCAGAATGAAGAACAAGAGGATTCAGGGACTTAAGCCTGCCGATTTAAATCATCAATTGTCTCCTATTTCCTTCTCTCCTCTGTCCTTCTCTTATCTCCCCTCTTATTTCCTTGCCCACCCCCCTCAAGAAACATGAGCATGTTTCAGTGCTCTGGTGAAACATCGTAGTTGTTTGTACCTTGCTGGTCCGTGTTGACGCACCGCCGGCTGCCGGCATCGAACTCGTGACCCGGCTGGTCGCACTCACACATGAAGGAACCCTCAACGTTCTCACAGCGGGCAGAACCGCACAGCCCGGGGCCAGACACACACTCGTCCTCGTCTGCACAGAGACAGACACGCAGCTTTAACACCAACCCAGTGCCTACGTTACCCAAAATGCACCTCTCGACACGCAGAGACGGACACGTACCCTCACAGGTCCCCCCTCCGTCGGCCGAGGTGAAGCCCTGGTCACACACACACAGGAAGGTCCCCACCAGGTTCTGACAGAAGGCGTGTTGTCCACACACCGTCTGATTGGAGCACTCGTTAAAGTCTGAGGAGCCGAGAGAGCACTCGTTACCGCAGTACTAGTACCACGCTGTGAGAGCAGTCGTTACCGCAGTACTAGTACCACGCTGTGAGAGCAGTCGTTACTATGTACAGTCACACTCACCCTCACAGCTGCCGCTTCGGGTCACCTGGTAACCCGGTGGACAGGAAGTGATGCAGTGATATGAGCCAATCGTATTCTCACATCGCTGTGACGTCACACACACCGAGCCGCCGGATTGGATGCACTCGTCAACGTCTGAGGGCCGGAGACACATCACAGGGTGTTAATTGTCTTGGTTGACTGACGATTGTTAACTTTATGTGCCTTTGTGTGTTTTTGCTCGGTTTGAAGTAGATTATTAATAACTACGCGAAAAACCAGGCGAGAATACTCAAAGTACTTCATTGATTAAAACGATGTATTATTATTATTACCAATAATACCAATAAGATACAAAGTAAAGTACTAGAAGGTGAAAATAATCGAAATGTGTGTGTGTGTACCGAGGCAGGCGGTCCCCTCGGGGTTGGAGGTGAAGCCGGTCTCACATTGGCACTGAAAGGAGCCTTCGGTGTTCACACAGCGGCCGTCAACGCACAAAGCCGACTCCACACACTCGTCCACATCTACGAGGAAAGGGACGTCACACACACACAAATACATTCACATACACACAAACACATGTGCAGCGTATATACATGAGGTCAAGCAGAAACAGACAAGAACACAACAGAACCACAAAGATGAGCCGGTTCTCTGGGTTCTGACTCACCGATGCAGGAGGTTCTGTTGGCACTCGGGGAGAAACCCTGAGGACACAAACAGGAGAAGGAACCAGGGGAGTTCACACAGACTCCAGAGGAGCACAAGTCCTCCTGAAGACACTCGTTGACGTCTGAGGACACACACGAGGACACACACACGTCTATGTCTTTAATAACAACAACAAGAACACGTCAGGGTGGTTCTCCATGATCCCCGCTCACCTCGGCACTTCCTCCCCGGGCCGGAGGTCTGATACCCGGACGCACAGTCGCACCTGAACGAGCCCACGGTGTTCACACACACGCGCTCTGCCTCGCACACACCAACACCGACACACTCGTCCACGTCTGCAGGAGAGAGAGGAGGAAGTGATGCGTCAGTGATGCATTGTGTGTGTGTGTGCACCTGTGCACTGCCTTTGGTGAGTGTGTGTGTGTGTGTGTACCTGTGCACTGCCTGTTGGTGAGTGTGTGTGTGTACCTGTGCACTGCCTGTTGGTGAGTGTGTGTGTGTGTACCTGTGCACTGCCTGTTGGTGAGTGTGTGTGTGTGTACCTGTGCACTGCCTGTTGGTGAGTGTGTGTGTGTGTACCTGTGCACTGCCTGTTGGTGAGTGTGTGTGTGTGTACCTGTGCACTGCCTGTTGGTGAGTGTGTGTGTGTACCTGTGCACTGCCTGTTGGTGAGTGTGTGTGTGTGTACCTGTGCACTGCCTGTTGGTGAGTGTGTGTGTGTGTACCTGTGCACTGCCTGTTGGTGAGTGTGTGTGTGTGTGTACCTGTGCACTGCCTGTTGGTGAGTGTGTGTGTGTACCTGTGCACTGCCTGTTGGTGAGTGTGTGTGTGTACCTGTGCACTGCCTGTTGGTGAGTGTGTGTGTACCTGTGCACTGCCTGTTGGTGAGTGTGTGTACCTGTGCACTGCCTGTTGGTGAGTGTGTGTGTGTACCTGTGCACTGCCTGTTGGTGAGTGTGTGTGTACCTGTGCACTGCCTGTTGGTGAGTGTGTGTGAGTACCTGTGCACTGCCTGTTGGTGAGTGTGTGTGTACCTGTGCACTGCATGTTGGTGAGTGTGTGTGTGTACCTGTGCACTGCCTGTTGGTGAGTGTGTGTGTGTGTACCTGTGCACTGCCTGTTGGTGAGTGTGTGTGTGTACCTGTGCACTGCCTGTTGGTGAGTGTGTGTGTGTACCTGTGCACTGCCTGTTGGTGAGTGTGTGTGTACCTGTGCACTGCCTGTTGGTGAGTGTGTGTGAGTACCTGTGCACTGCCTGTTGGTGAGTGTGTGTGTACCTGTGCACTGCATGTTGGTGAGTGTGTGTGTACCTGTGCACTGCCTGTTGGTGAGTGTGTGTGTGTGTACCTGTGCACTGCCTGTTGGTGAGTGTGTGTGTGTACCTGTGCACTGCCTGTTGGTGAGTGTGTCTGTGTACCTGTGCACTGCCTGTTGGTGAGTGTGTGTGTGTGTACTTGTGCACTGCCTGTTGGTGAGTGTGTGTGTGTACCTGTGCACTGCCTGTTGGTGAGTGTGTGTGTGTACCTGTGCACTGCCTGTTGGTGAGTGTGTGTGTGTACCTGTGCACTGCCTGTTGGTGAGTGTGTGACCTGGTCCACAGGACGTGCAGCGGTACGACCCCACAGTGTTCACACACATCTGACCGGGACACTGAGACGGCTCTGCACACTCATCTACATCTTCACACAGACACACACACACACACGTTCAAAGGGACAATCTTTCTGATAGCGGTACGATGAAATGCATCTATCAGATTGTTTGTTAGTCTTTTCACATAATTGATTTGCATGAATGACAAGCGGAGCAGACACTCCACTAGCTACCTGTACAAGTGTTGTTCTGCAGCCTGTAACCATGGCGACAGATGCAGTGGTAGCTCCCGGGCGTGTTCTCACAGCGGCCGCTGGAGCAGGGAGACTGGCGACACTCGTCCACGTCTGCAGATAAACCAACGTGAGGTGAGCCGTGTGCTAACAAGCTAGTGTCACCGTGGTAACGTATCACGAGTAAGCAGAAGCTGATGTACTGATATTCAGAGCAGGTGTGTTTACCTGTGCAGACCCCAATGAGCAGTGCGTATCCATGACGACAGGAGACACAGCGGTAAGAACCCTGAGTGTTGATGCACTGCTGACCAGGGCACTGAAGAGAGTCCTCACACTCGTCCACGTCTGAGACACACACACACACACTGTTACATGTGATCTTTATTATAACGCACTATGATACTCACTATTCCCCACACTTTAGATTATTGTATAATATAATTGGTCTCCCGAGGACAACTCTGGACAGGGTCCCTAACTGTGCAAAAGTACTTGCTGTGCCTTTCA